>OZ023191.1:6808909-7376878 GCA_963995505.1 Hypericum androsaemum
TTACCTTTTCGAGCCTTTTCTTGCCTATTCATGCCTTTTTCTTGCCTTTTCTTTCATTTTCTTGCCTTTTTATGCCTTTTCGTTGCCTTTTCTTGCCTTATCTTGCCTTTTCCTGGCCTTTTATTGCCTTACCTTATCGTATCTTGCCTTTTCTTACCTTTTCCTTGCCTTTTCTTTCCTTTTCTTGCCTTATCTTGCCTTTTCTTGCCTTATCTTTCCTTCTCTTTCCTTTTCTTGCCTTTCCTTCCCTTTTCTAGCCTTTCTTTGAAATTCTTGCATTTTGTTGCCTTATCTTGCCTTTTCTTTCCTTTTTTTTGTCTTTTCTTGCCTTATCTTGCCTTTTCTTGCGCTTTCGTGCCTTTTCTTGCCTTTTCATGCCTTTTCATGCCTTATCTTACTTTTGCTTCCCTTATCTTGCCTTTTTATTCCTTTTCCTTGCCTTTTCTTGCCCTTTCTTTCACTTTCTTGCCTTTTCATGCACTTTCACACCTTTTCTTGCCTTATCTTGCCTTTTCTTGCCTTTTCGTTCCTTTTTTGTCTTTTCTTGCCTTATCTTGCCTTTTCTTACCCTATCTTGCCTTTTCTAATCTTTTCATGCCTTTTCTTTCCTTTTCATTCTTTTTCATGCCTTTTCCTTGCCTTATCTTGCATTTTCTTTCCTTATCTTGCATTTTCTTGCCTTTTCTTACCTCATCTTTCCTTTTCTTTCCTTTTCTTCCCTTTCCCTCCCTTTTCTTGACTTATCTTACCTTATATTGCCTTTTCTTTCCTTTTCTTGCCTTATCTTGCCTTTCCATTTCTTTTCTTTCCTTTTGATACCTTTTCTTGCCTTATCTTTCCTTTTCTTGCCTTTTCTTGCCTTTTCTTTACTTTTCCATGCCTTTTCTTGCCTTTTCTTTCCTTTTTTGACCTTTTCTTGCCTTTTCCTTTCCTTATCATGCCTTATCTTTCTTTTCTTGCCTTTTCTTGCCTTTTCTAAACTTTTCTTGCATTTTCTCTTTTCTTGTCTTTTCTTTCTTTTTCTTGCATTTTTATACCTTTTCCTTGCCTTTTCTTTCCTTTTCTTGCCCTTCCTTGCCTTTTCTTGCATTTTTCTTACCTTTTTTTTGCCTTATCTTGCCCATTCTTGACTTCTCTTGCCTTTTCTTGCCTTTTCATGCCTTTTATTGCCTTTTCTTGCCTTATCTTGCCTTTTCTTGCCTTTTCATTCCTTATCTTGCCTTTCATTACCTTATCTTGCCTTCTCTTGCCTTTTCATGCCTTTTCTTTCCTTTTCTTGCCTTTTCATTCCTTTTCCTTGCCTTTTCTTACCTTTTCTTTCCTTATCTTACATGTTATTGCCTTATCTTATTTTTCTTTTCTTTTCTTTTCTTTCCTTTTCTTGCCTTATCTTTCCTTTTCTTACATTTTCTTGCCTTTTCTGGGCTTATCTTGCCTTTTCTATCCTTTTCATATCTTATCTTGCCTTATCTTGCCCTTTCTTTCCTTTTCTTGCCATTTCTTTCCTTTTCATACCTTATCATGCCTTTTTCTTTCCTTTTCCTGCCTTTTCATACCTTTTCCTTGCCTTTTGCTATCTTTTCTTTCTTTATCTGGCCTTTTCTTGCCTTTTCCATGCCTTTTCTTTCCTTTTCTCGCCTTATCTTGTATTTTCTTCCATTTTCTTGCCATATCTTGCCTTTTCTTGCCTTATCTTGTCTTTTCATTCCTTATCTTGCCTTTTCTTACCTTATCTTTCCTTTTCTTGCCTTTTATCCTTTTCTTGCCTTTTCAATACTTTTTCTTGCCATTTTTTTCCTTATCTGACCTTTTCTTGCCTTATCTTGCATTTTCTTACCTTTTCTTGCTTTTTCTTTCCGTTCCTTGCCTTTTCATGCCTTTTCCTTGCCTTTTGTTGCCTTATCTTGCGTTTTCTTGACTTTTCCTTGCCTTTTCTTTCCTTTTCTTGCCATACCTTGCCTTATCTTCCCTTTTCTTGCCTTATCTGGCCATATCTTGCCTTATCTTACCCTTTCTTGCCTTATCTTGTCTTTTCTTGCCTTATCTTGCCTTTTCATGTTTTTTTTCCTTTTCTTACCTTATCTTTCCATATCTTGTCTTATCTTGCCTTATCTTGCCTTATCTTACCTTTTCTGGCCTTTTCTTACCTTATCTTGCATTTTCATGCCTTTTCTTGCCGTTTATTTCCTTTTCTTACCTTTTCATGCCTTTTAATTGCGTTTTCTTTCCTTATATTGCCTAATTTTGCCTTTTATTGCCTTTTCATAACTTATCTTGCATTTTCTTTCCTTATCTTGCCTTTTCCTTGCCTTTTCTTGCCTTATTTTTCCTTTTGTTTCCTTTTCTTGCCTTTCCTTGCCTTTTCATGCCTTATATTGCCTTTTTCTTTTCTTTTCTTTCCTTTTCTTTCCTTGTCATGCCTTTTCTAGCCTTATCTTTCCTTTTCTTGCTTTTTCTTGCCTTTTCTATCCTTTTCTTATCTTACCTTGCCTTATCTTGCCCTTTCTTTCCTTTTCTTGCCATTTCTTTCCTTTTCATTCCTTTTGATGCCTTTTTCTTTCCTTTTCTGGCCTTTTCTTTCCATTTCTTGCCTTTCCATGCCTTTTCCTTGCCTTTTGCTATCTTTTCTTTCTTTATCTTTCCTTTTCTTGCCTTTTCCTTGCCTTTTCTTTTACTTTCTTGCCTTATCTTGTATTTTCTTCCATTTTCTTGCCATATCTTGCCTTATCTTGTCTTTTCATTCCTTATCTTGCCTTTTCTTAACTTATCTTGCCTTTTTTTGCCTTTTATATCCTTTTCTTGCCTTTTCAATACTTTTTCTTGCCATTTTTTCCCTTATCTTACCTTTTCTTGCCTTATCTTGCCTTTTCTTGCCTTATCTTGCCTTATCTTTTCTTTTCTTGCCTTTTCAAGCCTTTTCTTGCCTTTGCATTCCCTTTCTTTCCATTTCTTTCATTTTTTTACCTTTTCTTGATTTTTCTTTCCGTTCCTTGCCTTTTCATGCCTTTTCCTTGCCTTTTGTTGCATTATCTTGCCTTTTCTTGACTTTTCCTTGCCTTTTCTTTCCTTTTCTTGCCATACCTTGCCTTATCTTGCCTTATCTGGCCATATCTTGCCTTATCTTGCCCTTTCTTGCCTTTTCTTGCCTTTTCTTGCCTTATCTTTTCTTTTGTTGTCTTATCTTGCCTTTTCTTACCTTATCTTTCCATATCTTACCTTATCTTTCCATATCTTGCCTTATCTTGTCTTTTCTTTTCTTTTCTTGCCTTTTCTTGCCTTATCTTGCATTTTCTAAACTTTTCTTGCCTTTTCTCTTTTCTTGCCTTTTCTTTCTTTTTCTTGCAATTTCATACCTTTTCTTTCCTTATCTTACATGTTCTTGCCTTATCTTGGTTTTCTTTTCTTTTCTTTTCTTTTCTTGCCTTATCTTGACCTTTCTTTCCTTTTCTTGCTATTTCATTTTTCATGCCTTTTTCTTTCCTTTTCTTTCCTTTTTTTGCATTTTCATGCATTTTCCTTGCATTTTTGTATCTTTTCTTTCTTTATCTTGCCTTTTCTTTCCTTTTCCTTGCCTTTTCTTTCCTTTTCTCGCCTTATCTTGCATTTTCTTGCATTTTCTTGCCTTATCTTGCGTTTTCTTGACTTATCTTGCCTTTTCTTGCCTTATCTTGTCTTTTCATTCCTATCTTGCCTTTTCTTACCTTATCTTTCCTTTTCTTGCCTTTTCTGGCCTTTTATATCATTTTCTTTCCTTTTCAATACATTTTCTTGCCTTTTTTTTCCTTATCTGACCTTTTCTTGCCTTATCTTGCCTTTTCTTGCCTTATCTTGCCTTATCTTTTCTTTTCTTTCCTTTTCTTGCCTTTTCATGCCTTTTCTTGCCGTTTCATTCCCTTTCTTTCCATTTCTTGCATTTTCCTTCCTTTTCTTGCATTTTCATGCCTTTTCCTTTCCTTTTCTTTGCTTATCTTCCCTTTTCTTGCCTTTTCCTTGACTTTTCGTTTATTTTCTCGCCTTATCTTGCCTTTTCTTCCATTTTCTTGCCTTATCTTGCCTTATCATGTCTTATCTTGCCTTTTCTTGACTTATCTTGCCTTTTCTTGTCTTTTCATTCCTTATCTTGCCTTTTGTTACCTTATCTTGCCTTTTCTTGCCTTTTATTTCATTTTCTTGCATTTTCAAGCCTTTTCCTTGCCTTTTCTTTCCTTTTTGTTCCTTACCTTACCTTTTCTTGCCTTTTCTTCCCTGATTTTTTCTTTTCTTTTTTTTTCTTGACTTTTTTGGCCTTTTCTTGCCTTTTCTTTCCATTTCTTTCCATTTCTTGCCCTTTCTTACCTTTTCTTTCCTTTTCTTTCCGTTCTTTTCCTTTTCATGGCTTTTCCTTGCCTTTTGTTGCCTTATCTTGCCTTTTCATGACTTTTCCTTGCCTTTTCTTTCCTTTTCTTGCCATACCTTGCCTTATCTTGCCTTTTCTTTCCTTATCTAGCCATATCTTGCATTATCTTGCCTTATCTTACCCTTTCTTGCCTTTTCTTGCCTTATCTTACCTTTTCTTATTTTGTTTTGCCTTTTCTTGCCATATCTTGCCTTATCTTTCCTTTTTTTTCCTTTTCTAGCCTTTTCTTGCCTTATCTTACCTTTTCGAGCCTTTTCTTGCCTATTCATGCCTTTTTCTTGCCTTTTCTTTCATTTTCTTGCCTTTTTATGCCTTTTTGTTGCCTTTTCTTGCCTTATCTTGCCTTTTCCTGGCCTTTTATTGCCTTACCTTATCGTATCTTGCCTTTTCTTACCTTTTCCTTGCCTTTTCTTTCCTTTTCTTGCCTTATCTTGACTTTTCTTGCCTTATCTTTCCTTTTCTTGCCTTTCCTTCCCTTTTCTAGCCTTTCTTTGAAATTCTTGCATTTTGTTGCCTTATCTTGCCTTTTCTTTCCTTTTTTTTGTCTTTTCTTGCCTTATCTTGCCTTTTCTTGCGCTTTCGTGCCTTTTCTTGCCTTTTCATGCCTTTTCTTGCCTTATCTTACTTTTGCTTCCCTTATCTTGCCTTTTTATTCCTTTTCCTTGCCTTTTCTTGCCCTTTCTTGCACTTTCTTGCCTTTTCATGCACTTTCACACCTTTTCTTGCCTTATCTTGCCTTTTCTTGCCTTTTCGTTCCTTTTTTGTCTTTTCTTGCCTTATCTTGCCTTTTCTTACCCTATCTTGCCTTTTCTAATCTTTTCATGCCTTTTCTTGCCTTTTCTTTCCTTTTCATTCTTTTTCATGCCTTTTCCTTGCCTTATCTTGCATTTTCTTTCCTTATCTTGCATTTTCTTGCCTTTTCTTACCTCATCATTCCTTTTCTTTCCTTTTCTTCCCTTTCCTTCCCTTTTCTTGACTTATCTTACCTTATATTGCCTTTTCTTTCCTTTTCTTGCCTTATCTTGCCTTTCCATTTCTTTTCTTTCCTTTTGATACCTTTTCTTGCCTTATCTTTCCTTTTCTTGCCTTTTCATTACTTTTCCATGCCTTTTCTTCCCTTTTCTTTCCTTTTTTGACCTTTTCTTGCCTTTTCCTTTCCTTATCATGCCTTATCTTTCTTTTCTTGCCTTTTCTTGCCTTTTCTAAACTTTTCTTGCATTTTCTCTTTTCTTGTCTTTTCTTTCTTTTTCTTGCATTTTTATACCTTTTCCTTGCCTTTTCTTTCCTTTTCTTGCCCTTCCTTGCCTTTTCTTGCATTTTTCTTACCTTTTTTTGCCTTATCTTGCCCATTCTTGACTTCTCTTGCCTTTTCTTGCCTTTTCATGCCTTTTATTGCCTTTTCTTGCCTTATCTTGCCTTTTCTTGCCTTTTCATTCCTTATCTTGCCTTTCATTACCTTATCTTGCCTTCTCTTGCCTTTTCATGCCTTTTCTTTCCTTTTCTTGCCTTTTCATTCCTTTTCCTTGCCTTTTCTTACCTTTTCTTTCCTTATCTTACATGTTATTGCCTTATCTTGTTTTTCTTTTCTTTTCTTTTCTTTCCTTTTCTTGCCTTATCTTTCCTTTTCTTACATTTTCTTGCCTTTTCTGGGCTTATCTTGCCTTTTCTATCCTTTTCATATCTTATCTTGCCCTTTCTTTCCTTTTCTTGCCATTTCTTTCCTTTTCATACCTTATCATGCCTTTTTCTTTCCTTTTCCTGCCTTTTCATACCTTTTCCTTGCCTTTTGCTATCTTTTCTTTCTTTATCTGGCCTTTTCTTGCCTTTTCCATGCCTTTTCTTTCCTTTTCTCGCCTTATCTTGTATTTTCTTCCATTTTCTTGCCATATCTTGCCTTTTCTTGCCTTATCTTGTCTTTTCATTCCTTATCTTGCCTTTTCTTACCTTATCTTTCCTTTTCTTGCCTTTTATCCTTTTCTTGCCTTTTTAATACTTTTTCTTGCCATTTTTTTCCTTATCTGACCTTTTCTTGCCTTATCTTGCCTTTTCTTGCCTTATCTTGCCTTATCTTTTCTTTTCTTGCCTTGTCATGCCTTTTCTTGCCTTTTCATTCCCTTCCTTTCCATTTCTTGCATTTTCTTACCTTTTCTTGCTTTTTCTTTCCGTTCCTTGCCTTTTCATGCCTTTTCCTTGCCTTTTGTTGCCTTATCTTGCCTTTTCTTGACCTTTCCTTGCCTTTTCTTTCCTTTTCTTGCCATACCTTGCCTTATCTTCCCTTTTCTAGCCTTATCTGGCCATATCTTGCCTTATCTTACCCTTTCTTGCCTTATCTTGTCTTTTCTTGCCTTATCTTGCCTTTTCATGTTTTTTTTCCTTTTCTTACCTTATCTTTCCATATCTTGTCTTATCTTGCCTTATCTTGCCTTATCTTACCTTTTCTGGCCTTTTCTTACCTTATCTTGCATTTTCATGCCTTTTCTTGCCGATTATTTCCTTTTCTTACCTTTTCATGCCTTTTAATTGCCTTTTCTTTCCTTATATTGCCTAATTTTTCCTTTTATTGCCTTTTCATAACTTATCTTGCGTTTTCTTTCCTTATCTTGCCTTTTCCTTGCCTTTTCTTGCCATTTCTTGCCTTATCTTTCCTTTTGTTTCCTTTTCTTGCCTTTCCTTGCCTTTTCATGCCTTATATTGCCTTTTTCTTTTCTTTTCTTTCCTTTTCTTTCCTTGTCATGCCTTTTCTAGCCTTATCTTTCCTTTTCTTGCTTTTTCTTGCCTTTTCTATCCTTTTCTTATCTTACCTTGCCTTATCTTGCCCTTTCTTTCCTTTTCTTGCCATTTCTTTCCTTTTCATTCCTTTTGATGCCTTTTTCTTTCCTTTTCTGGCCTTTTCTTTCCATTTCTTGCCTTTCCATGCCTTTTCCTTGCCTTTTGCTATCTTTTCTTTCTTTATCTTTCCTTTTCTTGCCTTTTCCTTGCCTTTTCTTTTACTTTCTTGCCTTATCTTGTATTTTCTTCCATTTTCTTGCCATATCTTGCCTTATCTTGTCTTTTCATTCCTTATCTTGCCTTTTCTTAACTTATCTTGCCTTTTTTTGCCTTTTATATTCTTTTCTTGCCTTTTCAATACTTTTTCTTGCCATTTTTTCCCTTATCTTACCTTTTCTTGCCTTATCTTGCCTTTTCTTGCCTTATCTTGCCTTATCTTTTCTTTTCTTGCCTTTTCAAGCCTTTTCTTGCCTTTGCATTCCCTTTCTTTCCATTTCTTGTATTTTTTTTACCTTTTCTTGATTTTTCTTTCCGTTCCTTGCCTTTTCATGCCTTTTCCTTGCCTTTTGTTGCATTATCTTGCCTTTTCTTGACTTTTCCTTGCCTTTTCTTTCCTTTTCTTGCCATACCTTGCCTTATCTTGCCTTATCTGGCCATATCTTGCCTTATCTTGCCCTTTCTTGCCTTTTCTTGCCTTTTCTTGCCTTATCTTTTCTTTTGTTGTCTTATCTTGCCTTTTCATGTTTTTTTGCCTTTTCTTACCTTATCTTTCCATATCTTACCTTATCTTTCCATATCTTGCCTTATCTTGTCTTTTCTTACCTTTTCTTGCCTTTTCTTACCTTATCTTGCATTTTCATCCCTTTTCTTGCCGTGTCTTTCCTTTTCTTACCTTTTCATGCCTTTTAATTGCCTTTTCTTTCCTTATATTGCCTAATTTTGCCTTTTATTGCCTTTTCTTTCTTTATCTTGCCTTTTCCTTGCGTTTTCTTTCCTTAGCTTACCTTATCTTGCCGTTTCCTTGCCTTTTCTTGCCTTATCTTTTCTTTCTTTTCCTTTTCTTGCCTTTCCTTGCCATTTCATGCCTTATATTGCCTTTTTCTTTTCTTTTCTTTCCTTTTCTTGCCTTGTCATGCCTTTTCTTGCCTTATCATTCCTTTTCTTGCTTTTTCTTTCCTTTTCTTACCTTTTCTTGCCTTTTTCTTGCCTTATCTTTCCTTTTCCTGCCTCATCTTTCGTTTGCTTGCCTTTTCTTGCCTATTCTTGCCTTTTCATACATTTTCATGCATTTTCATGCCTTTTCCTTAACCTTTCTTGACTTTTCATTCCTTTTCTTGCCTTTTCTTTCCTTTTCTTAACTTTTCTTGTATTTTCCTTGCCTTTTCATTCATTTTCTTGACTTTTCTTGCCTTTTCCTGCCATATCTTACCTTTTCTTATCTTTTCTTGCCTTATCTTGAATTTTCTTGTCTTTTCTAACCTTACCTTGCCATTTCTTGCCTTTTCTTTCCTTATCTTGCCTTTTCATGCCTTTTCATGCCTTTTCTTTCCTTTTCTTGCCTTTTCATGCCTTTTGCTTGCCTTTTCTTTCTTTATCTTGCCTTATCTTCCCTTTTTTTTCCTTTACTTGCCTTTTCCTTGCTTTTTCTTTCCTTTTATTCCCTTATCCTACTTTTTCTTGCCTTATCTTTCCCTTTCTCTCCATTTCTTGCCTTTCCTTGCCTTTTCTTTCCTTATCTTGCCTTTTCTTGCCTCATCTTGTCTTTTCTTACCTTTTCATGCCTTTTACTTACCTTTTCTTTCCTTATATCTCCAAATTTCTCCTTTTCTTGCCTTTTCTTACCTTATCTTGCCTTTTCATGCCTTTTCTTGTCTTTTATTTCCTTTTCTTGCCTTTTCATGTCTTCTCCTTGCCTTTTCTTTCCTTATCTTCCCTTTTCGTTCCTTTTTTGTCTTTTGTTGCCTTATCTAGCCTTTTCTTACCTTATCTTGCCTTTTCTTGTATTTTCATGCCTTTTCTTTCCTTTTCATTCTTTTTCATGCCTTTTCCTTGCCTTATCTTTCCTTTTCTTCCCTTTCCTGCCCTTTTCTTGACTTATCTTACCTTATCTTGCCTTTTCTTGCCTTTTCTTGCTTTTTCCTTGCCTTTTCTTTCCTTTTCTTGCCTTATCTTGCCTTTTCATTTCTTTTTTTCCTTTTCTTGCATTTTCATGCCTTTTCTTGCCTTTTCATAACTTTTCCATGCCTTTTCTTCCCTTTTCTTTTCTTTTCTGACCTTTTCTTGCCTTTTCCTTTCCTTATCATGCCTTATCTTTCTTTTCTTTCCTTTTCTTGCCTTAGCTTGCCTTTTTTAAACTTTTCTTGCCTTTTCTCTTTTCTTATCTTTTCTTTCTTTTTCTTGCATTTTTATACCTTTTCCTTGCCTTTTCTTTCCTTTTCTTGCCCTTCCTAACCTTTTCTTACATTTTTCTTACCTTTTTCTTGCCTTATCTTGCCCATTCTTGACTTCTCTTGCCTTTTCATGCCTTTTATTGCCTTTTCTTGCCTTATCTTGCCTTTTCTTGCCTTTTCTTGCCTTTTCATTCCTTATCTTGCCTTTTCTTACCTTGTCTTGCCTTCTCTTGCCTTTTCATGCCTTTTCTTTTCTTTTCTTGCCTTTTCATGCCTTTTCGTTACCTTTTCTTACCTTTTCTTTCCTTATCTTGCCTTATCTTGCCTTTTCTTGCCTTATCTTGCCTTTTCTATCCTTTTCTTGTCTTTTCTTGCCTTATCTTGCCCTTTCTTTCCTTTTCTTGCCATTTCTTTCCTTTTCTTGCCTTTTAATGCCTTTTTCTTTCCTTTTCTGGACTTTTCTTTCCTTTTCCTGCCTTTTCATGCCTTTTTCTTTCCTTTTGCTATCTTTTCTTTCTTTATCTTGCCTTTTCCCTGCCTTTTCTTTCCTTTTCTCTCCTTATCTTGCATTTTCTTCCATTTTCTTGCAATATCTTGCCTTTTCTTACCTTATTTCCTCTTTTCATTCCTTATCTTGCCTTTTCTTACCTTATCTTGCCTTTTCTTGCATTTTATATCCTTTTCTTGCCTTTTCAATACTTCTTCTTGCCATTTTTTTCCTTATCTGACCTTTTCTTGCCTTATCTTGCATTATCTTTTCTTCTCTTTCCTTTTCTTGACTTCTCTTGCCTTTTCTTGCCTTTTCATGCCTTTTATTGCCTTTTCCTACCTTTTCTTGCCTTATCTTGCCTTTTCTTGCCTTTTCATTCCTTATCTTGCCTTTTCTTACCTTATCTTGCCTTCTCTTGCCTTTTCATGCCTTTTCTTTCCTTTTCTTGCCTTTTCATGCCTTTTCCTTGCCTTTTCTTACCTTTTCTTTCCTTATCTTACCTTATCTTGTTTTTCTTTTCTTTTCTTTCCTTTTCTTGCCTTATCTTTCCTTTTCTTACATTTTCTTGCCTTTTCTTGCCTTATCTTGCCTTTTCTATCCTTTTCTTGTGTTTTCTTGCCTTATCTTGCCCTTTCATTCCTTTTCTTGCCATTTCTTTCCTTTTTTTGCCTTTTCATGCCTTTTTCTTTCCTTTTCTGGCCTTTTCTTTCCTTTTCTTGCCTTTTCATGCCTTTTCCTTGCCTTTTGCTGTCTTTTCTTTCTTTATCTTGCCTTTTTTTGCCTTTTCTCTGCCTTTTCTTTCCTTTTCTCGCCTTATCTTGCATTTTCTTCCATTTTCTTGCCATTTTCTTTCCATTTTCTTGCCATTTCATGCCTTTTCCTTGCCTTTTGTTGCCTTATCTTGCCATTTTATTGCCATTTCATGCCTTTTCTTTCCTTTTCTTGCCATACCTTGCCTTATCTTCCCTTTTCTTGCCTTATCTGGCCATATCTTGCCTTATCTTGCCCTTTCTTGCCTTATCTTGTCTTTTCTTGCCTTATCTTGCCGTTTATTTCCTTTTCTTACCTTTTCATGCCTTTTAATTGCCTTTTCTTTCCTTATATTGCCTAATTTTTCCTTTTATTGCCTTTTCATAACTTATCTTGCCTTTTCTTGTCTTTTCCTTGCATTTTCTTTCCTTAGCTTGCCTTATCTTGCCTTTTCCTTGCCTTTTCTTGCCTTTTCTTGCCTTATCTTTCCTTTTGTTTCCTTTTCTTGCCTTTCCTTGCCATTTCATGCCTTATATTACCTTTTTCTTTTCTTTTCTTTCCTTTTCTTGCCTTGTCATGCCTTTTCTAGCCTTATCTTTCCTTTTCTTGCTTTTTCTTGCCTTTTCTATCCTTTTCTTGTCTTACCTTGCCTTATCTTGCCCTTTCTTTCCTTTTCTTGTCATTTCTTTCCGTTTCATTCCTTTTGATGCCTTTTTCTTTCCTTTTCTGGCCTTTCCATGCCTTTTCCTTGCCTTTTGCTATCTTTTCTTTCTTTATCTTGCCTTTTCTTGCCTTTTCCTTGCCTTTTCTTTCATTTTCTTGCCTTATCTTGCATTTTCTTCCATTTTCTTGCCATATCATGCCTTATCTTGTCTTTTCATTCCTTATCTTGCCTTTTCTTACCTTATCTTGCCTTTTTTTGCCTTTTATATCCTTTTCTTGCCTTTTCAATACTTTTTCTTGCCATTTTTTCCCTTATCTGACCTTTTCTTGCCTTATCTTGCCTTTTCTTGCCTTATCTTGTCTTATCTTTTCTTTTCTTGGCTTTTCAAGCCATTTCTTGCCTTTTCATTCCCTTTCTTTCCATTTCTTGCATTTTCTTACCTTTTCTTACTTTTTCTTTCCGTTCCTTGCCTTTTCATGCCTTTTCCTTGCCTTTTGTTGCATTATCTTGCCTTTTCTTGACTTTTCCTTCCCTTTTCTTTCCTTTTCTTGCCATACCTTGCCTTATCTTGCCTTATCTGGCCATATCTTGCCTTCTCTTGCCCTTTCTTGCCTTTTCTTGCCTTATCTTGTCTTTTCTTGTCTTATCTTGCCTTTTCATTTTTTTTGCCTTTTCTTACCTTATCTTTCCATATCTTGCCTTATCTTGCCTTTTCTTACCTTTTCTTACCTTATCTTGCATTTTCATCCCTTTTCTTGCCGTTTCTTTCATTTTCTTACCTTTTCATGCCTTTTAATTGCCTTTTCTTTCCTTATATTGCCTAATTTTGCCTTTTATTGCCTTTTCCTTGCGTTTTCTTTCCTTAGCTTACCTTATCTTGCCTTTTCCCTGCCTTTTCATGCCTTATCTTTTCTTTTGTTTCCTTTTCTTGCCTTTCCTTGCCATTTCATGCCTTATATTGCCTTTTTCTTTTCTTTTCTTTCCTTTTCTTGCCTTGTCATACCTTTTCTTGCCTTATCTTTTCTTTTCTTGCTTTTTCTTTCCTTTTCTTTCCTTTTCTTGCCTTTTTCTTGCCTTATCTTGCCTCATCTTTCCTTTGCTTGCCTTTTCTTGCCTATTCTTGCCTTTTCATACATTTTCATGCATTTTCATGCCTTTTCCTTAACTTTTCTTGACTTTTCATGCCTTTTCTTGACTTTTCTTAACTTTTCTTGTATTTTCCTTGCCTTTTCATTCATTTTCTTGACTTTTCTTGCCTTTTCCTGCCATATCTTACCTTTTCTTATCTTTTCTTGCCTTATCTTGCCTTTTCTTGCCTTATCTTGATTTATCTTGTCTTTTCTAACCTTACCTTGCCATTTCTTGCCTTTTCATGCCTTTTCTTTCCTTTTCTTGCCTTTTCGTGCCTTTTGCTTGCCTTTTCTTTCTTTATCTTGCCTTATCTTCACTTTTTTTACCTTTACTTGCCTTTTCCTTGCTTTTTCTTTCCTTTTATTCCCTTATCCTACTTTTTCTTGCCTTATCTTTCCCTTTCTCTCCATTTCTTGCCTTTCCTTGCCTTTTCTTGCCTTATCTTGCCTTTTCTTGCCTCATATTGTCTTTTCTTACCTTTTCATGCCTTTTCTTTCCTTATATCTCCAAATTTCTCCTTTTCTTGCCTTTTCTTACCTTATCTTGCCTTTTCATGCCTTTTCTTGTCTTTTATTTCCTTTTCTTGCCTTTTCATGTCTTCTCCTTGCCTTTTCTTTCCTTATCTTCTCTTTTCGTTCCTTTTTTGTCTTTTCTTACCTTATCTTGCCTTTTCTTTTCTTATCTTGCCTTTTCTTGTCTGTTCATGCCTTTTCTTTCCTTTTCATTCTTTTTCATGCCTTTTCCTTGCCTTATCTTGCATTTTCTTCGTTATCTTGCATTTTCTTCCCTTTCCTGCCCTTTTCTTGACTTATTTTACCTTATCTTGCCTTTTCTTGCCTTTTCTTGCTTTTTCCTTGCCTTTTCTTTCCTTTTCTTGCCTTATCTTGCCTTTTCATTTCTTTTTTTCCTTTTCTTGCATTTTCATGCCTTTTCTTGCCTTATCTTTCCTTTTCTTGCCTTTTCATGCCTTTTCATGCCTTTTATTCCTTATCTTGCCTTTTCTTACCTTATCTTGCCTTCTCTTGCCTTTTCATGCCTTTTCTTTTCTTTTCTTGCCTTTTCATGCCTTTTCGTTGCCTTTTCTTACCTTTTCTTTTCTTTCCTTATCTTATTTTTCTTTTCTTTTCTTTTCTTTCCTTTTCTTACCTTTTCTTGCCTTTTGATGTGAATCTTGTTACGGATCCACGCGAAAGCCGGATCTATCTACATTCAGATTGATGGAAATCTCGACCCGTTGTTTGCACCTTTGCAAGAACCTCGGTATGAACAACCTCGACCCGCTGCTGTAGGGAAACAAGAACCTTGAATTGATGAAGATGCCACAAACGGTGATGTAGATCCGCTTGATAAGTCGAAGGTGAACGAACGGAATCCCTCCGCTGTGTTCGAATAGTTCCGAAGAACCAAGAGAGCAAAGCCCACGTTTTTGTACTCCAATTATTCTCCTCATTCTCATTGATTAAGCCTTTATATATAGGCAGATTGTTACAAAAAGAATCCTAGTTAAATAAAACTTCTAACTAGATAAATATGACTTAAAAAGGGAAACTAAAAAGGAAAATAACTCTAATCCTACTAGGAATAATAAAAAATGTGATTATCTCATAATTGACTTCCTAAACAGACTAGAACTCCTAATAAAATGAAATTATCTTTTTTTGTAACTTCCTAAACAGAATAGAACTCATGTAAAATGAAATTAACAAATAATTAACTTCCTAAATAGACTTTGAAACTCAAAAACGAAATATTAAATAATTATGGCTTCTTGCAGATCTGATTCATATCATTTCCCTCCTCTTGAAATGGATTTGTCCTCAAATCCTTGCATCCGTCTTACTTTTGCCAACTCACAACCATGCTGGTGCAAGATGAACTCTTTGAACGTCGTGGCTGCACTTGATACCTTCCTTTCCAACAGAACAAGTACTTCGATCTTAAAGAATCTGAAGTCATCTCCAACTCAAAAGCAAAAGCCCTACTAATCCGTTTAAGCCTTTCTTTGAACTTCAAACTATTCCAGATGTTGATCAACGATGAACCTCCAACATAATTAAACATGTCCACACCTAAGAAGTCAATATGTTCAACATGTAAATCAGGAGACATGTAAGATATGGGTTGGACATCTTCCTTGTCAACTAAAACAACAAGTTCTTCTTGTTCACCATCAATAGCAGTTAAGCACTTCTTCATATGAACAACATCCACCAATTCTGATTCATTGAACAAATCCCTCAAGTAAAGAAGTGACATGGCATGGTCATCAAAACATTCTCCATCGAACAAGTCAATAGAATATTCACCAAATTCCTCCCATGTCAAAACCTCTTCTTCAACAATCACTTCAGGTGTAACCTCCAAATCGTCAGAACTACATACCTTCCCCTCAATGTCGTGCTTAGTGTTAATGGTGTTCTCCCTCTTTCCATTGACTTCTCCAACAAAATTAGCTCCTGAATTCTTCTCATCTTTGACCCTCATCCTCCTTTGTTGAATTTGTCTTCCGCTACAGACATTAGGAACATCATGTATCCTCTCTTGTTTGCACACTATCCGGTCCACCTTTTCGGTGAGCTTCTTGACCTCCGTTTTCATTATATGCCTCATCCCACTAAGAATGGCATCCATAAACGTGTGTGGATCACCAACCAATGGTGCAACACCTTCAAAGGATCTTCTTGAGTAGTTATAAGACATTCTTGCAGATTCTCTTTTTTTCTACTTTCAACTTTTCTTTTCTTTTTTTTGATTTTTTTTAGCCTTCTTTCTTCTTCTTTTCTTGGCTGCCTTCTTCTCTATCTTTCTTTTTTTTCGGAATTTTTTTCCACTTTTTTTTTATTTTTTTTTTCTTTCTCCAACTCAGAATAAAATAAGAACAATAATTGAAAACTAATGAAAACAAAAACAAAATTTAAAGATAGATGATCTGAAGTAGAGCCTAGGCTCTAATACCAACTGATGTGAATCTTGTTACGGATCCACGCGAAAGCCGGATCTATCTACAACAATAATTGAAAACTAATGAAAACAAAAACAAAATTTAAAGATAGATGATCTGAAGTAGAGCCTAGGCTCTAATACCAACTGATGTGAATCTTGTTACGGATCCACGCGAAAGCCGGATCTATCTACATTCAGATTGATGGAAATCTCGACTCGTTGTTTGCACCTTTGCAAGAACCTCGGTATGAACAACCTCGACCCGCTGCTGTAGGGAAACAAGAACCTTGAATTGATGAAGATGCCACAAACGGTGATGTAGATCCGCTTGATAAGTCGAAGGTGAACGAACGGAATCCCTCCGCTATGTTCGAATAGTTCCGAAGAACCAAGAGAGCAAAGCCCACATTTTTGTACTCCAATTATTCTCCTCATTCTCATTGATAAAGCCTTTATATATAGGCAGATTATTACAAAAAGAATCCTAGTTAAATAAAACTTCTAACTAGATAAATATGACTTAAAAAGGGAAACTAAAAAGGAAAATAACTCTAATCCTACTAGGAATAATAAAAAACGTGATTATCTCATAATTGACTTCCTAAACAGACTAGAACTCCTAATAAAATGAAATTATCTTTTTTTGTAACTTCCTAAACAGAATAGAACTCATGTAAAATGAAATTAACAAATAATTAACTTCCTAAATAGACTTTGAAACTCAAAAACGAATTATTAAATAATTATGGCTTCTTGCAGATCTGATTCATATCACCTTTTCTTGCGTTATCTTGCCTTTTCTATCCTTTTCTTGTCTTTTCTTGCCTTATCTTGCCCTTTCTTTCCTTTTCTTGCCATTTCTTTCCTTTTCTTGCCTTTTCATGCCTTTTTCTTTCCTTTTGTTGTCTTTTCTTTCTTTATATTGCCTTTTCATGCCTTTTCCATGCCTTTTCTTTCCTTTTCTCGCCTTATCTTGCATTTTCTTCCATTTTCTTGCCATTTCTTGCCTTTTCTTGCCTTATTTTGTCTTTTCATTCCTTATCTTGCCTTTTCTTACCTTATCTTGCCTTATTTTGTCTTTTCACTCCTTATCTTGCCATTTCTTACCTTATCTTGCCTTTTCTTGCATTTTATATCCTTTTCTTACCTTTTCAATACTTCTTCTTGCCATTTTTTTCCTTATCTGACCTTTTCTTGCCTTATCTTGCTTTATCTTTTCTTTTCTTTCCTTTTCTTGACTTCTCTTGCCTTTTCATGCCTTTTATTGCCTTTTCTTGCCTTTTCATTCCTTATCTTGCCTTTTCTTACCTTATCTTGCCTTCCTTTGCCTTTTCATGCCTTTTCTTTCCTTTTCATGCCTTTTCATGCCTTTTCCTTGCCTTTTCTTACCTTTTCTTTCCTTATCTTACCTTATCTTGTTTTTCTTTTCTTTTCTTTCCTTTTCTTGCCTTATCTTTCCTTTTCTTACATTTTATTACCTTTTCTTGCCTTATCTTGCCTTTTCTATCCTTTTCTTGTCTTTTCTTGCCTTATCTTGCCCTGTCTTTCCTTTTCTTGCCATTTCTTTCCTTTTCATGCCTTTTTCTTTCCTTTTCTGGCCTTTTCTTTCCTTTTCTTGCCTTTTCATGCCTTTTCCTTGCCTTTTGCTGTCTTTTCTTTCTTTATCTTGCCTTTTTTTCCTTTTCCCTGCCTTTTCTTTCCTTTTCTCGCCTTATCTTGCATTTTCTTCCATTTTCTTGCCATATCTTGTCTTTTCTTGCCTTATCTTGTCTTTTCATTCCTTATCTTTCCTTTTCTTACCTTATCTTGCCTTTTCTTGCATTTTATATCCTTTTCTTGCCTTTTCAATACTTCTTCTTGCCATTTTTTTCCTTATCTGACCTTTTATTGCCTTATCTTTTCTTTTCTTTCCTTTTCTTGCCTTTTCTTGCCTTTTCTTGCCTTTTCATTCCCTTTCTTTCTATTTCTTGCATTTTCTTACCTTTTCTTGCTTTTTCTTTCCATTCCTTGCCTTTTCATGCCTTTTCCTTGCCTTTTGTTGCCTTATCTTTCCATTTCTCTGCATTTCTTGCCTTTCCTTGCCTTTTCTTGCCTTATCTTACCTTTTCTTGCCTCATCTTGTCTTTTCTTACCTTTTCATGCCTTTTACTGGCCTTTTCTTTCCTTATATCGCATAATTTCTCCTTTTCATGCCTTTTCATGCCATTTCTTGTCTTTTATTTCCTTTTCTTGCCTTTTCATGTGTTTTCCTTGCCTTTTCTTTCCATATCTTGCCTTTTCGTTCCTTTTTTGTCTTTTCTTGCCTTATCTTGCCATTTCTTACGTTATCTTGCCTTTTCTTATCTTTTCATGCCTTTTCTTTCCTTTTCATTCTTTTTCATGCCTTTTCCTTACCTTATCTTGCATTTTCTTTCCTTATCTTGCATTTTCTTGCCTTTTCTTACCTCATCTTTCCTTTTATTTCCTTTTCTTCCCTTTCCTTCCCTTTTCTTGACTTATCTTACCTTATCTTGACTTTTCTTGGCTTTTCTTGCCTTTTCTTTCCTTTTCTTGCCTTATCTTGCCTTTTCATTTCTTTTCTTTCCTTTTCTTGCATTTTCATTCCTTTTCTTGCCTTATCTTTTCTTTTCTTGCCTTTTCATGACTTTTCCATGCCATTTCTTCCCTTTTCTTTCCTTTTTTGACCTTTTCTTGCCTTTTTCTTTCGTTATCATGCCTTATCTTTATTTTCTTGCCTTTTCTTGCCTTATCTTGCCTTTTTTAAACTTTTCTTGCATTTTCAATACTTCTTCTTGCCATTTTTTTCCTTATCTGACCTTTTCTTGCCTTATCTTTTCTTTTCTTTTCTTTTCTTGCCTTTTCTTGCCTTTTCTTGCCTTTTCATTCCCTTTCTTTCCATTTCTTGCATTTTCTTACCTTTTCTTGCTTTTTCTTTCCGTTCCTTATCTTTTCATGCCTTTTGTTGCCTTATCTTGTCTTTTCTTGACTTTTCCTTTCCTTTTCTTTCCTTTTCTTACCATACCTTGCCTTATCTTTCCTTTTCTTGCCTTATCTGGCCATATCTTGCCTTATCTTGCCCTTTTTTGCCTTTTCTTGCCTTATCTTACCTTTTCTTGCCTTTTCAAATTTTTTTTGCCTTTTCTTACCTTATCTTTCCATATCTTGCCTTATCTTGCCTTATCTTGCCTTATCTTACCTTTTCTTGACATTTCTTACCTTATCTTGCATTTTCATGCCTTTTCTTGCCGTTTATTTCCTTTTCTTACCTTTTCATGCCTTTTAATTGCCTTTTCTTTGCTTATATTGCCTAATTTTGCGTTTTATTGATTTTTCATAACTTATGTTGCCTTTTCTTTCCTTTTCTTGCCTTCTCCTTGCATTTTCTTTCCTTAGCTTGCCTTATCTTGCCTTTTCCTTGCCTTTTCTTGCCTTATCTTTCCTTTTGTTTCCTTTTCTTGCCTTTCCTTGCCTTTTCATGCCTTATATTGCCTTTTTCTTTTCTTTTCTTTCCTTTTCTTGCATTGTCATGCCTTTCTTGCCTTATCTTTCATTTTCTGGCTTTTTCTTTCCTTTTCTTGCCTTTTCTTGCCTTTTCCTTGCCTTATCTTGCATTTTCCTACCCTATCTTTCCTTTTCTTGCCTTTTCTTGCCTATTCTTGCCTTTTCATACATTTTCATGCATTTTCTTGCCTTTTCCTTAATTTTCTTTACTTTTCATGCCTTTTCTTTCCTTTTCTTGCCTTTTCTTGCATTTTCCTTGCCTTTTCATTCATTTTATTGACTTTTCTTGCCTTTTCTTGCCAAATCTTACATTTTCTTATCTTTTCTTGCCTTATCTTGCCTTATCTTGCTTTATCTTCTCTTTTCTAACCTTACCTTGCCGTTGCTAACCTTTTATTTCCTTATCTGGCCTTTTCTTTCATTTTCTTGCCTTTTGCTTGCATTTTCTTCTCTTTTCTTGCCTTATCTTCACTTTTTTTTACCTTTACTTGCCTTTTCCTGGCTTTTTCTTTCCTTTTCTTCCCTTATCCTGCTTTTTCTTGCCTTGTCTTTCCTTTTCTCTCCATTTCTTGCCTTTCCTTGCCTTTTCTTGACTTATCTTGCCTTTTCTTGCCTCATCTTGTCTTTTCTTACCATTTCATGCCTTTTACTTGCCTTTTCTTTCCTTATATCGCCTAATTTCTCCTTTTCTTGCCTTTTCCTTGCCTTTTCTTTCCTTTCCTAGCCTTATCTTGCCTTTTCTTTTCTCATCCTTCCTTTTCTTTCCTCATCCTTCCTTTTCTTTCCTTTTCTTGCCTTTCCTTCCCTTTTCTTGCCTTATCTTCCCTTTTCCTTGCCTTTTCATTCATTTTCTTGACTTATCTTGCATTACCTTGCCTTTTCTTGCCTTATCTTGCCTTTACTTGCCTTATCTTGCCTTTTCTTGCCTTATCTTGCCTTTTCATGCCTTTTCTTTCCTTTTCTTGGCTTTTCATACCTTTTCCTTACCTTTTATTTTCTTATCCTGCCTTTTCTTACCTTTTTTTTGTCATTTCTTGCCTTTTCCTTGCCTTTCCTTGCCTTTTCATGCATTTTTTAATACCTTTTCTTGCCTTTTCCTTGCTTTTTCTTACCTTATATTCCCTTATCTTTCTTTTTCTTGCCTTATCTTTCCTTTTCTCTCCATTTCTTTCCTTTCCTTGCCTTTTCTTACCTTTTCTTGCTATATCTTGTCTTTTCTTACCTTATCTTGCTTTTTCTTGCTTTATCTTGCCTTTTCTTCCCTTTTCTTGCCTTAACTTTCCTTTTCTGGCCTTTTCTTTCTTTTTCTTTCCTTTTGTTGCCTTTCCTTGCCTTTTCTTGCCTTATCTTTCCTTATCTTATCTTTTTTTCCCTTATCTTGCCTTTTCATTCCTTTCCTTACCTTATCTTTCCTTTTCTTGCATTTTCTTTCCTTTCATGCCTTTTCATTCCTTATCTAGCATTCTCTTACCTTTTCTTGCCTTTTTTTCATTTTCATGCCTTTTCTTTCATTTTCTTGCCCTTTCATGCCTTTTCTTGCCTTTTCTTGCATTTTCTTTCCTTTTCTTGCCTTATCTAGCCATTTCTTGACTTTTCTTCCATTCTCATTCCTTTTCCTTGCCTTTTCTTTCCTTTTCTTGCCTTTTCTTGCCTTATCTTTCATTTTCTTTCCATTTCTTATCTTATCTTTCCTTTTCTTTCCTTTTCTTGCCTTTCCTTGCCTTACCTTGCCTTATCCTGCCTTATCCTGCCTTATCTTGAATTTTTTTGCCTTTTATTTCCTTTTCTTTCTTTACCTTGCCTTTTCTTTCTTGCCTTATCTTGCATTTTCTTCCTTTTTCTTCCCTTTTCTTCCCTTTCCATTCATTTTCCTTTCCTTTTCTTTCCTTTTCTTTCCTTTTCTTGCCTTTTCTTGCCTTATCTATCCTTTTCTTTCCTTTTCTTGCCTTTTCTTTCCTTACCTTTCCTTTTCTTGCCTTTTCTTGCCATTTCTTTCATTTTCTTGCCTTTTCTTTCATTTTCTTGCCTTTTAATGCCTTATCTTTCCTTTTCATTCCTTTTCCTTTCCTTTTCTTGCCTTTTCTTTCCTTTTCTTGACTTTTCCTTGCCTTTTCTTGCCTTTTCTTGCATTTTCCTGCCTTATAGTTCCTTTTCTTCCCTTTTCTTTCATTTTCTTGCCTTTCCTTGCCTTATCTTGCCTTTTCTTGACTTATCTTTCCTTTTCTTTCATTTCCTTGCCTTTTCTTGCCTTATCTTGCCTTATCATGCCTTTTCATGCCTTTTCTTGCCTTATCTTGCCTTTTCTTGACTTATCTTTCCTTTCCTTTCATTTCCTTGTCTTTTCTTGCCATATCTTGCCTTATCATGCCTTTTCATGCCTTTTCTTTCCTTTTCTTGCCTTAGGTCCTTTTCTTTCTATATCTTGCCTTATCTTGCCTTTTCTGGCCTTACCTTTCCTTTCTTGCTTTTTCATGCCTTTTCTTGCCTTTTAGTTCATTTTCTTGCCTTTTCTTACCTTTCCTTTGCCTTTCCTTGCCTTTTCTTGCCTTATCTTTCCTTTTCTTTCCATTTCTTGCCTTTCTTAGCCTTTTCTTGCCTTTTCTTGCCTTATCTTTCCTTTTCTTTCCTTTTCTTGCCTTATCTTGCCTTTTCATTTCTTTTCTTTCCTTTTCTTGCCTTTTCATGCCTTTTCTTGCCTTATCTTTCCTTTTCTTCCCTTTTCATGACTTTTCCATGCCTTTTCTTCCCTTTTCTTTCCTTTTCTGACCTTTTCTTGCCTTTTCCTTTCCTTATCATGCGTTATCTTTCTTTTCTTGCCTTTCCTTGCCTTATCTTGCCTTTTCTAAACTTTTCTTGCCTTTTTATACCTTTTCCTTGCCTTTTCTTGCATTTTTCTTACCTTTTTCTTGCCTTATCTTGCCCATTCTTGACTTCTCTTGCCTTTTCATTCCTTATCTTGCTTTTTCTTATCTTATCTTGCCTTCTCTTGCCTTTTCATGCCTTTTCTTTCCTTTTCATGCCTTTTCCTTGCCTTTTCTTACCTTTTCTTTCCTTATCTTACATGTTCTTGCCTTTTCTTGTTTTTCTTTTCTTTTCTTTCCTTTTCTTGCCTTATCTTGCGTTATCTTGCTTTTTCTTGCCTTATCTTGCCTTTTCTATCCTTTTCTTATCTTTTCTTGCCTTATCTTGCCCTTTCTTTCCTTTTCTTGCCATTTCTTTCTTTTTCTTGCCTTTTCATGCCTTTTCTTTCCTTTTCTGGCCTTTTCTTTCCTTTTCTTGCCTTTTCATGCCTTTTCCTTGCCTTTTGCTATCTTTTCTTTCTTTCTCTTGCCTTTTCTTGCCTTTTCCTGGCCTTTTCTTTCCTTTTCTTGCCTTATCTTCCATTTTCTTCCATTTTCTTACCATATCTTGCCTTTTCTTGCCTTATGTTGTCTTTTCAATCCTTATCTTGCCTTTTCTTACCTTATCTTGCCTTTTCTTGCCTTTTATATCCTTTTCTTTCCTTTTCAATACTTTTTCTTGCCTTTTTTTTCCTTATCTAAACTTTTCTTGCCTTATCTTGCCTTTTCTTGCCTTATCTTTTCTTTTCTTTCCTTTTCTTGCATTTTCATGCCATTTCATGCCTTTTATATTCTTTTCATGTCTTTTGCTTGCCTTTTCTTTCCTTATCTTGCATTATCTTCACTTTTTTTACCTTTACTTGCCTTTTCCTTACTTTTTCTTTCCTTTTCTTCCCTTATCCTAATTTTTCTTGCCTTATCTTTCCTTTTCACTCCATTTATTGCATTTCCTTGCCTTTTCTTGCCTTTTCTTGCCTCATCTTGTCTTTTCTTACCTTTTCATGCCTTTTACTTTCCTTTTCTTTCCTTATATCGCCTAATTTCTCTTTTTTTTGCCTTTTCTTACCTTATCTTACCTTTTCATGCCTTTTCTTGCCTTGTATTTCCTTTTCCTGCCTTTTCATGCCTTTTCCTTTCCTTTTCATTCCATATGTTGCCTTTTCCTTGCCTTTTCTTTCCTTTTCTTTCCTCATCTTTCCTTTTCTTGCCTTTTCTTCCTTTTTCTTGACTTATCTTGCCTTTTCCTTGCATTTTCTTTCCGTTTCTTGCATTATCTTGTCTTTTCTTGCCTTTTGCTTGCTTTTTCATTCATTTTCTTGACTTATCTTGCCTTATCTTACCTTTTCTTTCCTTTTCTTGCATTGCCTTGCCTTTTTTGCATTTTTTGCCTTATCTTGCATTTTCTTGCCTTTACTTGCCTTATCTTGCCTTATCTTGTCTTTTCTTGTTTTTTCTTGCCTTTACTGGCCTTATCTTGCCTTATCTTGTCTTTTCTTACCCTATCTTGCCCTATCTTTCCTTTTCTTGCTTTTTCTTGCATTTTCTTACCTTATCTTGCCTTTTCATGCCTTTTCATTCCTTTTCTTGCCTTTTCATGCCTTTTGATTGCCTTATCTTTCCTTATCTTACCTTATCTTGCCTTTTCTTACCTTTTCTTGCCATTTTTTACCTTATCTTGCCTTTTCTTACCTTTTCATGCCTTTTCATACCTTTTCCTTACCTTTTCTTTTCTTTTCTTATCTTGCCTTTTGTTGCCTATTCATGCCTTTTCTTTCCCTTTTTTGTCTTTTCTTGCCTTTTCCTTGCCTTTCCTTGCCTTTTCATGCCTTTTTTTACCTTTTCTTGCCTTTTCCTTGCCTTCTCTTACCTTATCTTCCTTTATCTTGCTTTTTCTTGCCTTATCTTTCCTTTTCTCTCCATTTCTTGCCTTTCCTTGCCTTTTCTTACCTTATCTTGCCTTATGTTGCCTTTTATTGCCTTATCTTGTCTTTTCTTGCCTTATCTTGCCTTCTCTTGCTTTATCTTGCCTTTTCTTCCCTTTTCTTGCCTTAACTTTCCTTTTCTGGCCTTTTCTTTCTTTTTCTTTCCTTTTATTGCCTTTCCTTGCCTTTTCTAGCCTTATCTTTCCTTATCTTATCATTTTTTCCCTTATCTTGCCTTTTCATTCCTTTTCTTGCCTTATCTTTCCTTTTCTTGCATTTTCTTTCCTTTTCGTGCCTTTTCATTCCTTAACTTGCCTTTTCTTGCCTTCTCTAACCTTTTCTTGCCTTTTTTTCATTTTCATGCCTTTTCTTTCATTTTCTTGCCCTTTCATGCCTTTTCTTGCATTTTCTTTCCTTTTCTTGCATTTTCTTTCCTTTTCATGCCTTTTCTTGCATTTTCTTGCATTTTCTTGCCTTATCTTGCCATTTCTTGACTTTTCTTCCCTTTTCATTCCTTTTTCTTGCCTTTTCTTTCCTTTTCTTGCCTTTTCTTGCCTTATCTTTCCTTTTCTTTCCTTTTCTTGTCTTATCTTTCCTTTTCTTTCCTTTTCTTGCCTTTCCTTGCCTTACCTTGCATTATCTTGCCTTTTCTTGCCTTATCTTTCATTTTTTTGCCTTTTCTTTGCCTTTTATTTCCTTTTCTTTCTTTACCTTGCCTTTTCTTTCTTGCCTTTTCTTGTATTTTCTTCCCTTTTCTTCCCTTTCCATTCCTTTTCCTTTCATTTTCTTTCCTTTTCTTGCCTTTTCTTCCTTTTTCTTGACTTATCTTGCCTTTTCCTTGCATTTTCTTTCCGTTTCTTGCATTATCTTGTCTTTTCTTGCCTTTTGCTTGCTTTTTCATTCATTTTCTTGACTTATCTTGCCTTTTCTTGCCTTATCTTACCTTTTCTTTCCTTTTCTTGCATTGCCTTGCCTTTTTTGCATTTTTTGCCTTATCTTGCATTTTCTTGCCTTTACTTGCCTTATCTTGCCTTAACTTGTCTTTTCTTGTTTTTTCTTGCCTTTACTGGCCTTATCTTGCCTTATCTTGTCTTTTCTTACCCTATCTTGCCCTATCTTTCCTTTTCTTGCTTTTTCTTGCATTTTCTTACCTGATCTTGCCTTTTCATGCCTTTTCATTCCTTTTCTTGCCTTTTCATGCCTTTTGATTGCCTTATCTTTCCTAATCTTACCTTATCTTGCCTTTTCTTACCTTTTCTTGCCATTTTTTACCTTATCTTGCCTTTTCTTACCTTTTCATGCCTTTTCATACCTTTTCCTTACCTTTTCTTTTCTTTTCTTATCTTGCCTTTTGTTGCCTATTCATGCCTTTTCTTTCCCTTTTTTGTCTTTTCTTGCCTTTTCCTTGCCTTTTCATGCCTTTTTTTACCTTTTCTTGCCTTTTCCTTGCCTTCTCTTACCTTATCTTCCCTTATCTTGCTTTTTCTTGCCTTATCTTTCCTTTTCTCTCCATTTCTTGCCTTTCCTTGCCTTTTCTTACCTTATCTTGCCTTATGTTGCCTTTTATTGCCTTATCTTGTCTTTTCTTGCCTTATCTTGCCTTCTCTTGCTTTATCTTGCCTTTTCTTCCCTTTTCTTGCCTTAACTTTCCTTTTCTGGCCTTTTCTTTCTTTTTCTTTCCTTTTATTGCCTTTCCTTGCCTTTTCTAGCCTTATCTTTCCTTATCTTATCATTTCTTCCCTTATCTTGCCTTTTCATTCCTTTTCTTGCCTTATCTTTCCTTTTCTTGCATTTTCTTTCCTTTTCGTGCCTTTTCATTCCTTAACTTGCCTTTTCTTGCCTTTTTTTCATTTTCATGCCTTTTCTTTCATTTTCTTGCCCTTTCATGCCTTTTCTTGCCCTTTCATGCCTTTTCTTGCATTTTCTTTCCTTTTCTTGCATTTTCTTTCCTTTTCATGCCTTTTCTTGCATTTTCTTGCATTTTCTTGCCTTATCTTGCCATTTCTTGACTTTTCTTCCCTTTTCGTTCCTTTTTCTTGCCTTTTCATTCCTTTTCTTGCCTTTTCTTGCCTTATCTTTCCTTTTCTTTCCTTTTCTTGTCTTATCTTTCCTTTTCTTTCCTTTTCTTGCCTTTCCTTGCCTTACCTTGCATTATCTTGCCTTTTCTTGCCTTATCTTTCATTTTTTTGCCTTTTCTTTGCCTTTTATTTCCTTTTCTTTCTTTACCTTGCCTTTTCTTTCTTGCCTTTTCTTGTATTTTCTTCCCTTTTCTTCCCTTTCCATTCCTTTTCCTTTCATTTTCTTTCCTTTTCTTGCCTTTTCTTGCCTTATCTATCCTTTTCTTTCCTTTTCTTGCCTTATATTTCCTTATCTTTCCTTTTCTTGACCTTTCTTGCCTTTTCTTGCATTTTCTTTCATTTTCTGGCCTTTTAATGCCTTATCTTTCCTTATCTTTCCTTTTCATTCCTTTTCCTTGCCTTTTCTTGCCTTTTCATTGCCTCATCTTTCCTTTTCATTCCTTTTCTTTCCTTTTCTTGCCTTTTCTTGACTTTTTCTTGCCTTTTCTTCCCTTATCTTGCATTTTCCTGCGTTATCTTTCCTTTTCTTCCCTTTTCTTTCCTTTTCTTGCCTTTCCTTGCCTTATCTCTCCTTTTCTTGACTTATCTTTCCTTTTCTTTCCTTTTCTTGCATTTCCTTGCCTTTTCTTGCCTTATATTTCCTTTTCTTGACTTATCTTGCCTTATCTTGCCTTATCATGCTTTTTCTTGCCTTTTCTTTTCTTTTCATGCCTTTTCTTTCCTTTTCTTGCCTAAGTGCCTTTTCTTTCTATATCTTGCCTTATCTTGCCTTTTCTGGCCTTACCTTTCCTTTTCTTGCTTTTTCATGCCTTTTCTTGCCTTTTATTTCATTTTCTTGCCTTTTCTTGCCTTTTCCTTGCCTTTCCTTGCCTTATCTTTCCTTATCTTGACTTTTTTAACCTTTTCTTCCCTTTTCTTCCCTTATCTTGCATTTTCTTACCTTATCTTTCCATTCCTTTTCTTTCTTGACCTTTTCTTGCCTTTTCATGCCTTATCTTGCCTTTTCTTACCTTATCTTTACTTTTATTGCCTTTTCTTTCCTTTTCTTGCCTTACCTTGCCTTTTCTTGCCTTTTCTTACCTTATCTTGCATTTTCATGCCTTTTCTCGCCGTTTCTTTCCTTCTCTTACCTTTTCATGCCTTTTCTTGTCTTTTCTTTCATTTCCTTGCGTTTTCTTTCCTTATATTGCCTAATTTTGCCTTTTCTTGCCTTTTTATTGCCTTTTCTTTCCTTTTCTTGCCTTGTCTTGCCTAATCTTGCCTTTTCCATGCCTTTTCTTTCCATTTCTTGCCTTATCTTGCCTCATCTTTCCTTTTCTTTCCTTTTCTTGCCTTTCCTTACCTTATATTGCCTTTTCTTTTCTTTTCTTTCCTTTTCTTGCGTTATCTTTCCTTTTCTTGCTTTTTCTTTCCTTTTCATGCATTTTCTTTCCTTATCTTGCCTTTCCTTGCCTTTTATTACCTTTTCTTCCCTTTTCATGCCTTTTCTTGACTTTTCATGCCATTTCTTGCCTTTTCTTTTCTTTTCTTGCCTTTTCATGCCTTTTCCTTGCCTTTTCTTGCTTTATTTTGATTTTTTTCCTTTTCTTGCCTTTTCCTTGCCTTTTCTTGCCTTATCTTGCATTATCTTGCCTTTTCATTCCTTTTCCTTGCCTTTTCTTGCCTTTTCTTGCCTTATCTTTCCTTTTCTTTCATTTTCATGCCTTATCTTTCCTTTTCTTTCCTTTTCTTTCCTTTCCTTGCCTTATCTTGCCTTATCTTTTCTTTCCTTGCCTTTCCTTGCCTGATCTTGCCTTATTTTGCCTTTCCTTACCTTTCCTTGCCTTACCTTGCCTTATCTTGCCTTATCTTGCATTATCTTTTCTTTTCTTGCCTTGTCTTACCTTTTCTTGCTTTTTCCTTGCCTTTTCTTTCATTTTCTTGTATTTTCTTTCCTTTTCTTGCCTTTTCTTGCCTTATCTTGCCTTATCTTGCCTTTTAATGCCTTATCTTTCCTTTTCTTACCTTTTTTGCCTTTTCTTACCTTTTTTGCCTTTTCGTGCCTTTTCTTGCATTTTCCTTGCTTTTTCGTTCATTTTCTTGACTTATCTTGCCTTTTCTTGCCATATCTTACCTTTTCTTGCCTTTTCTTGCCTTTTCTTATCTTTTCTTGCCTTATCTTACCTTTTCTTGCCTTATCTTGCCTTATCTTGTCTTTTCTTACCTTATCTTTCCTTTTCTTGCCTTTTCTTGCCTTTCTTTCCTTTTCATGCCTTTTCAGGCCTTTTCTTTCCTTTTCTTGCCTTTTCAAGCCTTTTGCTTGCCTTTTCTTTCCTTATCTTGCCTTTTCTTGCCTTTTCTTACCTTATCTTGCCTTTTCTTACCTTTTCATGCTTTTTCCTTACCTTTTTTCCTTATCTTGCCTTTTTTTTCTTTTTCTTGCCTTTCCTTGCCATTTCTTGCCTTATCTTTCCTTTTATTGCCTTTTCTTGCCTTATCTTGACTTTTTTTTACCTTTTCTTGCCTTTTCTTCCCTTATCTAGCTTTTTCTTACCTTATCTTTCCTTTTCTCTCCATTTCTTGCATTTCCTTGCCTTTTCTTACATTTTCTTGCCTTATCTTGCCTTTTCTTACCCTATCTTGCCTTTTCTTGCCATTTCTTGCCTTATCTTTTCTTTTTTTTGCCTTTTATTACCTTATCTTGCATTTTCATTCCTTTTCATGCCTTTTCATGCCTTTTCTTGCCGTTTCTTTCCTTTTCTTATCTCTTTTTTCCTTTTACTTACTTTTCTTTCCTTTTCTTGCCTTTTCTTACCTTATCTTGCCTTTTTGATATGAATTTTATTAGCAAGAAACCCTATTTCATTTTTGAGTTTTTTAGTCTGTTTAGGATGTTAATTATATGTTAATTTTGTTTTATAAGAGTTCTAATCTATTTAGGAAGTCAATAATGTGAGAATTTTTTTTTCTTTAAGAGTTCAAGTCTATTTAGGAAGGTGCTTATGTGATAATCACGTTTTTGAACATTCCTAGGAGGTCTAGAGTTGTTTCCCTTGTTACTACTATCCTTTTTAAGTCATATTTACCTAGTTAGAAGTTTTGTTTAATTAGGAATCTCATTGTAACAATCTGCCTATATATAAAGGCATTATCAATGAGAATGGAAGAATAATTTTGATAGAAAAAATGTGGGCTTTGCTCTCTTGGTACTTCGAAACTGTTTGAACACAGCGGAGGGATTCTGTTCGTTCTCCTATGACTTATCAAGCACATCTACAACACCGTTTGTGGCATCTTCATCAAATCAAGGTTGTTGTTTCCCTATAGTAACGGGTCGAGGTTGTTCATACCGAGGTTCTTGCAAAGTCGTAAACAACGGGTCAAGATTTCCATCAATCTGAATGAAGATAGATCTGGCTTCCGCGTGGATCTGTAACGGGGTTCACATCAGTTGGTATTAGAGCTTAGGTTCTACTTCAGATCATCTATCTTTAAATTTCATTTTTTAATATTAGTTTTTAGTTAGTTGTTCTTATTATATTCTAAGTTGGAGAAAGAAAAAAAGAGAGAAAAAATTCAGAGAAAAAGGAAAGATAGAGAAGAAGTCAGCCTAGAAAAGAAGAAGAAAGAAGGCTGAAAAAACAAATCCAAAAAAAAAAGAAAAAAAAGAAGAGTGAAAACAAAGATGTCCTGCAACTACGCAAGAAGAGATTTTGAAGCTGATTTGTCAACGCTTGATCCAAAGATTATAGAGGCCATGATGACTCGGATGAAGCATATAATGAGATCGGAGGTCAAGAAGCTCAGCGAAAAGATGGACAGGATAGGGTGCAAACAAGATCAACTACATGGTGTTCCTAATCTGTGTAGGGGAAAAAGAATTCAACCAAGTAAGACTATGGAGAACACCATTCACACTATTGAGGATAAGGTATGTAGTTTTGATGACTTGGAGGTTACATCTGAACCTCTTCTTCAAAAAGTACTTGCTCTGTTGGAAAGGAAGATATCAAGTGCAGCCACGAAGTTTGAAGATTCAATCTTGTTTCATTATGTTTGTCAATTGGCAGCATGAAGCATGCGAGGATTTAAGGACAAATCCATTTCAAGAGGAGCGAAAGATATGAATCTGATTAGCAAGAAGCCTAATTTCGTTTTAGAGGTTTTTTAGTCTGTTTAGCAAGTTAATTATATGTTAATTTCATTTTATAAGAGTTCTAGTCTATTTAGGAAGTCAATAATGTGAGAATTTTGTTTCTTTAAGAGTTCAAATCTATTTAGGAAGGTGCTTATGTGATAATCACGTTTTTGAGCATTCCTAGGAGGTCTAGAGTTGTTTCCCTTATTACTACTATCCTTTTTAAGTCATATTTACCTAGTTAGAAGTTTTGTTTAATTAGGAATCTCATTGTAACAATCTGCCTATAAATAAAGGCATCATCAATGAGAAAGTAAGAATAATTTTGATAGAAAAAATGTGGGCTTTGCTCTCTTGGTTCTTCAAAACTGTTCGAACTCAGCGGAGGGATTTCGTTCATTTTCCTACGACTTATCAAGCGGATATACATCACCATTTATGGCATCTTCATCAAATACACTTTCTTGCAAAGGCGTAAACAATGGGTCGGGATTTCCATCAATCTGAACGTAGATAGATCTAACATCTGCGTGGATCCGTAACGGGGTTCACATCACTTTTCATGCCTTTTCTTGCCTTTTCCTTACCATGTCTTGCCTTTTCCTTGCCTTTTCTTTCCTTTTCTTGCCTTATCTTGCCTTTTCTTGCCTCATCCTTCCTTTTCTTTCCTTTTCTTGCCTTTCCTTCCCTTTTCTTGCCTTATCTTGCCTTTTCTTTCCTTTTCTTGCCTTATCTTGCCTTTTCGTTCATTTTCTTGACTTATCTTGCCTTTTCTTGACTTATCTTACCTTTTCTTTAATTTTCTTGCATTTCCTTGCCTTATCTTGCCTTTTCTTACCTTTTCTTATCTTTTCTTGCATTTACTTGCCTTATCTTACCTTATCTTATCTTATCTTTTCTTACTTTTTCTTGCCTTTTCTTACCTTATCTTGCCTTTTCATGCCTTTTCTTGCCTTTTCTTTCCTTTTCTTGCCTTTTCATGCCTTTTGCTTGCCTTCTCTTTCCTTATCTTGCCTTATCCAGCCTTTTCTTACCTTATCTTGCCTTTTCTTGCCTTATCTGGTCTTTTCTTGCCTTTTCATGCCTTTTCTTGCATTTTAATGCCTTTTCCTTACCTTTTCTTTTCTTATCTTGCCTTTTCATGCCTTTTCATTCCTTTTCTTGCCTTTTCTTGCCTATTCCTTGCCTTTCCTTGCCTTTTCTTGCCTAATCTTTCCTTATCTTGCCTTTTCCTTTTCTTGCCTTATCTTGACTTTTTTTTACCTTTTCTTGCCTTTTCCTTTTCTTAACTTATCTTGGGTTTTCTCGCCTTATCTTTCCTTTTCTCTCCATTTCTTGCCTTTCCTTGCCTTATCTTGCCTTATGTTGTCTTATGTTGCCTTCTCTTACCTTATCTTGCCTTTTCTTGCCATTTCTTTCCTTTTCTTGCCTTATCTTGCCTTTTCTTAGATTTTATGTCTTCTCATGCCTTTTTTTGCCATTTCTTTCCTTTTCTTACCGTTTCATGCCTTTTAGTTACCTTTTCTTTCCTTATATCGCCTAATTTTTCCTTTTCTTGCCTTTTCTTACCTTATCTTGCCTTTTCATGCCTTTTCTTTCCTTTTCTTGCCTTTTCTTGACTTATCTTGCCTTTTCTTGCATCATCTTTCCTTTTCTTGCCTTTTCTTGCCTTATCTTGCCTTTTCATCCCTTTTCATGCCTTATCCATGCATTTTCTTGCCTTATCTTTTCTTTTCTTGCCTTTTCCTTGCCTTTCCTTCCCATTTCTTGCCTTAACTTTCCTTTTCTTGCCTTATCTTTCTTTTTCTTTCCTTTTTTTGCATTTCCTTGCCTTTTCTTGCCTTATCTTGCCTCATCTTATCTTTTCATGCCTTTTCATTCCTTTTCTTGCCTTATATTTCCTTTTGTTTCCTTTTCTTGCCTTTCCTTGCCTTTTCTTGCCTTATCTTTCCTTTTCTTGCTTTTTCTTTCCTTTTCAAGCCTTTTCATGCCTTTTCCATGCCTTTTCTTTACTTTTCTTGTCTTTTCCTTGCCTTTCCTTCCCATTTCTTGCCTTAACTTTCCTTTTCTTGCTTGATCTTTCTTTTTCTTTTCTTTTCTTGCCATTCCTTGCCTTTTCTTGCCTTATCTTGCCTTCTCTTGCCTTATCTTATCTTTTATTTCCTTTTCTTGCCTTTTCATTCCTTTTCTTTCCTTATCATTCCTTTTCTTGCACTTTCTTTCCTTTTCATGCATTTTCTTTCCTTATCTTGCCTTTTCTTAGCTTATCTTGCCTTTTTTGCCTTTTCATGCATTTTCTTGCCTTTTCATGACTTTTCTTTCATTTTTTTGCCTTTTCATGCCTTTTCCTTGCCTTATCTTGATTTTTTTACCTTTTCTTTCCTTTTCCTTACTTTCTCTTTCCTTTTCCTGCCTTATCTTGCCTTTTCTTCCATTTTCTTCCCTTTTCTTTCCTTTTCTTGCCATTTCTTTCCTTTTCTTGCCTTATATTGCCTTTTCTTTCCTTTTCTGGCCTTTCCTTGCCTTATCTTGCATTTTCTTACCTTATCTTGCATTTTCTTACCTTATATTGCATTTTCTAGCCTTTTCCTTGCCTTTTATTTCCTGTTCTTTCTTTACCTTGCCTTATCTTGCCTTTTCTTCCCTTTTCATTCCTTTTCCTTGCCTTTTCTTTCCTTTTCTTACCTTTTCTTGCCTTATCTTGCCTTTTCTTTCCTTTTCTTGCCTTATCTTGCCTTTTCTTTCCTTTTCTTGCCTTTCCTTGCCTTTCCTTGCCTTAACTTGCATTGTCTTGCCTTTTCCAGCCTTTTCTTTCATTTTCTTGCCTTTTCTTGCCTTATCTTTCCTTTTCCTTGCCTTTTCTTCCTTTTTCTTGCCTTTTCCTTCCCTCATCTCTCCTTTTCATTCCTTTTCCCTTCCTTTTCTTGCCTTTTCTTTCCTTTTCTTGCCTTTCCTTGCCTTGTTCTTCCCTCATCTTGCCTTATCTTGCCTTTTCCTGACTTATCTTTCCTTTTCTTCCCTTTTCATTCCTTTTCTTGCCTTTTCTTGCCTTTTTTTCCTTATCTTGCCTTTTCATGCCTTTTCTTGCCTTTTTTTTCTTTTTCTTGCCTTTTTTTTCCTTTTCTTTCCTTTTCATGCCTATTCCTTGCCTTTTCTTTCTTTATCTTGCCATATCTTGCCTTTTCTTACCTTATCTTTTCTTTTTCTTGCCTTTCCTGGCCTTATCTTGTCTTTTCTTCCCTTTTCTCGCCTTTTCATGCCATTTCCTTACCTTTTCTTTCCTTATCATGCTTTTCTTGCTTTTTCATGCCTTTTCTTGCCTAATCTTGCCTTTTCTTTCTTTTTCTTGCCTTTTCTTTCCTTTTCTTGCCTTTTCTTGAATTATCTTACCCTTTCTTGCCTTATCTTGACTTATCTTGCCCTTTCTTGTCTTTTCTTCCCTTTTCTTACCATTTCATGCCGTTTCATGCCTTTTCTTGCCTTATCTTGCCTTTTTATTCCTTATCTTCCCTTTTCTTACCTTATCTTTCCTTTTCTTGCCTTTTCTATCCTTTTCTTGCATTTTCATGCATTTTCTTGCCTTATCTTGCCTTATCTTACCCTTTCTTGCCTTTTCATGCCTTTTCTTGCCTTATCTTACTTTTTTTTGCCTTATCTTCCCATATTTTACCATATCTTGCCCTATCTTATCTTTTCTTACCTTTTCTTGCCTTTTCTTTCCGTTCCTTGCCTTTTCATGCCTTTTCCTTACCTTTTCTTGCCTTATCTTTCCTTTTCTTGACTTTTCCTTGCCTTATCTTTCCTTTTCTTGCCATACCTTGCCTTATCTTGCCTTTTCTTACCTTATCTGACCATATCTTGCCTTATATTGCCTTATCTTACCCTTTCTTGCCTTTTCATGCCTTTTCTTGCCTTATCTTACCTTTTTTTTTGCCTTTTGTCGCCTTATCTTGCCATATCTTACCTTCTCTTACCTTATCTTTCCTTTTCTTGCCTATCTTGCCTTATCTTACCTTTTCTAGCCTTTTCTTGCCTTTTCCTTCATTTCCTTGGCTTTTCATGCCTTTCCTTGCCTTTAATTGCCTTACCTTGTCGTATCTTGCCTTTTCTTACCTTTTCCTTGCCTTTTCCTTGCCTTTTCTTGCCTTTTCTTGCCTCATCTTTCCTTTTCTTTCCTTTTCTTGCCTTTCCTTACCTTTTCTTGCCTTATCTTGCCTTTTCTTGTATTTTCTTGCCTTTTCTTGCCTTATCTTGCCTTTTCTTGTATTTTCTTGCCTTATCTTGCCTTATCTTGCCCTTTCCTGCGTTTTCTTGCCTTTACATGCCTTTTCATGCCTTTTCTTGCCTTATCTTGCTTTTTCTTCCCTTATCTTACCATTTTATTCCTTTTCCTTGCCATTTCTTGCCCATTCTTACACTTTCTTGCCTTTTCATGCCTTTTCACGCCTTTTCTACCCTTATCTTTCCTTTTCTTCCCTTTTCTTACCTTTTCTTGCCTTTTCATGCCTTTTCTTGCCTTATCTTGCCTTTTTATTCCTTTTCCTAGCCATTTCTAGCCCTTTCTTGCTCTTTCTTGCCTTTTCATGCCTTTTCACGCCTTTTCTTCCCTTATCTTGCCATGTCTTACATTTTCCTTGCCTTTTCTTTCCTTTTCCTGCCTTATCTTGCCTCATCTTTCTTTTTCTTTCCTTTTCTTGCCTCATCTTGCCTTTTCTTTCCTTTTCCTTGCCTTTTCTTGCCTTACCTTATCGTATCTTGCCTTTTCTTACCTTTTCCTTGCCATTTCTTGCCTTATCTTGCATTTTCTTGCCTCATCTTTACTTTTCTTTCCTTTTCTTGTCTTTCCTTCACTTTTCTTGCCTTATCTTGCCTTTCTTGGAAATTCTTGCCTTTTCTTGCCTTATATTGCCTTTTCTTTCCTTTTCTTGTCTGTTCTTGCCTTATCTTGCCTTTTCTTGCCTTATCTTGCCCTTTCCTGCCTTTTCATGTCTTTACATGCCTTTTCATGCCTTTTCTTGCCTTATCTTACTTTTTCTTCCCTTACCTTGCCTTTTTATTCCTTTTTTTTGCCATTTCTTGCCCTTTCTTACACTTTCTTGCCTTTTTATGTCTTTTCACGCCTTTTCTTCCCTTATCTTTCCTTTTCTTACCATTTCCTTGCCTTATCTTGCCTTGTCTTACTTTTTCCTTGCATTTTCTATTCTTTTCTAGCCTTATCTTGCCTCATCTTTCCTTTTCTTTTCTTTTCTTACATTTCCTTCCCTTTTCTTGCCTTATCTTGCCTTATCTTGCCTTTTCTTTCCTTTTCTTGCCTTTTCTTGCCTTTTTTTTCCTTTTCTTTCCTTTTCTTGCCTTTTCTTGCCATATCTTGCCTTTTCTTGGCTTATCTTGACTTATCTTGCTCTTTCTTGCCTTTTCTTGCGATTTCATGCCTTTTCATACCTTTTCTTGCCGTTTCATGCCTTTTCTTGCCTTTTCTTGCCTTTTCTTTCCTTTTCTTGCCTTTTCTTGCCATATCTTGCCTTTTCTTGGCTTATCTTGACTTATCTTGCTCTTTCTTGCCTTTTCTTGCTATTTCATGCCTTTTCATACCTTTTCTTGCCGTTTCATGCCTTTTCTTGCCTTTTCTTTCCTTTTTAATCCTTATCTTGCCTTATCTTACCTTATCTTTCCTTTTCTTGCCTTTTCATGCCTTTTCTTTCCTTTTTTTGCCTTTTCATGCCTTTTTCTTTCCTTTTCTTGCAATTTCTTTCCTTTGCTTGCCTTTTCCTTTCCTTTCCTTTTCATTTCTTTTCTTATCTTGCCGTTTCTTGCCTTTTCCTTGCCTTTTCTTTCATTTTCTCGCCTTATCTTTCCTTTTCTTCTGTTGTCTTATCTTATCTTGCCTTTTCCTTGCCTTTTCTTTCCTTTTCTTTCCTTATCATGCCTTATCTTGCCTTATCATGCATTATCTTGCCTTTTCTTGCCTTATCTTGTCTTTTCATTCCTTATCTTGCCTTTTCTTAGCTTATCTTGCCTTTTCTTGCCTTTTATATCATTTTCTTTCATTTTTAAGCCTTTTCAAGTATGAATGGTCTGGTAGGTGTGAAGAGAGTTTTCAAGAATTGAAGGATCGATTAACACATCACCTGTATTGGTTCTACCTTCAGGATCAGGTGGATATTCAGTTTATTGTGATGCTTTAAGAGTGGGTTTGGGATGTGTTCTTATGCAACACGAGAATGTTATTGCTTATGCCTCTAGACAGCTGAAGAAACATGAAGAGAATTATCCAGTCCATGACTTGGAAATGGCAGCTGTTGTGTTTGCACTGAAGATTTGGAGGCACTACTTGTATGGTGAGAAGTTTGAGATATATACAGATCATAAAAGCCTTAAGTATATCTTTGAGCAATGAGATTTAAACTTAAGAAAGAGGAGGTGGATGGAGTTACTTAAGGATTATGATTGCACCATTAATTATCACCCTGGGAAAGCTAATGTAGTAGCTGATGCTTTAAGTCGCAAATCCTTAATTCAGCCAAAGTTTCTAGCAGAGATGCATATGAGACCTACCTTACGAGGATGGGTTATGGAATTGCAATGGGAGGATCCAGAGGTTATTGTGATGATGGAATAAGTTGAGCAGGGTGAATTACCTAAATTTCGACTTAGTGCTAATGGTGTCTTGTATTTTGGTTCTCGAGTGGTTGTCCCTGATGTTAGAGATCTAAGAAAGGATCTATTGACTCAAACACACCAAGCAGTCTATAGTATGCACCCTGGATCTACAAAAATGTACCATGATATGAAATGCAATTACTGGTGGCAAGGTATGAAAAAGGACATTGTAAAGTTTGTTTCAAAGTGTTTGACCTATCAACAGGTAAAAGCAAAGCATCAGAGGCCTTCTGGATTGCTACAACCTCTAGAGATTCCAATTTGGATGTGGGAGCAGATAACAATGGATTTGTTAGTAGGGCTTCCAACTACCTCAAGAGGTTATGATGCAGTGTGGGTTATTGTAGACAGATTGACAAAATCTTCACATTTCCTACCAATAAAGAGTACATATGATGCAAGTAGGTTTGCTCAGATATTTATGGATGAAATTATTCTCCTTTATGGTGTAACAGTTTCAATTATATCTGATCGTGGAACTCATTTCACATCAAGGTTTTGGGGGCAATTTCAGGAGGCTATGGGAACTCGTTTGGATTTGAGTACGGTCTTTCATCCTCAAACAGATGGCCAGTCTGAGCGTGTTATTCAGATATTGGAAGATATGATGCTGTTAGGAATTCAGCAACTAGGGAACAAAATGAGCAAAGAACATGGACGCAAGAGATAATGTGGTTAGGCATAATGCCTACATCCACGAGGAGAAAGGAGAACTTTTATTGATTCTGAGCCACAAAGCCATACAAAACCTTAGGGTAACATACCTTTATATAGAGACAAACCCGTGTACATCAAGTAAGCTATCTAGGTCTAATTAGGAGTCCAAAACCTAGTCCGAATAGAATAGGAAACAAGCCCACAAAATATTTTCTCTTCAATTTCTTGACATCTCTAACAATCTCCACCTTGGCGAGAGCCTTTTCTTTCCTTATCTTGTATTTTTTTGCCTTTTCTTACCTTCTCTTGCCTTTTCATCTCTCTTCTTGTCTCTTCTTGCATTTTCTTGCCTTATCTTACCTTTTCGTCCCTTATCTTGCCTTTTCTTGCTTTATCTTACCTTTGCTTACCTTTTCTTGCCTTATCTTGCCTTATCTGACATTTTCTTTCCTTTTCTTTCCTTATCTTACCTTTTCCTTGCCTTTTCTTACCTTTTCTTGCTGTATCTTCTCTTTTCTTGCCTTATCTTGCCTTTTCTTTCCTTATCTTGCCTTTTCTTTCCTTATCTTACCTTTTCTTGCCTTTTCTTACCTTATCTTGCCTTTTCCCTACCTTTTCATGCCTTTTCTTTCCTTTTCTTGCCTTTTCGAGCCTTTTCTTACCTTATCATGCCTTATTTTGCCTTTTCTTGCCTAATCTTGCCTTATTTTTCCTTATCTTGCCTCTTCTAGCTTATATTGCCTTTTCTTTCCTTTTCTTGCCTTATCTTACCTTTTCATGCCTCTTTTTTTACCTTTTCATACCTTATCTTGCCTTTTTTTGCCCTTTTAGGCCTTATCATTCCTTCTCTTGCCTCTTCTTGCCTTTTCTTGCCTTATCTTTCCTTTTCTTTCTTTATATTGCCTTTTCTTGCCTTTTCCCTGCCTTTTCTTACCTTTTCTTGCCTTATCTTGTATTTTCTTCCCTTTTCTTGTCTCATCTTGCCTTATCTTGCTATTTCTTGCCTTATCTTCCCTTTTCATGCATTATCTTGCCTTTTCTTACCTTATCTTGCCCTTTCCTTACCTTTTCTTGCCTTTTCCTTGCCTGTTCTTGCATTTTCTTGCCTTTTACCTTCCTTTTCTTACCTTTTCTTGATTATCTTACCTTTTCTTGCCTTTTCTTTATTTATCTTCCTTTTTCTTTCTTTTTCTTCAATTTTCTTGCCTTTTTTTACCTTATCTTGCCTTATCTTGCCTTTTCTTACCTTATCTATCCTTATCATACATTTTCTTGCATTTTTTTATCCTTTTCTTGCCTTATCTTTCCTTTTCTTGCCTTATCTTACCTTTTCTTACCTTTTCTTTCCTTTTCTTGCCTTATCTTGCCTTTTCTTGCCTTTTCTTTCCTTTTCTTGCCTTTTCTTTCATTTTCTTACCTTTTCTTGCCTTATCTTGACTTTTCTTTATTTATCTTGCCTTTTCTTACCTTATCTTGCCTTTTTTTTGTATTATCTTTCCTTTTCTTGCCTTACCTTGCCTTATCTTGCCCTTTCCTTACCTTTTCTTGCCTTTTCTTGCCTTTTCCTTGCCTGTTCTTTCATTTTCTTGCCTTTTACCTTCCTTTTCATACCTTTTCTTGCTTATCTTGCCTTTTCTTGCCTTATCTTTATTCATCTTGCATTTTCTTTCCTTTTCTTCCCTTTTCTTGCCTTTTCTTACCGTATCTTGCCTTATCTTGGCTTTTCTTAACTTATCTATAATCATCTTACCTTTTCTTGCCTTATCTTTCCTTTTCTTGCCTTATCTTTCCTTCTCTTTCCTTATCTTGCCTTTTCTTTCCTTCTCTTGCCTTTTCTTGCCTTTTCTTTCCTTATCTTACATTTTCTTGCCTTTTCTTACCTTTTCTTGCCTTTTCTTTACTTATCTTGCCTTTTCCTGGCATTTTCTTACCTTTTCTTGCCTTATCTTCTCTTTTCTTGCCTTATCTTGTCTTATCTTGCCTTTTCCTTACTTTTCCTTGCATTTTCTTGACTTATCCTACTTTATCTTGCCTTATCCTGCCTTTTCTTTCCTTTTCTTGCCTTTTCCCTACCTTTTCTTGCCTTTTCTTTCCTTTTCTTACCTTTTCTTGCCTTTTCTTGCCTCTTCTTGCCTTATCTTGCTTTTTCTTGCCTTTTCATGCCTTATCTTGCCTTTTCTTCCATTATCTTGCCTTTTCTTGCCCTTTCCTTACCTTTTCTTGCCTATTTCTTTCCTTTTCTTGCCTTTTACCTTCCTTTTCTTACCTTTTCCTTCTTGTCTTGCCTTTTCTTGCCTTATGTTTATTTATCTTCCCTTTTCTTCCCTTTTCCTTCTTTTGTTGCCTTATCTTGCCTTTTATTGCCTTATCTATCCTTATCTTAGCTTTTATTGCCTTATTTTTCCTTTTCTTGCATTATCTTTCATTTTCTTACCTTATCTTGACTTTTCTTGCCTTTTCTTTACTTTTCTTGCCTTTTCTTGCCTTATCCTGCCTTTTCTTGCCTTATCTTGCCTTATCTTGCATTATCTTGCCTTTTCTTTCCTTTTCCTGCTTTTTCTTGACTTTTCTTGCCTTTTCTTGCTTTATCTTGCCTTTTCTTACCTTATCTTTCCTTTTCTTGCCTTTTCTTGAATTATCTTGTCTTTTGTTTCCTTATCTTTCCTTTTCTTACTTTATCTTTATTGATCTTCCCTTTTCTTTCGTTTTCTTCAATTTTCTTGCCTTTTTTTACCTTATCTTGCCTTATATTGCCTTTTCTTACCTCATCTATCCTTATCATACCTTTTCTTGCATTATTGTTCCTTTTCCTGCCTTATCTTTCCTTTTCTTGCATTATCTTGTATTTTCTTACCTTTTCTTCCCTTTTCTTGCCTTATCTTGCCTTTTCTTGCCTTTTCTTGCCTTTTCTTTCCTTATCTTGCCTTTTCTTTCATTTTCTTGCCTTTTCTTGCCTTTTCTTTATTTATCTTGCCTTTTCTTACCTTATCTTGCCTTTTCTTGCATTATCTTTCCTTTTCTTGCCTTACCTTGCCTTATCTTGCCCTTTCCTTACTTTTTCTTGCCTTTTCTTGCCTTTTCTTTGCCTTTTCTTTCCTTTTCTTGCCTTTTACCTTCCTTTTCATACCTTTTCTTGCTTATCTTGCCTTTTCTTGCTTATCTTGCCTTTTCTTGCCTTATCTTTATTTATCTTGCATTTTCTTTCCTTTTCTTCCCTTTTCATGCCTTTTCTTACCGTATCTTGCCTTATCTTGCCTTTTCTTACCTTATCGATCCTTATCTTACCTTTTCTTGCCTTATCTTTCCTTTTCTTGCCTTATCTTTCCTTTTCATTCCTTATCTTGCCTTTTCTTTCCTTCTCTTGCCTTTTCTTGCCTTTTCTTTCCTTATCTTACATTTTCTTGCCTTTTCTAACCTTTTCTTGTCTTTTCTTTACTTTTCTTCTGTCTTCCTGCCTTTTCTTGCATTTTCCTGCATTTTCTTGCCTTTTCTTGCCTTATTTTACATTTTCTTGCCTTATCTTGCCTTTTCTTGCTTTATCTTACCTTTGCTTGCCTTTTCTTGCCTTTTCTTGCCTTTTCTTTCCTTTTCTTTCTTTATCTTGCCTTTTCCTTGCATTTTCTTACCTTTTCTTGACTTATCTTCTCTTTTCTTACCTTATCTTATCTTATCTTGCCTTTTCCTTACTTTTCCTTGCATTTTCTTGCCTTATCCTACTTTAACTTGCCTTTTCTTACCTTATCTTGCCTTTTCCCTACCTTTTCATGCCTTTTCTTGCCTTTTTGAGCCTTTTCTTAACTTATCATGCCTTATTTTGCATTTTCATGCCTAATCTTGCCTTATTTTTCCTTATCTTGCCTCTTCTAGCTTATCTTGCCTTTTCTTTCCTTTTCTTGCCTTATCTTACCTTTTCATGCCTTTTTTTTACCTTTTCATACCTTATCTTGGCTTTTCTTGCCCTTTTAGGCCTTATCGTTCCTTTTCTTGGCTCTTCTTGCCTCTTCTTGCCTTACATTGCCTTTTTTTGCCTTATCTTTCCTTTTCTTTCTTTATATTGCCTTTTCTTGCCTTTTCCCTGCCTTTTCTTGCCTTTTCTTGTATTTTCTTTCCTTTTCTTGCCTCATCATGCCTTATCTTGCTATTTCTTATCTTATCTTGCCTTTTTATGCATTATCTTGCCTTTTCTTGCCTTATCTTGCCATTTCCTTACCTTCTCTTGCCTTTTCCTTGCATCTTGCCTTTTCCTTGCCTGTTCTTGCATTTTCTTGCCTTTTACCTTCCTTTTCTTACCTTTTCTTGATTATCTTGCCTTTTCTTGGCTTATCTTTATTTATCTTCCCTTTTCTTTCTTTTTCTTTAATTTTCTTGCCTTTTTTTACCTTATCTTGCCTTATCTTGCCTTTTCTTACCTTATCTATCCTTATCATACCTTTTCTTGCATTATTGATCCTTTTCTTGCCTTATCTTTCCTTCTCTTTCCTTATCTTGCCTTTTCTTTCCTTCTCTTGCCTTTTCTTGCCTTTTCTTTCCTTATCTTACATTTTCTTGCCTTTTCTTACCTTTTCTTGCCTTTTCTTTACTTTTCTTCTGTCTTCCTGCCTTTTCTTGCATTTTCCTGCATTTTCTTGCCTTTTCTTGCCTTATTTTACCTATTCTTCCCTTATCTCGCCTTTTCTTGCTTTATCTTACCTTTGCTTGCCTTTTCTTGCCTTATCTTGCCTTATCTAACCTTTTCTTTCATTTTCTTTCCTTATCTTGCCTTTTCCTTGCATTTTCTTACCTTTTCTTGCCTTATCTTCTCTTTTCTTGCCTTATCCTACTTTATCTTGCCTTATCCTGCCTTTTCCTGCCTTTTCTTGCCTTTTCCCTACCTTTGCTTTCCTTTTCTTTCCTTTTCCTACCTTTTCTTGCCTTTTCTTGCCTCTTCTTGCCTTATCTTGCTATTTCTTGCCTTATATTACCTTTTCATGCCTTATCTTGCCTTTTCATGCCTTATCTTACCTTTTCTTGCATTATCTTGCCTTATCTTGCCTTTTCTTGCCCTTTCCTTACCTTTTCTTGCCTATTTCTTGCCTTTTCTTGCCTTTTACCTTCCTTTTCTTTCCTTTTCTTGCTTATCTTGCCTTTTCTTGCCTTATGTTTATTTATCTTCCCTTTTCTTTACTTTTCTTCCCTTTTCCTGCTTTTGTTACCTTATCTAGCCTTTTATTGCCTTATCTATCCTTATATTAGCTTTTCTTGCCATATTTTTCCTTTTCTTGCCTTATCTTTCATTTTCTTGCCTTATCTTGCCTTTTCTTGCCTTTTCTTTCTTTTTCTTGACTTTTCTTTCCTTATCCTGCCTTTTCTTGCCTTATCTTGCCTTATCTTGCATTATATTGCCTTTTCTTTACTTTTCCTGCTTTTTCTTGCCTTTTCTTGCCTTTTCTTACCTTTTCTTGCCTTTTCTTGCTTTATCTTGCCGTTTCTTACCTTATCTTTCCTTTTCTTGCCTTTTCTTGCATTATCTTGCCTTTTGTTTCCTTATCTTGCCTTTTCTTGCCTTATCTTTATTTATCTTCCCTTTTCTTTCCTTTTCTTCAATTTTCTTGCCTTCTTTTACCTTATCTTGCCTTATATTGCTTTTTCTTACCTTATCTATCCTTATCATACCTTTTCTTACATTATTGTTCCTTTTCTTGCCTTATCTTTCCTTTTCTTGCCTTATCTTGCATTTTATTACCTTTTCTTGCCTTTTCTTGCCTTATCTTGTCTTTTCTTGCCTTTTCTTGCCTTTTCTTGCCTTATCTTGCCTTTTCTTGCCTTTTCTTTCCTTATCTTGCCTTTTCTTTCATTTTCTTACCTTTTCTTGCCTTATCTTGCCTTTTCTTGCCTTATCTTGCCTTATCTTGCCTTTTCTTTATTTATCTTGCCTTTTCTTACCTTATCTTACCTTATCTTGCCTTTTCTTGCATTATCTTTCCTTTTCTTGCCTTACCTTGCCTTATCTTGCCCTTTCCTTACTTTTTCTTGCCTTTTCTTGCCTTTTCTTTCCTTTTCTTACCTTTTACCTTCCTTTTCATACCTTTTCTTGCTTATCTTGACTTTTCTTGCCTTATCTTTATTTATCTTGCATTTTCTTTCCTTTTCTTCCCTTTTCATGCCTTTTCTTACCGCATCTTACCTTATCTTGCCTTTTCTTACCTTATCTATCCTTATCTTACCTTTTCTTGCCTTATCTTTCCTTTTCTTGTCTTATCTTTCCTATTCTTTCCTTATCTTTCCTTTTCTTGCCTTTTCTTTCTTTATCTTACATTTTCTTGCCTTTTCTTTACTTTTCTTCTGTCTTCCTGCCTTTTCTTGCATTTTCCTGCATTTTCTTGCCTTTTCTTGCCTTATTTTACCTTTTCTTCCCTTATCTTGCCTTTTCTTGCTTTATCTTACCTTTGCTTGCCTTTTCTTGCCTTATCTGACCTTTTCTTTCATTTTCTTTCTTTATCTTGCCTTTTCCTTGCATTTTCTTACCTTTTCTTGACTTATCTTTTCTTTTCTTGCCTTATCTTGTCTTATCTTGCCTTTTCCTTACTTTTCCTTGCATTTTCTTGCCTTATCCTACTTTATCTTGCCTATCCTACCTTTTCTTGCCTTTTCCCTACCTTTTCTTGCCTTTTCTTTCATTTTCTTACCTTTTCTTGCATTTTCTTGCCTCTTCTTGACTTATCTTGCTTTTTCTTGCCATGACTTGCCTTTTCATGCCTTATCTTGCCTTTTCTTGCTCTTTCCTTACCTTTTCTTGCCTGTTCTTGCCTTTTCTTGCCTTTTACCTTCCTTTTCTTACCTTTTCTTGCTTATCTTGCCTTTTCTTGCCTTATGTTTATTTATCTTCCCTTTTCTTTCCTTTTCTTCCCTTTTCCTGCTTTTGTTACCTTATCTTGCCTTTTATTGCCTTATCTATCCTTATCTTAGCTTTTCTTGCCTTATTTTTCCTTTTCTTGCCTTATCTTTTATTTTCTTGCCTTATCTTGCCTTTTCTTTTCTTTTCTTTCCTTTTCTTGCCTTATCCTGCCTTTTCTTGCCTTATCTTGCCTTTTCTCGCCTTATCTCGCATTATCTTTCCTTTTCCTACTTTTTCTTGCCTTTTCTTGCCTTTTCTTGCCTTTTCTTGCTTTATCTTGCCTTTTCTTGCCTTATCTTTCCTTTTCTTGCCTTTTCTTGCATTATCTTGCCTTTTGGTTCCTTATCTTGCCTTTTCTTGCATTTTCTCTATTTATCTTCCCTTTTCTTTCCTTTTCTTCAATTTTCTTGCCTTTTTTTACCTTATATTGTCTTATATTGCCTTTTCTTACCTTATCTATCCTTATCATACCTTTTCTTGCATTATTGTTCCTTTTCTTGCCTTATCTTTTCTTTTCTTGCTTTATCTTGCATTTTCTTACCTTTTCGTCCCTTTTCTTGCCTTATCTTGCCTTTTCTTGCCTTATCTTGCCTTTTCTTGCATTTTCTTGCCTTTTCTTTTCTTATCTTGCCTTTTCATTCATTTTCTTGCCTTTTCTTGCCTTATCTTGCCTTTTCTTTATTTATCTTGCCTTTTCTTACCTTATCTTGCCTTTTCTTGCATTATCTTTCCTTTTCTTGCCTTACCTTACCTTATCTTGCCCTTTCCTTACCTTTTCTTGCCTTTTCTTGCCTTTTCTTTGCCTATTCTTTCCTTTTCTTGCCTTTTACCTTCCTTTTCATACCTTTTCTTGCTTATCTTTCCTTTTCTTGCCTTATCTTTATTTATCTTGCATTTTCTTTCCTTTTCTTCTCTTTTCTTGCCTTATCTTACTGTATCTTACCTTATCTTGGCTTTTCTTACCATATCTATCCTTATCTTACCTTTTCTTGCCTTATCTTTCCTTTTCTTGCCTTATCTTTTCTTTTCTTTCCTTATCTTGCCTTTTCTTTCCTTCTCTTGCCTTTTCTTGCCTCTTCTTTCCTTATCTTACATTTTCTTGCCTTTTCTTACCTTTTCTTGCCTTTTCTTTACTTTTCTTCTGTCTTCCTGCCTTTTCTTGCATTTTCCTACATTTTCTTGCCTTATTTTACCTTTTCTTCCCTTATGTTGGCTTTTCTTGCTTTATCTTACCTTTGATTGCCTTTTCTTGCCTTATCTTGCCTTATCTGACCTTTTCTTTCATTTTCTTTCCTTATCTTGCCTTTTCCTTGCATTTTCTTACCTTTTTTGCCTTATCTTCTCTTTTCTTGCCTTATCTTGTCTTATCTTTCCTATTCCTTACTTTTCCTTGCATTTTCTTGCCTTATCCTACTTTATCTTGCCTTATCCTACCTTTTCTTGCCTTTTCTTGCCTTTTCTTGCCTTTTCCCTACATTTTCTTGCCTTTTCTCTCCTTTTCTTACCTTCTGTTGCCTTTTCTTGACTCTTATTGCCTTATCTTGCTTTTTCTTGCCTTATCTTGCCTTTCCATACCTTATCTTGCCTTTTCATGCCTTTTCTTGCCTTTTCTTGCATTATCTTGCCTTATCTTTCATTTTCTTGCTCTTTCCTTACCTTTTCTTGCGTATTTCTTGCCTGTTCTTGCCTTTTCTAGCCTTTTACCTTCCTTTTCTTACCTTTTCTTACTTATCTTGCCTTTTCTTGCCTTATGTTTATTTATCTTCGCTTTTCTTTCCTTTTCTTCCCTTTTCCTACTTTTGTTACCTTATCATGCCTTATCTTGCCTTTTATTGCCTTATCTATCCTTATCTTAGCTTTTCTGGACTTATTTTTCCTTTTCTTGCCTTATCTTTCATTTTCTTGCCTTATCTTGCCTTTTCTTGCCTTTTCCTTCCTTTTCTTGCCTTTTCTTGCCTTATCCTGCCTTTTCTTGCCTTATCTTGCCTTTTCTGGCCTTATCTTGCATTATCTTGCCTTTTCTTTCCTTTTCTGGTCTTTTCTTGCCTTTTTTTGCCTTTTCTTGCTTTATCTTGCCTTTTCTTGCCTTATCTTTCCTTTTCTTGCCTTTTCTTGCATTATCTTGTCTTTTGTTTCCTTATCTTGCCTTTTCTTGCCTTGTATTTATTTATCTTCCCTTTTCTTTCCTTTTCTTCAATTTTCTTGCCTTTTTTTACCTTATCTTACCTTATCATGCCTTATCTTGCATTATTGTTCCTTTTCTTGCCTTATCTTTCCTTTTCTTGCCTTATCTTGCCTTTTCTTACCTTTTCTTGCCTTATCTTGCCTTTTCTTGCCTTTTCTTGCCTTTTCTTGCCTTTTCTTACCTTTTCTTGCCTTTTTTTTCCTTATCTTGCCTTTTCTTTCATTTTCTTGCCTTTTCTTGCCTTATGTTGCCTTTTCTTTTTTTATCTTCTGTTTTCTTACTTTATCTTGCCTTTTCTTGCATTATCTTTCCTTTTCTTGCCTTACCTTGCCTTATCTTGCCCTTTCCTTAACTTTTCTTGCCTTTTCTTGCCTTTTCTTTGCCTGTTCTTTCCTTTTCTTGCCTTTTACCTTCCTTTTTATACCTTTTCTTGCTTATCTTGCCTTTTCTTGCCTTATCTTTATTTATTTTGCATTTTCTTTCCTTTTCTTCCCTTTTCTTGCCTTTTTTTACCGTATCTTGCCTTATCTTGCCTTTTCTTACCTTATCTATCCTTATCTTACCTTTTCTTGCCTTATCTTTTCTTTTCTTGCCTTATCGTTCCTTTTCTTTCCTTTTCTTGCCTTTTCTTTCCTTCACTTGCCTTTTCTTGTCTTTTCTTTCCTTATCTTGCAGTTTCTTGCCTTTTCTTACCTTATCTTGCCTTTTCTTGGCTTTTCTTTACTTTTCTTCTGTCTTCCTACCTTTTCTTGCATTTTCCTGCATTTTCTTGCCTTTTCTTGCCTAATCTTACCTTTTCTACCCTTATCTTGCCTTTTCTTGCTTTTATCTTACCTTTGCTTGCCTTTTCTTGCCTTATCTTGCCATATTTGACCTTTTCTTTCATTTTCTTTCCTTATCTTGGCTTTTCCTTGCATTTTCTTACCTTTTCTTGCCTTATCTTCTCTTTTCTTGCCTTATCTTGTCTTATCTTGCCTTTTCCTTACTTTTTCTTGCATTTTCTTGCCTTATCCTACTTTGCTTGCCTTATTCTGCCTTCTCTTGCCTTTTCTTGCCTTTTCCCTACCTTTTCTTGCCTTTTCTTTCCTTTTCTTACCTTTTCTTGCCTTTTCTTGCCTCTTATTGCCTTATCTTTCTTTTTCTTGCCTTATCTTGCCTATTCATGCCTTATCTTGCTTTTTCATGCCGTTTCTTGCCTTTTCTTGCATTATCTTGGCTTTTCTTGCCTTATCTTGCCTTTTCTTGCCCTTTCCTTACCTTTTTCCTATTTCTTGCCTGTTCTTGCCTTTTCTTGCCTCTTACCTTCCTTTTCTTACCTTTTCTTGATTATCTTGCCTTTTCTTGCCTTATGTTTATTTATCTTCCCTTTTCTTTCCTTTTCTTCCGTTTTCTTGCTTTTGTTACCTTATCTTGCCTTATCTTGCCTTTTATTGCCTTATCTATCCTTATCTTAGCTTTTCTTGCCTTATTTTTGCTTTTCTTGCCTTATCTTTCATTTTCTTTCTTTATTTTGCATTTTCTTGCCTTTTCTTTCCTTTTCTTTCCTTATCTTACATTATCTTGCCTTTTCTTTCCTTTTCCTACCTTTTCTTGCCTTTTCTTGCCTTTTCTTTCTTTATCTTACCTTTTCTTGCCTTATCTTTCCTTTTCTTGCCTTTTCTTGCATTATGTTGTCTTTTGTTTCCTTATCTTGCCTTTTGTTGCCTTATCTTTCCTTTTCTTACATTATCTTCGCTTTTCTTGCCTTATCTTTCCTTATATTGCCCTTTTCTTTCCTTTTCTTGCTTTTTCTTTCCTTTTCCTTGCCTCTTCTTGCCTTTTCTTTCCTTTTACCTTCCTTTTCTTACCTCTTCTTGCTTATCTTGCCTTTTCTTGCCTTATCTTTATTTATCTTGCATTTTCTTTCCTTTTCTTCCCTTTTCTTGCCTTTTCTTACCTTATCTTTCCTTAAGTTGCCTTTTATCGCCTTTTCTTACCCTATCTATCCTTATCTTACCTTTTCTTGCCTTATTTTTCATTTTCTTTCCTTATCTTGCCTCTTCTTTCCTTCTCTTGCCTTTTCTTTCCTTATCTTGTATTTTTTTGCCTTTTCTTACCTTCTCTTGCCTTTTCGTCTCTCTTCTTGTCTTTTCTTGCATTTTCTTGCCTTATCTTACCTTTTCGTCCATTATCTTGCCTTTTCTTGCTTTATCTTACCTTTGCTTGCCTTTTCTTGCCTTATCTTACCTTCTCTGACCTTTTCTTTCCTTTCCTTTCTTTATCTTCCATTTTCCTTGCATTTTCTTACCTTTTCTTGCAGTATCTTCTCTTTTCCTACCTTATCTTGCCTTTTCTTGACTTTTCCTTACTTTTTCTCACATTTACTTGCCTTATCCTACTTTATCTTGCCTTATCCTGCTTTTTCTTGCCTTTTCTTGCCTTATTTTGCCTTATCTTGCCTTTTTTTCATTTTTTTGCCTTATTTTGCCTTATCTTACCTTTTCTTTCATTTTCTTGCCTTTTCTTTCCTTATCTTGCCTCTTCTTGCCCTGTCTTGCCCAATCTTACCTTTTCATGCCTTTTCTTGCCTTATCATACCTTATCTTGCCTTTTCTTGCCTTATCTTGCCATTTCTTTCCTTATCCTGCCTTTTCTTTCCTAATCTTGCCTTTTCATACTTTATCTTGCCTTTTCTTTCCTTTTCTTGCCTTATCTTACCTTTTCTTGCCTTTTTTTACCTTTTCATACCTTATCTTGCCTTTTCTTGGCTTTTTAGGCCTTATCTTGCCTTTTCTTGACTCTTCTTGCCTTATCTTGCCTTTTCTTGCCTTTTCTTTCTTTATCTTGCCTTTTCTTGCCTTTTCCCTGCCTTTTAACCTTTTCTTACCTTATCTTGCCATTTCTTGCCATTTCTTTCCTTTTCTTCCCTTTTCTTGCCTTATCTTACCTTTTCTTCCATTTTCTTGCATTTTCTTGCCTTATCTTGCCTTTTCCTGCCCTTTCCTTACCTTTTCTTGCCTTTTCTTGCCTTTTCCTTACCTATTCTTGTCTTTTCTTGCCTTTTACCTTCCTTTTCTTACTTTTTCTTGCTTATCTGGCCTTTTCTTGCCTTATCATTATTTATCTTGCATTATCTTGCCTTTTCTTGCCTTATCTTGCCTTTTCTTGCTTTTTCCTTACCTTTTCTTGCCTATTTCTTGCCTGTTCTTGCCTTTTCTTGCCTCTTACCTTCCTTTTCTTACCTTTTCTTGATTATCGTGCCTTTTCTTGCCTTATGTTTATTTATCTTCCCTTTTCTTTCCTTTTCTTCCCTTTTCTTGCTTTTGTTACCTTATCTTGCCTTATCTTGCCTTTTATTGCCTTATCTATCCTTATCTTAGCTTTTCTTGCCTTACTTTTCCTTTTCTTGCCTTATCTTTCATTTTCTTTCCTTATTTTGCATTTTCTTGCCTTTTCTTTCCTTTTCTTTCCTTATCTTGCATTATCTTGCCTTTTCTTTCCTTTTCCTACCTTTTCTTGCCTTTTCTTGCCTTTTCTTTCTTTATCTTACCTTTTCTTGCCTTATCTTTCCTTTTCTTGCCTTTTCTTGCATTATCTTGTCTTTTGTTTCCTTATCTTGCCTTTTGTTGCCTTATCTTTCCTTTTCCTACATTATCTTGGCTTTTCTTGCCTTATCTTTCCTTATATTGCCCTTTTCTTTCCTTTTCTTGCTTTTTCTTTCTTTTTCCTTGCCTCTTCTTGCCTTTTCTTTCCTTTTACCTTCCTTTTCTTACCTCTTCTTGCTTATCTTGCCTTTTCTTGCCTTATCTTTATTTATCTTGCGTTTTCTTTCCTTTTCTTCCCTTTTCTTGCCTTTTCTTACCTTATCTTGCCTTAAGTTGCCTTTTATCGCCTTTTGTTACCCTATCTATCCTTATCTTACCTTTTCTTGCCTTATTTTTCATTTTCTTGCCTCTTCTTTCCTTCTCTTGCCTTTTCTTTCCTTATCTTGTATTTTTTTGCCTTTTCTTAGCTTCTCTTGCCTTTTTGTCTCTCTTCTTGTCTTTTCTTGCATTTTCTTGCCTTATCTTACCTTTTCGTCAGTTATCTTGCCTTTTCTTGCTTTATCTTACCTTTGCTTGCCTTTTCTTGCCTTATCTTGCCTTATCTGGCCTTTTCTTTCCTTTTCTTTAATTATCTTCCCTTTTCCTTGCATTTACTTACCTTTTCTTGCAGTATCTTCTCTTTTCCTACCTTATCTTGCCTTTTCTTGACTTTTCCTTACTTTTTCTCACATTTTCTTGCCTTATCCTACTTTATCTTGCCTTATGCTGCTTTTTCTTGCCTTTTCTTGCCTTATTTTGCCTTATCTTACCTTTTTTTCATTTTCTGCCTTATTTTGCGTTATCTTGCCTTTTCTTTCATTTTCTTGCCTTTTCTTGCCTTATCTTGCCATTTCTTTCCTTATCCTACCTTTTCTTTCCTTATGTTGTCTTTTCATACTTTATCTTGCCTTTTCTTTCCTTTTCTTGCCTTTTCTTGCTTTATCTTACCTTTTCTTGCCTTTTTTTACCTTTTCATACCTTATCTTGCCTTTTCTTGGCTTTTTAGGCCTTATCTTGCCTTTTCTTGACTCTTCTTGCCTTATCTTGCCTCTTCTTGCCTTTTCTTTCTTTATCTTGCCTTTTCTTGCCTTTTCCCTGCCTTTTCTTACCTTTTCTTGCCTTATCTTGCCATTTCTTGCCATTTCTTTCCTTTTCTTACTTTTCTTGCCTTATCTTACCTTTTCTTCCATTTTCTTGCATTTTCTTGCCTTATCTTGCCTTTTCCTGCCCTTTCCTTACCTTTTCTTGCCTTTTCTTGCCTTTTCCTTACCTATTCTTGCCTTTTCTTGCCTTTTACCTTCCTTTTCTTACCTTTTCTTTCTTATCTGGCCTTTTCTTGCCTTATCATTATTTATCTTGCATTTTCTTTCCTTTTGTTCCCTTTTCTTGCCTTTTCTTACCTTATCTTGCCTTATCTTGCCTTTTATTACCTTTTCTTACTTTATCTATCCTAATCTTCTCTTTTCTTGCCTTATTTTGCCTTATCTTGCCTTTTCTTTCGTTATCTTACCTTTTCTTTCCTTATCTTACCTTTTCTTGCCTTTTCATACCTTATCTTGCATTTTCCCTACCTTTTCTTGCCTTTTCTAAACTTTTCTTGCCTTTTCGTGCATTTTCTTACCTTATCTTGCCTTATTTTGCCTTTTTTTTCCTTATCTTGCCTCTTCTAGCTTATCTTGCCTTTTCTTTCCTTTTCTTCCCTTTTCCTACTTTTGTTACCTTATCATGCCTTATCTTGCCTTTTATTGCCTTATCTATCCTTATCTTAGCTTTTCTGGACTTATTTTTCCTTTTCTTGCCTTATCTTTCATTTTCTTGCCTTATCTTGCCTTTTCTTTCCTTTTCCTTCCTTTTCTTGCCTTTTCTTGCCTTATCCTGCCTTTTCTTGCCTTATCTTGCCTTTTCTTGCCTTATCTTGCATTATCTTGCCTTTTCTTTCCTTTTCTGGTCTTTTCTTGCCTTTTTTTGCCTTTTCTTGCTTTATCTTGCCTTTTCTTGCCTTATCTTTCCTTTTCTTGCCTTTTCTTGCATTATCTTGTCTTTTGTTTCCTTATCTTGCCTTTTCTTGCCTTGTATTTATTTATCTTCCCTTTTCTTTCCTTTTCTTCAATTTTCTTGCCTTTTTTTACCTTATCTTACCTTATCATGCCTTATCTTGCATTATTGTTCCTTTTCTTGCCTTATCTTTCCTTTTCTTGCCTTATCTTGCCTTTTCTTACCTTTTCTTGCCTTATCTTGCCTTTTCTTGCCTTTTCTTGCCTTTTCTTGCCTTTTCTTACCTTTTCTTGCCTTTTTTTTCCTTATCTTGCCTTTTTCTTTCATTTTCTTGCCTTTTCTTGCCTTATGTTGCCTTTTCTTTTTTTATCTTCCGTTTTCTTACTTTATCTTGCCTTTTCTTGCATTATCTTTCCTTTTCTTGCCTTACCTTGCCTTATCTTGCCCTTTCCTTAACTTTTCTTGCCTTTTCTTGCCTTTTCTTTGCCTGTTCTTTCCTTTTCTTGCCTTTTACCTTCCTTTTTATACCTTTTCTTGCTTATCTTGCCTTTTCTTGCCTTATCTTTATTTATTTTGCATTTTCTTTCCTTTTCTTCCCTTTTCTTGCCTTTTTTTACCGTATCTGGCCTTATCTTGCCTTTTCTTATTATCTATCCTTATCTTACCTTTTCTTGCCTTATCTTTCTTTTCTTGCCTTATCGTTCCTTTTCTTTCCTTTTCTTGCCTTTTCTTTCCTTCACTTGCCTTTTCTTGTCTTTTCTTTCCTTATCTTGCACTTTCTTGCCTTTTCTTACCTTATCTTGCCTTTTCTTGGCTTTTCTTTACTTTTCTTCTGTCTTCCTACCTTTTCTTGCATTTTCCTGCATTTTCTTGCCTTTTCTTGCCTAATCTTACCTTTTCTACCCTTATCTTGCCTTTTCTTGCTTTTATCTTACCTTTGCTTGCCTTTTCTTGCCTTATCTTGCCATATTTGACCTTTTCTTTCATTTTCTTTCCTTATCTTGCCTTTTCCTTGCATTTTCTTACCTTTTCTTGCCTTATCTTCTCTTTTCTTGCCTTATCTTGTCTTATCTTGCCTTTTCCTTACTTTTTCTTGCATTTTCTTGCCTTATCCTACTTTGCTTGCCTTATTCTACCTTCTCTTGCCTTTTCTTGCCTTTTCCCTACCTTTTCTTTCCTTTTCTTTCCTTTTCTTACCTTTTCTTGCCTTTTCTTGCCTCTTATTGCCTTATCTTTCTTTTTCTTGCCTTATCTTGCCTATTCATGCCTTATCTTGCTTTTTCATGCCTTTTCTTGCCTTTTCTTGCATTATCTTGCCTTTTCTTACCTTATCTTGCCTTTTCTTGCCCTTTCCTTACCTTTTCTTGCCTATTTCTTGCCTGTTCTTGCCTTTTCTTGCCTCTTACCTTCCTTTTCTTACCTTTTCTTGATTATCTTGCCTTTTCTTGCCTTATGTTTATTTATCTTCCCTTTTCTTTCCTTTTCTTCCCTTTTCTTGCTTTTGTTACCTTATCTTGCCTTATCTTGCCTTTTATTGCCTTATCTATCCTTATCTTAGCTTTTCTTGCCTTATTTTTGCTTTTCTTGCCTTATCTTTCATTTTCTTTCTTTATTTTGCATTTTCTTGCCTTTTCTTTCCTTTTCTTTCCTTATCTTGCATTATCTTGCCTTTTCTTTCCTTTTCCTACCTTTTCTTGCCTTTTCTTGCCTTTTCTTTCTTTATCTTACCTTTTCTTGCCTTATCTTTCCTTTTCTTGCCTTTTCTTGCATTATGTTGTCTTTTGTTTCCTTATCTTGCCTTTTGTTGCCTTATCTTTCCTTTTCTTACATTATCTTCGCTTTTCTTGCCTTATCTTTCCTTATATTGCCCTTTTCTTTCCTTTTCTTGCTTTTTCTTTCCTTTTCCTTGCCTCTTCTTGCCTTTTCTTTCCTTTTACCTTCCTTTTCTTACCTCTTCTTGCTTATCTTGCCTTTTCTTGCCTTATCTTTATTTATCTTGCATTTTCTTTCCTTTTCTTCCCTTTTCTTGCCTTTTCTTACCTTATCTTTCCTTAAGTTGCCTTTTATCGCCTTTTCTTACCCTATCTATCCTTATCTTACCTTTTCTTGCCTTATTTTTTATTTTCTTTCCTTATCTTGCCTCTTCTTTCCTTCTCTTGCCTTTTCTTTCCTTATCTTGTATTTTTTTGCCTTTTCTTACCTTCTCTTGCCTTTTCGTCTCTCTTCTTGTCTTTTCTTGCATTTTCTTGCCTTATCTTACCTTTTCGTCCATTATCTTGCATTTTCTTGCTTTATCTTACCTTTGCTTGCCTTTTCTTGCCTTATCTTACCTTCTCTGACCTTTTCTTTCCTTTCCTTTCCTTATCTTCCATTTTCCTTGCATTTTCTTACCTTTTCTTGCAGTATCTTCTCTTTTCCTACCTTATCTTGCCTTTTCTTGACTTTTCCTTACTTTTTCTCACATTTACTTGCCTTATCCTACTTTATCTTGCCTTATCCTGCTTTTTCTTGCCTTTTCTTGCCTTATTTGCCTTATCTTGCCTTTTTTTCATTTTTTTGCCTTATTTTGCCTTATCTTACCTTTTCTTTCATTTTCTTGCCTTTTCTTTCCTTATCTTGCCTCTTCTTGCCCTGTCTTGCCCAATCTTACCTTTTCATGCCTTTTCTTGCCTTATCATACCTTATCTTGCCTTTTCTTGCCTTATCTTGCCATTTCTTTCCTTATCCTGCCTTTTCTTTCCTAATCTTGCCTTTTCATACTTTATCTTGCCTTTTCTTTCCTTTTCTTGCCATATCTTACCTTTTCTTGCCTTTTTTTACCTTTTCATACCTTATCTTGCCTTTTCTTGGCTTTTTAGGCCTTATATTGCCTTTTCTTGACTCTTCTTGCCTTATCTTGCCTTTTCTTGCCTTTTCTTTCTTTATCTTGCCTTTTCTTGCCTTTTCCCTGCCTTTTCTTACCTTTTCTTGCCTTATCTTGCCATTTCTTGCCATTTCTTTCCTTTTCTTCCCTTTTCTTGCCTTATCTTACCTTTTCTTCCATTTTCTTGCATTTTCTTGCCTTATCTTGCCTTTTCCTGCCCTTTCCTTACCTTTTCTTGCCTTTTCTTGCCTTTTCCTTACATATTCTTGTCTTTTCTTGCCTTTTACCTTCCTTTTCTTACTTTTTCTTGCTTATCTGGCCTTTTCTTGCCTTATCATTATTTATCTTGCATTATCTTGCCTTTTCTTGCCTTATCTTGCCTTTTCTTGCCTTTTCCTTACCTTTTCTTGCCTATTTCTTGCCTGTTCTTGCCTTTTCTTGCCTCTTACCTTCCTTTTCTTACCTTTTCTTGATTATCGTGCCTTTTCTTGCCTAATGTTTATTTATCTTCCCTTTTCTTTCCTTTTCTTCCCTTTTCTTGCTTTTGTTACCTTATCTTGCCTTATCTTGCCTTTTATTGCCTTATCTATCCTTATCTTAGCTTTTCTTGCCTTACTTTTCCTTTTCTTGCCTTATCTTTCATTTTCTTTCCTTATTTTGCATTTTCTTGCCTTTTCTTTCCTTTTCTTTCCTTATCTTGCATTATCTTGCCTTTTCTTTCCTTTTCCTACCTTTTCTTGCCTTTTCTTGCCTTTTCTTTCTTTATCTTACCTTTTCTTGCCTTATCTTTCCTTTTCTTGCCTTTTCTTGCATTATCTTGTCTTTTGTTTCCTTATCTTGCCTTTTGTTGCCTTATCTTTCCTTTTCCTACATTATCTTGGCTTTTCTTGCCTTATCTTTCCTTATATTGCCCTTTTCTTTCCTTTTCTTGCTTTTTCTTTCTTTTTCCTTGCCTCTTCTTGCCTTTTCTTTCCTTTTACCTTCCTTTTCTTACCTCTTCTTGCTTATCTTGCCTTTTCTTGCCTTATCTTTATTTATCTTGCGTTTTCTTTCCTTTTCTTCCCTTTTCTTGCCTTTTCTTACCTTATCTTGCCTTAAGTTGCCTTTTATCGCCTTTTGTTACCCTATCTATCCTTATCTTACCTTTTCTTGCCTTATTTTTCATTTTCTTGCCTTATCTTGCCTCTTCTTTCCTTCTCTTGCCTTTTCTTTCCTTATCTTGTATTTTTTTGCCTTTTCTTAGCTTCTCTTGCCTTTTTGTCTCTCTTCTTGTCTTTTCTTGCATTTTCTTGCCTTATCTTACCTTTTCGTCAGTTATCTTGCCTTTTCTTGCTTTATCTTACCTTTGCTTGCCTTTTCTTGCCTTATCTTGCCTTATCTGGCCTTTTCTTTCCTTTTCTTTCCTTATCTTCCCTTTTCCTTGCATTTACTTACCTTTTCTTGCAGTATCTTCTCTTTTCCTACCTTATCTTGCCTTTTCTTGACTTTTCCTTACTTTTTCTCACATTTTCTTGCCTTATCCTACTTTATCTTGCCTTATCCTGCTTTTTCTTGCCTTTTCTTGCCTTATTTTGCCTTATCTTACCTTTTTTTCATTTTCTTGCCTTATTTTGCCTTATCTTGCCTTTTCTTTCATTTTCTTGCCTTTTCTTTCCTTATCTTGCCTCTTCTTGCCCTGTCTTGCCCAATCTTACCTTTTCATGCCTTTTCTTGCCTTATCATACCTTATCTTGCCTTTTCTTGCCTTATCTTGCCATTTCTTTCCTTATCCTGCCTTTTCTTTCCTTATCTTGTCTTTTCATACTTTATCTTGCCTTTTCTTTCCTTTTCTTGCCTTTTCTTGCCTTATCTTACCTTTTCTTGCCTTTTTTTACCTTTTCATACCTTATCTTGCCTTTTCTTGGCTTTTTAGGCCTTATCTTGCCTTTTCTTGACTCTTCTTGCCTTATCTTGCCTCTTCTTGCCTTTTCTTTCTTTATCTTGCCTTTTCTTGCCTTTTCCCTGCCTTTTCTTACCTTTTCTTGCCTTATCTTGCCATTTCTTGCCATTTCTTTCCTTTTCTTACCTTTTCTTGCCTTATCTTACCTTTTCTTCCATTTTCTTGCATTTTCTTGCCTTATCTTGCCTTTTCCTGCCCTTTCCTTACCTTTTCTTGCCTTTTCTTGCCTTTTCCTTACCTATTCTTGCCTTTTCTTGCCTTTTACCTTCCTTTTCTTACCTTTTCTTGCTTATCTGGCCTTTTCTTGCCTTATCATTATTTATCTTGCATTTTCTTTCCTTTTGTTCCCTTTTCTTGCCTTTTCTTACCTTATCTTGCCTTATCTTGCCTTTTATTACCTTTTCTTACTTTATCTATCCTAATCTTCTCTTTTCTTGCCTTATTTTGCCTTATCTTGCCTTTTCTTTCGTTATCTTACCTTTTCTTTCCTTATCTTACCTTTTCTTGCCTTTTCATACCTTATCTTGCATTTTCCCTACCTTTTCTTGCCTTTTCTAACCTTTTCTTGCCTTTTCGTGCATTTTCTTACCTTATCTTGCCTTATTTTGCCTTTTTTTTCCTTATCTTGCCTCTTCTAGCTTATCTTGCCTTTTCTTTCCTTTTCCTGCCTTATCTTACCTTTCCTTGCCCTTTTATTACCTTTTCATACCTTATCTTGCCTTTTCCAGCCCTTTTAGGCCTCTTCTTGCCTTATCTTGCCTCCTCTTACCTTATCTTGCCTTTTCTTGCCTTATCTTGCCTTTTCTACCTTTATATTGCCTTTGCTTGCCTTTTCCCTACCTTTTCTTGCCTTATCTTACCTCTTCTTGCCTTTTCTTGCCTCTTCTTGACTTATTTTGCTTTTTCTTACCTTATCTTGCCTAATCTTGCCTTTTCTTGCATTATCTTGCCTTATCTTCCCCTTTCCTTACCTTTTCTTGTTTTTCTTGCCTTTTCTTGCCTTTTACCTTCCTTTTCTTTCCCTTTCTTGCTTATCTTGCCTTTTCTTGCCTTATCTTTATTTATCTTCCCTTTTCTATCCTTTTCTTCAATTTTCTTGCCTTTTTTTTACCTTATCTTGCCTTATCTTGCCCTTTCTTACCTCATCTATCCTTATCATACCCTTTCTTGCTTTATTGTTCCTTTTCTTGCCTTATATTTCCTTTTCTTGCCTTTTCTTTCCTTTTCTTTCATTTTCTTGCCTTTTCTTGCCTTATCTTGCCTTTTGTTTCCTTATATTGCCTTTTCTTGCCTTTTCTTACATTATCTTGCCTTTTCTTGCCTTACCTTGCCTTATCTTGCCCTTTCCTTACTTTTCTTGCCTTTTCTTGCCTTTTTCTTCCAGTTCTTTCCTTTTCTTCCCTTTTACCTTCCTTTTCCTACCTTTTCTTGCTAATCTTGCCTTTTCTTGCCTTTTCTTTATTTGTCTAGCATTTTCTTTTGTTTTCTTCCCTTTTTTTGCCTTTTCTTACCGTATCTTGCCTTATCTTGCCTTTTATTACCTTTTCTTACCTTATCTTACCTTTTCTTGCCTTATCTTTCCTTTTCTTGCCTTATCTTGCCTTTTCTTTCCTTCTCTTGCCTTTTCTCGCATTTTCTTTCCTTATCTTGCATTTTCTTGCCTTTTCTTACCTTATCTTGCCTTTTCTTGCCTTTTCTTTCCTTTTCTTCTCTCTTCTTTCCTTTTCTTGCATTTTCTTTCCTTTTCTTGCCTTTTCTTGCCTTATCTTACCTTTTCTTCCTTTATCTTGCCTTTTCTTGCTTTATCTTACCTTTGCTTGCCTTTTTTTTCCTTATCTTGTCTTTTCCTTGCATTTTCTTACCTTTTCTTGCCTTATCTTCTCTTTTCTTGCCTTATCTTGCCTTTTCTTGCCTTTTCCTTACTTTTTATTGCATTTTCTTGCCTTATCCTACTTTATCTTGCCTTATCCTACTTTTTCTAGCCTTTTCTTGCCTTATCTTGCGTTTTCCCTACCTTTTCTTGCCTTTAGTTACCTTTTCTTTCCTTTTCGTGCCTTTTCTTTCCTTATCTTGCCTTAATTTGCCTTTTCTTGCCTTTTCTTGCCTTATCTTGCCCTCTTCTAGCTTATCTTGCCTTTTTTTCCTTTTCTTGCCTTTTGTTGCCTTATCTTGCCTTTTCTTCCCTTTTTTTTACCTTTTCATACCTTATCTAACCTTTTCTTGCCTTTTTAGTCCTTTTCTTTCCTCTTCTTACCTTATCTTGCCTTTTCTTGCCTTATCTTTCCTTTTTGTTCTTTATATTGCCTTTTCTTGCCTCTTCCCTGCCTTTTCTTACCTTATCTTGCCTTTTTTTGCCTTATCTTGCTTTTTTTTGCCTAATCTTACCTCTTCTTGCCTATTCTTGCATTTTCTTGCCTTTTCTTGCCTTATCTTGCCTTATCTTCCCCTTTCCTTTTCTTTTCTTACCTTTTCTTGCTTATCTTTCCTTTTCTTGCCTTATCTTTATTTATCTTCCCTTTTCTTTCCTTTTCTTCAATTTTCTTACCTTATCTTTCCTTATCTTGCCTTTTCTTACCTTATCTATCCTTACTATACCTTTTCTTGCCTTATTTTTCCCTTTCTTACCTTATCTTTTCTTTTCTTGCCTTATCTTGCCTTTTCTTGCCTTTTCTTACCTTTTCTTGCCTTATCATGCCCTATCTTGCCTTTTCTTTCCTTTTCTTGCATTTTCTTGCCTTTTCTTACCTTGTCTTGCCTGATCATGCCTTTTCTTTCCTTTTCTTGCCTTTTCTTGCCTTATCTTGCCTTTTCTTTCCTTATCTTGCCTTTTCTTACTTTTTCTTGCCTTATCTTGCCTTACCTTGCCTTTTCTTGCCTTTTCTTGCCTTATCATGCATTTTCTTTCCTTTTATTGCCTTTTCTTGCCTTTTCTTGACTTTTCTTGCATTATCTTGCCTTTTCTTGCCTTACCTTGCCTTATCTTGCCCTTTTCTTGCCTTTTCTTGCCTTACCTTTCCTTTTCTTGGATTTTCCTTGCATTTTCTTTCCATTTCTTCCCTTCTCTTGCCTTTTCTTACCTTATCTTGCCTTATCTTGCCTTTTATTGCCTTTTCTTTCCTTATCTATCCTTATCTTACCTTTTCTTGCCTTATCTTACCTTTTCTTTCCTTATCTTGCCTTTTCTTTCCTTCTTTTACCTTTTCTTTCCTTATCTTGCCTTTTCTTTCCTTTTCTTGCCTTTTCTTTTCCTTTTCTTCTCTCTTCTTATCTTTTCTTGCATTTTCTTTCCTTTTCTTGCCTTTTCTTGCCTTTTCTTACCTTTTCTTTCCTTATCTTGCCTTTTCTTGCTTTATCTTACCTTTTCTTGCCTTTTCTTGCCTTATCTTACCTTATCTTGCCTTATCTGACCTTTTCTTTCCTTTTCTTGCCTTTTCCTTGCATTTTCTTACCTTTTCTTGCCTTTTCTTGATTCTTTTTTCCTTTTCTTGCATTATCTTGCCTTTTCTTGCCTTATCTTGTCTTATCTTGCACTTTCCTTACCTTTTCTTGCCTTTTCTTGCATTTTCCTTGCCTGTTCTTGCCTTTTATTGCCTTTTACCATCCTTTCTTACCTTTTCTTGCTTATCTTGCCTTTTCTTGCCTTATCTTTTTTTATCTTCCCTTTTCTTTCCTTTTCTTTAATTTTCTTGCCTTTTTTTTACCTTATCGTGCCTTATCTTGCCTTTTTTTACCTTATTTATCCTTATCATACCTTTTCTGGCCTTATTTTTCCTTTTCTTGCCTTATCTTTCCTTTTCTTGCCTTTTCTTGCCTTATCTTCCCTTTTCTTGCCTTATCTTGCCTTTTCTTGCCATATCTTGCCTTATCTTCCCTTTTCTTTCCTTTTCTTGCCTTTTCTTGCCTTATCTTGCCTTTCCTTACTTTTTCTTGCCTTATCTTGCCTTTTCTTTCCTTTTCTTGCCTTATCTTGCCTTATCTTTCCTTATCTTACCTTTTCTTGCCTTTTCTTGCATCATCTTGCCTTTTCTTGCCTTACCTTACCTTGCCTTATCTTTCCATTTCCTTACCTTTTCTTGCCTTTTCTTGCCTTTTCCTTGCTTGTTCTTTCGTTTTCTTGCCTTTTACCTTCCTTTTCTTACCTTTTCATGCTTATCTTGCCTTTTCTTACATTATCTTTATTTATCTTGCATTTTCTTTCCTTTTCTTCCATTTTCTTACCTTTTCTTACCGTATCTTGCCTTATCTTGCCTTTTATTGCCTTTTCTTACCTTATCTATCCTTATCTTACCTTTTCTTACCTTATTTTTCCTTTTCTTGTCTTATCTAGCCTTTTCTTTCCTTATCTTGCCTTTTCTTTCCTTCTCTTGCCTTTTTTTTCCTTATCTTGCATTTTCTTACCTTTTCTTGCATTTTCTTTCCTTTTCTTGCCTTTTCTTGCCTTATCTTACCTTTTCTTCCCTTATCTTGCCTTTTCTTACTTTATCTTACCTTATCTTGCCTTATCTTGCCTTATCTGACCTTTTCTTTCCTTTTCCTTCCTTCTCTTACCTTTTCCTTACATTTTCTAATCTTTTGTTGCCTTATCTTCTCTTTTCTTGGCTTATCTTGCCTCTCCTTGCCTTTTCCTTACTTTTTCTTATATTTTCTTGCCTTATCCTACTTTATCTTGCCTTTCCTTCTTTTTCTTGCCTTTTCTTGCATTTTCTTGCATATCTTTCCTTTTCCCTACCTTTTCTTGCCTTTTTTTTCCTTTTCCTACCTTTTCTTGCCTTTTCGTGCCTTTTCTTACCTTATCTTGCCTTATCTTGCCTTTTCTTACCTTTTCTTTCCTTATCTTGCCTCTTCTAGCTTATCTTGCCTTTTCTTTCCTTTTCTTGCCTTATCTTACCTTTTCTTGCCTTTTTTTTATCTTTTCATACCTTATTTTTCCTTTTTGTGCCTTTTTAGGCCTTATCTTTCCTTTTGTTGCCTCTTCATGCCTTATCAAGCCTTTTCTTCCCTTATCTTGTCTTATCTTGCCTGTTCTTTCTTTATCTTGTCTTTTCTTGCCTTTTCCCTGCCTTTTCTTGCCATTTCTTGCCTTTTCTTGCCATTTCTTGCCATTTCTTTCCTTTTCTTACCTTTTCTTGCGTTATCTTGCCTTTTCTTGCATTATCTTACCTTTTCTTAACTTATCTTGCCTATTTTTGACCTTTCCTTACCTTTTCTTAGCATTTCTTGCCTTTTCCATACCTGTTCTTGCCTTTTGTTGCCTTTTACCTTCCTTTTCTTGCTTATCTTGCCTTTTCTTGCCTTACCTTTATTTATTTTGCATTTTCTTTCCTTTTCTTCCCTTTTCTTACCTTATCTTGCCTTATCATGCCTTTTATTGCCTTTTCTTACTTTATATATCCTTATCTTGTCTTTTTTGCCTTATTTTGCCTTATCTTGTCTGATCTTGCCTTATCTTACCTTTTCTTTCCTTATCTTGCCTTTTCTTTCCTTATCTTACCTTTTCTTGCCTTTTCTTGCCTTTTCTTGCCTTTTCTTACCTTATCTTGCCTTATCTTGTCTCTTCTTGTCTCTTCTTCACTTTTCTTTCCTTTTCTTGCTTTTTCTTAACATATCTTACCTTCTCTTCCCTCATCTTAGCTTTTCTTGCCTTATCTTACCTTTTCTTGCCATTTCTTTACCTTTTCTTGCCTTATCTTGCCTTATCTTACCTTTTCTTTCCTTTTCTTTCCTTATCTTGCCTTTTCCTTGCATTTCCTTACTTTTTCTTGCCTTATCTTCCATTTTATTGCCTTATCTTGCCTTTTCTTGCCTTATCTTACCTTTTCTTACCTTTTCATGCATTATCCTTCTTTATCTTGCATTATCTTTCTTTTTCTTGCCTTATCTTGCCTCTTTTTCCTTTTCTTCCCTTAATTTGCCTTATCTTGCCTTTTCTTTCCTTTTCTTGCCTTTTCTTTCCTTATTTTGCCTCTTCTTGCCCTGTCTTGCCTTATCTTACCTTTTCTTGCCATTTCTTGCCTTGTAATACCTTATCTTGCCTTTTCTTACCTTATCTTCCCTTTTCTAGCCATATCTTGCATTTTCTTACCATATATTGCCTTTTCTTTAAATTTTTTTCCTTTTCCTAGCATTTTCAAGCCTTATCTTGCATTTTCTTGCCTTTTCATACCTTATCTTGCCTTTTCTTGTCTTTTCTTGCCTTTTCTTGCCTTTTTATGCCTTATCTTGCCTTTCCTTAACATTTCTTGCATTATCTTGCCTTATCTTGCTTTTTCTTGCCTTTTCTTGCCTTTTCTTGCCTTTTCTTTCCTTATCTTACTTTTTATTGCCTTATCTTACCTCTTTATTTATCTTGCCTTTTCTTGCCTTATTTTTCCTTTTCTTGCCGTTTCTTGCCATATCTTGCCTTTTCTTGCCATATATTACCTTTTCTTTCCTTTTCTTTCCTTTTCCTAGCATTTTCTAGCCTTGTCTTTCTTTTCTTCCCTTTTCATTCCTTTTCTTACCTTTTCTTGCCTTATCTTACCTTTTCTTGAATTTTCTAGCCTGTTCTTGCCTTTTCATACCTTATCTTGCCTTTTCATGCCTTATCATGCCTTATCTTGCCATTTCTATCCTTATCTTGCCTTTTCTTGCATTATCTTGCCTTTTCTTTCTTTATCTTTCCTTTTCTTGCCTTTTCCCTGCCTTTTCTTACTTTTCTTGCCTTATCTTGCCTTTTCTTGCCTTTTCTTTCCTTTTGCCTTTTCTTGCCTTTTCTTTCCTTTTCTTGCCTTTTCTTGCCTTATCTTACATTTTCATGTATTATCTAGCCTTTTCTTGCCTTTTCTTTCTTTATCTTACCTTTTCTTGCCTTTTCCCTGCCTTTTCCCTGCCTTTTCTTACTTTTCTTGCCTTATCTTGCCTTTTCTTGCCTTTTCTTACCTTTTCATGCATTATCTTGCCTTTCCTTGCATTATCTTGCCTTTTCTTGCCTTTTCTTGCCTTATCTTGCCTTTTCCTTACCTTTTCTTGCCTTTTTTTCCTTTTCTTGCTTTTTTCATTCCTTTTCATACCATTTCTTGCATATCTTGCCTTTTCTTGCATTATCTTTTTTTATCTTTCCTTTTCTTCCCTTTTCTTGCCTTTTCTTACCTCATCTCGCCTTATCTTGCATTTTCTATCCTTTTCTTTCCTTTTCTTGCCTTGTCTTTCCTTTTCTTGCCTTATCTTACCTTATCTTGTCTTTTCTTTCCTTATCTTGCCTTTTCTATCCTTTTCTTGCCTTATCTTACCTTTTCTTGAATTTTTTTAGCCTTTTCCTGCCTTTTCTTGCCTTGTCTTGCCTTTTCTTTCTTTATCTTGCCTTTTTTTGCCTTTTCCCTGCCTTTTCTTACCTTTTCTTGCCTTATCTTGCCTTTTCTTTCTTTTTCTTGCCTTATCTTGCATTATATTGCCTTCTCTTTCCTTTTCTTGCCTTTTCTTACCTTTTCTTTCCTTTTCTTGCCTTTTTTTTACCTTTTCATACCTTGTGTTGCCTTTTCTTGCCTTTTTAAGCCTTTTCTTGCCTTTCTTGCCTCTTCTTGCCTTATCTTATCTTTTCTTGCCTTATCTTGCCTCTTCTTTCTTTATCTTGCCTTTTCTTGCCTTTTCCCTGCCGTTTCTTACCTTTTCTTGCCTTATCTTGCCTTTTCTTGCCATTTCTTACCTTTTCTTACATTATCTTACATTTTCTTAACTTATCTTGAATGTTCTTGCCCTTTCCTTACCTTTTCTTACAATTTCTTTCCTTTTCCTTACCTGTTCTTGCCTTTTGTTGCCTTTTACCTTCCTTTTCTTACCTTTTCTTGCTTATCTTGCCTTTTCTTGCATTGTCTTTATTTATCTTGCATTTTCTTTCCTTTTCTTCCCTTTTCTTGCCTTTTCTTACCTTATCTTGCCTTATCTTGCCTTTTCTTACTTTATCTATCCTTATCTTATCTTTTTTGCCTTATTTTGCCTTATCTTGCCTTATCTTGCCTTTTCTTTCCTTATCTTGCCTTTTCGTTCCTTATCTTACCTTTTCTTGCATTTTCTTTCCTTAACTTGCTTTATCTTGCCTTTTCTTGCCTTTTCTTGGCTTATCTTGTCTCTTCTTGTCTCTTTTTTCCTTTTCTTTCCTTTTCTTGCTTTTTCTTGCCTTATCTTAACTTTTCTTCCCTTATCTTAGCTTTTCTTGCCTTATCTTACCTTTTCTTGCCTTTTCTTGCCTTATCTTGCCTTAGCTTTCCTTTTCTTTCCTTATCTTGCCTTTTCCTTATGTTTTCTTACCTTTTCTTGCCTTATCTTCCATTTTCTTGCCTTATCTTGCCTTTTCTTGCCTTATCCTTCTTTATCTTGCTTTTTTTTTCTTTTTCTTGCCTTATCTTGCCTTTTTTTTTCCTTTTCTTGCCTTATCTTGCCTTTTTTTTCCTTTTCATGCCTTATCTTGCCTTTTCTTTCCTTTTCTTGCCTTTTCTTTCCTTATATTGCCTCTTCTTGCCCTGTCTTGTCTTATCTTATCTTTTCTTGCCTTTTCTTACCTTATCTTGCCTTTTTTTGCCTTATCTTGCCTTTTCTTTCCTTATCTTGCCTTTTCTTGCCATATCTTGCCTTTTCTTGCCTTTTCTTGCCATATATTGCCTTTTCTTTCCTTTTCTTTCCTTTTCCTAGCATTTTCTAGCCTTATCTTGCCTTTTCTTTGCTTTTCTAGACATTCCCTAGCTTTTTCTTACCTTATCTTGCCTTTTCTTGCCTTTTCTTGCATTTTCTTGCCTTTTCATACCTTATCTTGACTTTTCTTGTCTTTTCTTGCCTCTTCTTGCCTTTTCATGCCTTATCTTGCCTTTTCTTAACATTTCTTGTCTTATCTTGCCTCATCTTGCCTTTAATTGCCTTATCTTACCTTTTCTTGCCTTTTCTTGCCTTATCCTACTTTTTCTTGCCTTATCTTGCCTTATCTTGCTTTTTCTTGCCTTTTTTTTCTTTTTCTTACCTTATCTTGCCTTCTCTTTCCTTTTCTTGCCTTTTCTTTCCTTATTTTGCCTCTTCTTGCTCTGTCTTGCCTTATCTTGCCTTTTCTTGCCTTGTCATACCTTATCCTATCTTTTCTTGCCTTTTCATGACTTATCTTGCCTTTTCTTTCCTTATCTTGCCTTTTCTTGCCATATTTTTCTTTTTCTTGCCTTATATTACCTTTTCTTTCATTTTCTTTCCTTTTCCTAGCATTTTCTAACCTTATCTGGCCTTTTCTTTGGTTTTCTAGACTTTCCCTAGCTTTTTCTTGCCTTATCTTGCTTTTTCTTGCCTTATCTTGCATTTTCTTGCCTTTTCATCCCTTATCTTGCCTTTTCTTGTCTTTTCTTGCCTTTTCTTGCCTTTTCATGCCTTATCTTGCCTTTTCTTAACATTTCTTGCTTTATCTTGCCTTATCTTGCCTTATCTTTCCTTATCTTGCCTTATCTTACCTTATCTTTCCTTTTCTTCCCTTATCTTGCTTTTTATGGCCTTATCTTACCTCTTTATTTATCTTACCTTTTCTTGCCTTATCTTGCCGTTTCTTGCCAAATCTTGCCTTTACTTGCCATTTCTTGCCTTTTCTTGCCTTTTCTTACATTTTCTTCCCTTTTCTTTCCTTTTCTTGCCTTATCTTACCTTTTTTTGAATTTTCTAACCTTTTCTTGCCTTTTCATACCTTTTCTTGCCTTTTCTTGCCTTTTCATGCCTTATCTTGCCTTATCTTGTCATTTCTTTTCTTATCTTGCTTTTTCTTTCTTTATCTTACCTTTTCTTGCCTTTTCCCTGCCTTTTCTTACTTTTCTTGCCTTATCTTACCTTTTCATGCATTATCTTGCCTTTTCTTTTCTTATCTTACCTTTTCATGCATTATCTTGCCTTTTCTTCCATTATCTTGCCTATTCTTGCCTTTTCCATTCCTTTTCATACCTTTTCTTGCCTTATCTTGTCTTATCTTGCACTTTCCTTACCTTTTCTTGCCTTTTCTTGCATTTTCCTTGCCTGTTCTTGCCTTTTCTTGCCTTTTACCATCCTTTCTTACCTTTTCTTGCTTATCTTGCCTTATCTTTTTTTATCTTCCCTTTTCTTTCCTTTTCTTTAATTTTCTTGCCTTTTTTTTTACCTGATCGTGCCTTATCTTGCCTTTTTTTACCTTATCTATCCTTATCATACCTTTTCTGGCCTTATTTTTCCTTTTCTTGCCTTATCTTTCCTTTTCTTGCCTTATCTTGCCTTTTCTTGCCTTTTCTTGCCTTATCTTGCCTTATCTTCCCTTTTCTTGCCTTATCTTGCCTTTTCTTGCCATATCTTGCCTTATCTTCCCTTTTCTTTCCTTTTCTTGCCTTTTCTTGCCTTATCTTGCCTTTCCTTACCTTTTCTTGCCTTATCTTGCCTTTTCTTTCCTTTTCTTGCCTTATCTTGACTTATCTTTCCTTATCTTACCTTTTCTTGCCTTATCTTGCCTTTTCTTGCATCATTTTGCCTTTTCTTGCCTTACCTTACCTTGCCTTAACTTTCCCTTTCCTTACCTTTTCTTGCCTTTTCTTGCCTTTTCCTTGCTTGTTCTTTCCTTTTCTTGCCTTTTACCTTCCTTTTCTTACCTTTTCATGCTTATCTTGCCTTTTCTTACATTATCTTTATTTATCTTGCATTTTCTTTCCTTCTCTTCCATTTTCTTGCCTTTTCTTACCGTATCTTGCCTTATCTTGCCTTTTATTGCCTTTTCTTACCTTATCTATCCTTATCTTACCTTTTCTTACCTTATTTTTCCTTTTCTTGTCTTATCTAGCCTTTTCTTTCCTTATCTTACCTTTTCTTTCCTTCTCTTGCCTTTTTTTTCCTTATCTTGCATTTTCTTACCTTTTCTTGCATTTTCTTTCCTTTTCTTGCCTTTTCTTGCCTTATCTTACCTTATCTTCCCTTATCTAGCCTTTTCTTGCTTTATCTTACCTTTTCTTGCCTTATCTTGCCTTATCTGACCTTTTCTTTCCTTTTCCTTCCTTCTCTTGCCTTTTCCTTACATTTTCTAATCTTTTGTTGCCTTATCTTCTCTTTTCTTGGCTTATCTTGCCTCTCCTTGCCTTTTCCTTACTTTTTCTTATATTTGCTTGCCTTATCCTACTTTATCTTGCCTTATCCTACTTTTTCTTGCCTTTCCTTCTTTTTCTTGCCTTTTCTTGTAATTTCTTGCATATCTTGCCTTTTCCCTACCTTTTCTTGCCTTTTCTTTCCTTTTCCTTCCTTTTCTTGCCTTTTTGTGCCTTTTCTTACCTTATCTTGCCTTATCTTGCCTTTTCTTGCCTTTTCTTTCCTTATCTTGCCTCTTCTAGCTTATCTTGCCTTTTCTTTCCTTTTCTTGCCTTTTCTTGCCTTATCTTACCTTTTCTTTCCTTTTTTGGCCTTTTCGTGCCTTTTTAGGCCTTATCTTTCCTTTTGTTGCCTCTTCTTGCCTTATCATGCCTTTTCTTGCCTTATCTTGCCTTATCTTGCCTGTTCTTTCTTTATCTTATCTTTTCTTGCCTTTTCCCTGCCTTTTCTTGCCATTTCTTGCCTTTTCTTGACATTTCTTGCCATTTCTTTCCTTTTCTTACCTTTTCTTGCCTTTTCTTGCATTATCTGACCTTTTCTTAACTTATCTTGTCTGTTTTTGCCCTTTCCTTACCTTTTCTTACCATTTCTTGCCTTTTCCTTACCTGTTCTTGCCTTTTGTTGCCTTTTACCTTCCTTTTCTTGCTTATCTTGCCTTTTCTTGCCTTACCTTTATTTATCTTGCATTTTCTTTCCTTTTCTTCCTTTTTCTTGCCTTTTCTTACCTTATCTTGCCTTATCATGCCTTTTATTGCCTTTTCTTACTTTATATATCCTTATCTTATCTTTTTTGCCTTATTTTGCCTTATCTTGTCTTATCTTGCCTTATCTTACCTTTTCTTTCCTTATCTTGCCTTTTCTTTCCTTATCTTACCTTTTCTTGCCTTTTCTTTCCTTTTCTTACCTTTTCTTGCCTTTTCTTACCTTATCTTGCCTTATCTTGTCTCTTCTTGTCTCTTCTTCACTTTTCTTTCCTTTTCTTGCTTTTTCTTAACATATCTTACCTTTTCTTCCCTCATCTTAGCTTTTCTTGCCTTATCTTACCTTTTATTGCCATTTCTTTGCCTTTTCTTGCCTTATCTTGCCTTATCTTACCTTATCTTTCCTTTTCTTTCCTTATCTTTCCTTTTCCTTGCATTTTCTTACTTTATCTTGCATTATCTTTCTTTTTCTTGCCTTATCTTGCCTTTTTTCCTTTTCTTCCCTTAATTTGCCTTATCTTGCCTTTTCTTTCCTTTTCTTGCCTTTTCTTTCCTTATTTTGCCTCTTCTTGCCCTGTCTTGCCTTATCTTACCTTTTCTTGCCATTTCTTGCCTTGTAATACCTTATCTTGCCTTTTCTTACCTTATCTTCCCTTTTCTTGCCATATCTTGCCTTTTCTTGCCATATATTGCCTTTTCTTTAAATTTTTTTCCTTTTCCTAGTATTTTCTAGCCTTATCTTGCATTTTCTTGCCTTTTCATACCTTATCTTGCCTTTTCTTATCTTTTCTTGCCTTTTCTTGCCTTTTTATGCCTTATCTTGCCTTTTCTTAACATTTCTTGCATTATCTTGCCTTATCTTGCCTTATCTTGCTTTTTCTTGCCTTTTCTTGCCTTTTCTTTCCTTATCTTGCTTTTTATTGCCTTATCTTACCTCTTTATTTATCTTGCCTTTTCTTGCCTTATTTTGCCTTTTCTTGCCGTTTCTTGCCATATCTTGCCTTTTCTTGCCATATATTACCTTTTCTTTCCTTTTCTTTCCTTTTCCTAGCATTTTCTAGCCTTATCATTCTTGTCGTCCCTTTTCATTCCTTTTCTTACCTTTTCTTGCCTTATCTTACCTTTTCTTGAATTTTCTAGCCTTTTCTTGCCTTTTCATACCTTATCTTGCCTTTTCATGCCTTATCTTGCCTTATCTTGCCATTTCTATCCTTATCTTGCCTTTTCTTGCATTATCTTGCCTTTTCTTTCTTTATCTTTCCTTTTCTTGCCTTTTCCCTGCCTTTTCTTACTTTTCTTGCCTTATCTTGCCTTTTCTTGCCTTTTTTTCCTTTTGCCTTTTCTTGCCTTTTCTTTCCTTTTCTTGCCTTTTCTTGCCTTATCTTACATTTTCATGTATTATCTAGCCTTTTCTTGCCTTTTCTTTCTTTATCTTACCTTTTCTTGCCTTTTCCCTGCCTTTTCCCTGCCTTTTCTTACTTATCTTGCCTTTTCTTGCCTTATCTTACCTTTTCATGCATTATCTTGCCTTTTCTTGCATTATCTTGCCTTTTCTTGCCTTATCTTGCCTTTTCCTTACCTTTTCTTGCCTTTTTTTCCTTTTCTTGCCTTTTTCATTCCTTTTCATACCATTTCTTGCATATCTTGCCTTTTCTTCCATTATCTTTTTTTATCTTTCCTTTTCTTCCCTTTTCTTGCCTTTTCATACCTCATCTTGCCTTATCTTGCATTTTCTATCCTTTTCTTGCCTTTTCTTGCCTTGTCTTTCCTTTTCTTGCCTTATCTTACCTTATCTTGTCTTTTCTTTCCTTATCTTGCCTTTTTTATCCTTTTCTTGCCTTATCTTGCCTTTTCTTGAATTTTTTTAGCCTTTTCCTGCCTTTTCTTGCCTTGTCTTGCCTTTTCTTTCTTTATCTTTCCTTTTTTTGCCTTTTCCCTGCCTTTTCTTACCTTTTCTTGCCTTATCTTGCCTTTTCTTTCCTTTTCTTGCCTTATCTTGCATTATATTGCCTTCTCTTTCCTTTTCTTTCCTTTTCTTGCCTTTTCTTGCCTTTTTTTACCTTTTCATACCTTGTGTTGCCTTTTCTTGCCTTTTTAAGCCTTTTCTTGCCTTTCTTGCCTCTTCTTGCCTTTTTATTCCTTTTCCTGCCTTATGTTGCCTTTTCTTTCCTTTTCTTGCCTTTTCTTTCCTTATCTTGCCTTTTCGTTCCTTATCTTACCTTTTCTTGCATTTTCTTTCCTTAACTTGCTTTATCTTGCCTTTTCTTGCCTTTTCTTGGCTTATCTTGTCTCTTCTTGTCTCTTTTTGCCTTTTCTTTCCTTTTCTTGCTTTTTCTTGCCTTATCTTAACTTATCTTCCCTTATCTTAGCTTTTCTTGCCTTATCTTACCTTTTCTTGCCTTTTCTTGCCTTATCTTGCCTTTTCGTTCCTTATCTTACCTTTTCTTGCATTTTCTTTCCTTAACTTGCTTTATCTTGCCTTTTCTTGCCTTTTCTTGGCTTATCTTGTCTCTTCTTGTCTCTTTTTGCCTTTTCTTTCCTTTTCTTGCTTTTTCTTGCCTTATCTTAACTTTTCTTCCCTTATCTTAGCTTTTCTTGCCTTATCTTACCTTTTCTTTCCTTTTCTAGCCTTATCTTGCCTTAGCTTTCCTTTTCTTTCCTTATCTTGCCTTTTCCTTATGTTTTCTTACCTTTTCTTGCCTTATCTTCTATTTTCTTGCCTTATCTTGCCTTTTCTTGCCTTATCCTTCTTTATCTTGCTTTTTTTTTCTTTTTCTTGCCTTATCTTGCCTTTTTTTTCATTTTCTTGCCTTACCTTGCCTTTTTTTCCTTTTCTTGCCTTATGTTGCCTTTTCTTTCCTTTTCTTGCCTTTTCTTTCCTTATTTTGCCTCTTCTTGCCCTGTCTTGTCTTATGTTATCTTTTCTTGCATTTTCTTGCCTTATCTTGCCTTTTTTTTGCCTTATCTTGCTTTTTCTTTCCTTATCTTGCCTTTTCTGGCCATATCTTGCCTTTTCTTGCCTTTTCTTGCCATATATTGCCTTTTCTTTCCTTTTCTTTCCTTTTCCTAGCATTTTCTAGCCTTATCTTGCCTTTTCTTTGCTTTTCTAGACATTCCCTAGCTTTTTCTTGCCTTATCTTGCCTTTTCTTGCCTTTTCTTGCATTTTCTTGCCTTTTCATACCTTATCTTGACTTTTCTTGTCTTTTCTTGCCTCTTCTTGCCTTTTCATGCCTTATCTTGCCTTTTCTTAACATTTCTTGTCTTATCTTGCCTCATCTTGCCTTTAATTGCCTTATCTTACCTTTTCTTGCCTTTTCTTGCCTTATCCTACTTTTTCTTGCCTTATCTTGCCTTATCTTGCTTTTTCTTGCCTTTTTTTTCTTTTTCTTATCTTATCTTGCCTTCTCTTTCCTTTTCTTGCCTTTTCTTTCCTTATTTTGCCTCTTCTTGCCCTGTCTTGCCTTATCTTGCCTTTTCTTGCCTTGTCAAACCTTATCCTATCTTTTCTTGCCTTTTCATGACTTATCTTGCCTTTTCTTGCCTTTTCTTTCCTTATCTTGCCTTTTCTTGCCATATCTTGCTTTTTCTTGCCTTATATTGCCTTTTCTTTCATTTTCTTTCCTTTTCCTAGCATTTTCTAACCTTATCTTGCCTTTTCTTTGCTTTTCTAGACTTTCCCTAGCTTTTTCTTGCCTTATCTTGCTTTTTCTTGCCTTATCTTGCATTTTCTTGCCTTTTCATACCTTATCTTGCCTTTTCTTGTCTTTTCTTCCCTTTTCTTGCCTTTTCATGCCTTATCTTGCCTTCTCTTAACATTTCTTGCTTTATCTTGCCTTATCTTGCCTTATCTTTCCTTATCTTGCCTTATCTTGCCTTATCTTTCCTTTTCTTCCCTTATCTTGCTTTTTATTGCCTTATCTTACCTCTTTATTTATCTTACCTTTTCTTGCCTTATCTTGCTGTTTCTTGCCAAATCTTGCCTTTACTTGCCATTTCTTGCCTTTTCTTACATTTTCTTCCCTTTTCTTTCCTTTTCTTTCCTTTTCTTGCCTTATCTTACCTTTTTTTGAATTTTCTAACCTTTTCTTGCCTTTTCATACCTTATCTTGCCTTCTCTTGCCTTTTCATGCCTTATCTTGCCTTATCTTGTCATTTCTTTTCTTATCTTGCCTTTTCTTTCTTTATCTTACCTTTTCTTGCCTTTTCCTTGCCTTTTCTTACTTTTCTTGCCTTATCTTTCCTTTTCATGCATTATCTTGCCTTTTCTTTTCTTATCTTACCTTTTCATGCATTATCTTGCCTTTTCTTCCATTATCTTTCCTATTCTTGCCTTTTCCATTCCTTTTCATACCTTTTCTTGCTTATCATTCCTTTTCTTGCCTTATCATTTTTTATCTTTCCTTTTCTTTCCTTTTCTTCCCTTTTCTTGCCTTTTCTTACCTCATCTTGCCTTTTCTTGCCTTTTCTTGCCTTATCTTGCCTTTTCGTGCCTTATTTTACCTTTTCTTGCCTTTTTTTTCCTTTTCTTGCCTTATCTTTCTTTTTCTTTCCTTATCTTACCATTTCTTTCCTTATCTTGCCTTTTCTTGCCAGATCTTACCTTATCTTGCCTTTTCTTTACTTATTATGCCTTCTCTTGCATTCTCTTGCCTTATCTTTCTTTTTCTTGCCTTATCTTTCCTTTTATTGCCTTACCTTGCCTTATCTTGCCTTTTCTTTCCTTATCTTGCTTTTTCTTGGCTTTTCTTGCCTTATCTTTCCTTTTCTTGCCTTATCTTACCTTTTCTTGAATTTTTTAGCCTTTTCCTGCCTTTTCTTGCCTTGTCCTGCCTTTTCTTTCTTTATCTTGCCTTTTCTTGCCTTTTCCTTACCTTGTCTTACCATTTCTTGCCTTTTCCTTACCTGTTCTTCCCTTTTGTTTCCTTTTACCTTCCTTTTCTTTCCTTATCTTTATTTATCTTGCATTTTCTTTCCTTTTCTTCCCTTTTCTTGCCATTTCTTACCTTATCTTGCCTTATCTTGCCTTTTCTTACTTTATCTATCCTTATCTTGTCTTTTTTGCCTTATTTTGCATTTTCTTGCCTTATCTTGCCTTTTCTTTCCTTATCTTGCCTTTTCTTTCCTTATATTACCTTTCCTTGCCTTTTCTTTCCTTATCTTGCTTTTTCTTGCCTTTTCTTACCTTATCTTGCCTTTTCTTGCCTTTTCTTGTCTCTTCTTATCTCTTCTTGCCTTTTTTTTTCCTTTTCTTGCTTTTTCTTGCCTTATCTTACCTTTTCTTCCCTAATCTTAGGTTTTCTTGCCTTATCTTACCTTTTCTTGCCTTTTTTTTGCCTTTTCTTGCCTTATCTTGCCTTATCTTACCTTTTCTTTCCTTTTCTTTCCTTTTCTTTCCTTATCTTGCCATTTCCTTGCATTTTCTTACCTTTTCTTTCCTTATCTTCCATTTTCTTGCCTTATCTTGCATTTTTTTGCCTTATCTTACCATTTCTTGCCTTTTCTAGCCTTATCCTTCTTTATCTTGCCTTATATTGCTTTTTCTTGCCTTATCTTGCCTTTTTTTTCCTTATTTTGCCTTATCTTGCCTTTTCTTTCTTTTTCTTCCCTTTTCTTTCCTTATTTTGCCTCTTCTTGTCCTGTCTTGCCTTATCTTATCTTTTCTTGCCTTATCTTAACTTGTCATACCTTATCTTGCCTTTTCTTGTCTTTTCATCCCTTATCTTGCCTTTTTTTGCCTAATCTTGCCTTTTCTTCCCTTATCTTGCATTTTCTTAACATATTTTGCCTTTTCTTGCCTTTTCTTAAAATATAATGCCTTTTCTTTCCTTTTCTTTCCTTTTTCTAGAATTTTCTAGCCTTATTTTACCTTTTCTTTGCTTTTCTAGACATTCCCTATCTTTTTCATACCATATCTTGCCTTCTCTTGTCTTTTCTTGCCTCTTCTTGCCTTTTCATGCCTAATCTTGCCTATTCTTAACATTTCTTGCATTATCTTGCCTTATCTTGCCTTATCTTTCCTTATATTGCCTTATCTTACCTTATCTTGCCTTATCTTGCCTTTTCTTCCCTTATCATGCTTTTTATTTCCTTATCTTACCTTTTCTTTATTTATCTTGCCTTGTCTTGCCTTTTCTTGCCATATCTTGCCTTTACTTGCCTTTTCTTGCCTTTTCTTGCCTTATCTTTCCTTATCTTGTGTCACGACCCGAATATGAGGTCGGTGACCGGCGCTAGATTTCGACTCCTTTAATCACATCTGAAATCTAGCTAGCCTCAAATGTATTTAAAATTTATAATCGTAAGCTAATAAACGTAAAATTAAAACTTAATAATCTTTAGTTTCATATTCCAAATTTACAAAATATTAGACAAGCTTTTCCTTTTTAATACATACTCCCAAAATCAAAATAAATCCTGTGACTACGGAGCTTCTAGAACAATGTGAAAAATATAAACTGGAGACCTCCAGACCAGTCCCGGAGAATAAAGCGGACTTGGTACGATCAAAGTAGATCTCCAAGCCAATACAACTCGTATTCGAGTTCCTGCAAAACTGATGAGAGGGGGGGGGGATGAGTGTTTTAGAACACCCAGTAAACAAATAAGATGTGCATCGCAATTTATTTAGCTACTCAATGCAAAACATACCAAAAACATACATATACTAACATGGCAAATAAATTATGAGGAAATGTACATTGTTCAAAAGTCATACTTACCAGATGACCAAATACATCATATAATCACAAAGTCGCAGAAACAAGAGCAAACTACGCAATTTGACACATGACACATAATTCCAATATCATATAGCAGAACTAACGAACATTCGGTAAGATCTGAATAGTGTCACTCTAACCCCGACACGAGGATACCATATCTCAAAGGCACTATCATCAACCAACCTCCTCGGCCAAATAGTTCTGCCCGTCGGAAGGCAACCATATCATATCAGACCAACCTCATCGGCCAAATAGTTCTGCCCGCCGTAGGCAACCATATCATATCAGACCAACCTCATTGGCCAAATTGTTCTGCCCGCCGTAGGCAACCATATCATATCAGACCAACCTCATCGGCCAAATAGTTCTGTCCGCCGTAGGCAACCATATCATATCAGACCAACCTCATCGGCCAAATAGTTTTGTCCGCCGTAGGCAACCATATCACATAGCGGAGCTATCTATATCATATAGTTATTTGTATCACACAAATTCATAGGCTCCAAACGAATCAAATATGTCCAATGAACAAACCAACATCTCCAGTGCCCACTCGAGGCCAAATTAATCAAATACTTACAAATCATAATGTCACATCATAATGCTCATATGAAAAATGCACAATATGCACTAACAATACCATATTCAAATCATAACAAATAAATAGAGTGCGCCAAATAAAGTACGAGTCACATATTATTTGTTTACCAATTTCGGTTCGAAGACCATCTCAAATGACCGTCTTTTTTTCTAATTCCAAAAATTCCTTCAGTTGAATTCCGAGTTAAATAGCTTTATCTCTGGAAATATATACAAAACCTGCCAAAAAAAACAATACTCAATTTTTCTTTCACTAGATCAAATTCTGGCCTTTGTTCCTTTGTTTTTCTCGGTTATGGTTTCTAATTTTCTTTGCTTCGGTTTACACTTAAAATTACTATTTACTTAGTTGTGCAATTATATTTCTGCCCTTTAAATTTTTATTACAAGACAATCTGCCTTAACTTAAGTTTATCTTTACGAACCAATTTTTCCATCTACGACAAAATCTCGATTGGAAATATTCAATATCCAAACAAACCTTAACCAACTCCAATACCTATAGTAAAGGTTTACCAATTTCTCATTACTACTTGGCTTTCAACCTCGGCTCTTTTTAGGTTCCTTAGAGTTTCCAACTATGTGAATATATTTAAACCAACATCGTTTCAAGGACAACCTCTAATTCATTAATGTTCATGGTGAGTTCAGATTGAAGCATCAAATTTTCTTTTAAAAAATCACTTCTAAAAAGTTCATGCTAACTAACTTACCCTTTTCAATCTGTACACCATTCCAAATCCCTTTTTAATTTTAACACCATTCCAAATTACCATCTTTCCACTCTACTCAGCATATTACTTATCAAATCATCATAATTTAAAATTCCATTTATAGAAACAAGAATTGCAACCAAATAAACAATTTTACCTTCTTATGACTTTGGTACTTTTCGAGCTCTTCTTTATTCTGCGTGTGCTTTTATACTATAAAGACATGTTTTCTTTTTCTTATCCGTGGCTGGCTTCTTTCTTTCTTTTTCTTGTTTCAGTTTTCTATTTCTGTTTATTTCCATGTCCTAATTTCGGTAGAAAGATTGGAATAAAGCAAATTATCCCTTAGCAAATTTTCCACCGCCTCAAATAGTTAATTATTTTTACCTTTGTTAGTTGTCAACTTGTAAATGCACCCACGTTTTTTTGCTCTTTCTTATCCCAAGGTATATATTTTTTTGTTTTTCTTTTTTTTTCTACCGTTTATATTCTGGAACAAGACCAAGCAATATCCACAAACCAATTTTATATGAGATTTCTACTTTTTGTGGCCAACTTAATTGGCTGCCACGTTTCATTTCTTTTTTTTTTAATTGTAAGCTAAGTTGAAAACAATAAATTATGTAATACCTAAATTTTGTTTGTACCAAATTATATCTTATTACATTTCTAAAATTTCTCGATGACTAAATTATACTATTACGTCAACTTTGAATATTTTATTTTTTTATCGAACGACTTAGCAAACATGTTAAATCTAATTAACTTCCAGTGATACAGTTGAGTATTACATTCTCCTCTCCTTATAAAAATTCGGTCCCCGAATTTACTTAGACAAAGTTTTCTTACCTATCATTCAGATAGATCGATACGTTATCAATATCTCCTCTTACACATTCGTAGTTAATAATTTTCTCACTATACTTTATAAATTAGAAGTTCTCTATTCAAAAATCTTTAAACTTACTCATCAAAAATTCTTTTTTTTGATATTTTCAATATGCCAAATTAATTTAATCTTAATTATTTGTGAACTTCAAACAAGAGTAGGGTCATATAAATATGTCTAATATCTAGACGTGATTTTTGTATGATAAAGTCACTATTGTTGTGGCAAAGCCAACCAACATCCCACCATTTCAATTCGCTCCAAATTCATAAACAATTGAATGAACTAGGATGAAATCTACATCTTCTTCCAAAACTCGTTGTACCTTTTACATGTGAGATTTTGAGTAGATGTGTGAATTACCTTAGTTTACCCATTCGTCTCCTAAACTTACTTATTCCCGTTTCGTAGAAAAAAGGAAGTCCAATTAAAATTTTATAATTATGGCACAACCACTTGAATTTGAAAGAACTTTATAACACAAAGTAACTTATGTCTCATTCTTCTATTTTTAATTGATCACAAAATAGATCCTAACCATATAAGCCAATTTCTAACAACATGTCATTGTCAAATCTTTCAAAATTTGTTCTCCTCTTATCAGGTAATACATTGAGTGACATGTGTTTCCTCATATTAAACTGTAGTTCCTTCACTCTCTTAACCTTATGAATAAGATTAGTCTTTTCCTGTATGTTCCAAAGTATATAAAATTGAAGTAACACCTTCGATTAAAATTTCAATCTTATTATTTTTAATTTCATGTCACATACATTTCAACTTTTGCGTAATTCCAAACCAATTCTTTCTGATATAACCACGAAGTTAGTCGTAGCTTCTATTATCTCTTTCTATCATTTTCTGAGACTCAAAACTTATCTATGCATAATTCTCTTCATTTTGGTTTCTTCATATATATCAAATCTTTTGTTATACTTATCGCTCTTTCAATAAATTTCCTTTAATTCTTTTTCTTTGTCATACATTTGATAGTTATACTCAACTCTTATTCATGTCATCTCTAGACCACATGTTCGAAACTTTTACCAGTTCATTCAATCAGCCAACCATACCCAAATTGTACATACATCTGGCTATTACTTCTTAATGGCTTCATCACTATGACTTAACCAAAAGGCTTTTTGGTTCCTAAAATTATATTTATCTATCTATTTAACAAGGAAGCGAATCGCTTTAACAACATACCATACATAATCATCTCTTCCGAAATCAGATATCATAACCTTCCACTAACTTAAATCCATGAACATTCCATCACAATCACCAAACTCCCAATAATGTCTTTCTTTACGTTCGACACACTCACTGGGATTAACTTCAAATATAACTAAAATTCTATGATGTTCATTGTGTCAATTATATTATCTTCTTGTGCTCTTATTCATTATCCATAGAAATATAATATGTCAATATGGCCATAAACTTATTTTTGATAGGCTTGAGCACTCAGATCATAATCCTTATGACAATTTTCATCATACTGATGAACCATATTACATATCCCTACCTTATACTATACTAACTTCCAAAGATTGTTTGGACTATGTCTTCTTTCATTAGCACCATGACCTTACGTCATTAATCTTATATTTGGACAAACTACCTTAAAAATTTTACTAACCTGAATCTTTGTTCATTAAGTTTGCTTAACTCTTTTTCTTGAATAAAGTCATACTTCATAGTGATACATACATTACACTTATCTCGTTGCAAACACATCATATTACTCAATCTTTCTTCCAAATACAATTTAGTTCATCGTCCACCAAAACTTCTCATGAATTTTCTTCACCAAGTTAAATCTTGTTGCTTTTTGAATTTTCCATAATTTACCATTTTTTTCACTCATTCAATTGATAAATTATTAGCTGCACCAAATTTCATATCAAAGCACACGGGTCTTAGAAAATCTCTCTTCTATCCATAATACCATCCCTTTTAAATCTTTTATCTTCAAAATGTTTTATCTTCAAAAGGTGCTAGCATAATTCAATGAGACTATTACCTCTTGTGCCAAAGTTGTCAATTTGATTCTCTAGTTCTTAACGTATTTATCTTGGTATTTTATTGATATCTTATATATTTTAACCATGTGTACACTGAAGGTTTACTTGACAAAATTTCATCTACAAATAGTTCCATCAAATCATATAGGAACTTTTATCATCGTGGAATTTTCTGAAAGTTGGAACCCAATTTCTATTATATCTTATCTTCACACTAATACAACTTTTGTGACTATTAAGTCACTCATATCTTGTCACTTCACATCTCAAAAATTTTTACAATCTAACATAGGTTCCAAAGTCTATATATCATGTGTACTCCTATTCTTATATTTCTTTATCTTCTACTTTAGAGAGAATTTGACTTTATTATATTTTCTTTATAAAGTTTGAGTTGTCTTAAATTCATGTTTTACTAGTCAAATCTTTTTGTCTATTTCTATCTCTGAGTCATTGTCTAATTGATGATTTATCTCAAATTTTTCTTATACAAATTATATTTGCTTCCCGCTCATTTATAGAGCTTGTACAACATTATCTCAATAGTGTTGTGCTTATTGTAACCATAAGCTACCTGGTTTGTAGATTATAAAAGTTTTAAGTCATAATTCTACCTCACATTATTCATGACTTAGATTATATGCATCTGATCATCTGATTACAAAGAATAACTTTATGGCTTTCCCATAGCCTCAGAAATCTTTTTCCGAACTAATAGCTAAACTTTGTCAAAACTATTGACCTTTATGTTTTATGTTGTTGGACATAATTGTTGAGCAAATTACAGTATCCAAAGTCCATCAAAAGTTCTCTTTGTCAAAATTCATTACCATAATTTAAACCAAAATCAATAATCAAATACAAATCAAATGTCATACTTAAACTTAGCTCCCTCATAATATTCAAAATGCATTCCATGTAGCCTAATCTCATAATTTTATCCATACATAATTAATCACATATTACTTTCTTAATATATATTTATCTAAAATTTCAAAGCACACTTGCAACTTACTTTCTCATATATTCTCCTTCCATATAACATTATAACTTCCTCTTTTCAAACATACTTCAACTCAAAAATAGATTCTCAATACACATTTAAACAACTTGAAAAATTTATAAAGACATAACTCAAACATTTGGTGAGACTCAAACCAATGGCCCAACATACATAGGAAGAAATCAAATATATACGGGTGTTTAGATGATTTGGACAAAGTGGTGATCAGTCACTTCATCAAAATTTCACCCAAGGAATGATTTTCATATATATATAAATATATATACTCAAATGGGCTCTTCAAAAGAGTACATATACAAATGGTAGAAGAATCTTCACCATAATGTAGAGTGAATGCCTAGTGATAAAAAGAAAGCATCACAAAAGTTTCTCATATAAGAATGTCAAACACAAACATCTCACATCTCAAGCAAAACATATTTGCCCAACTTTCATATTCACCAAACCATCATGTTCAAACAGAAATAAATATTCGTTTACATAGGAAAATAATTACGGCACTGGAAAATGACACAGATGGAAGAGACACAGAGATATTAGAAATCCTATGCTCCGTAGCACAACTTAAGATACTCGACACCTAATAATTCAAACAAGACTCTAACCTAGAGCTCTGATACCACGTCTGTCACGACCCGAATATGAGGTCGGTGACCGGCGCTAGATGTCGACTCCTTTAATCACATCTGAAATCTAGCCAGCCTCAAATGTATTTAAAATTTATAATCATAAGCTAATAAACGTAAAATTAAAACTTAATAATCTTTAGTTTCATATTCCAAGTTTACAAAATATTAGACAAGCTTTTTCTTTTTAATACATACTCCCAAAATCAAAACAAATCCTGTGACTACGGAGCTTCTAGAACAATGTGAAAAATATAAACTAGAGACCTCCAGACCAGTCCCGGAGAATAAAGCGGACTTGGTACGATCAGAGTAGATCTCCAAGCCAATACAACTCGTATTCGAGTTCCTGCAAAACTGATGAGAGGGGGGGGATGAGTGTTTTAGAACACCCAGTAAACAAATAAGATGTGCATCGCAATTTATTTAGCTACTCAATGCAAAACATACCAAAAACATGCATATACTAACATGGCAAATAAATTATGAGGAAATGTACATTGTTCAAAAGTCATACTTACCAGATGACCAAATACATCAAATAATCACAAAGTCGCAGAAACATGAGCAAACTACGCAATTTGACAAATGACACATAATTCCAATATCATATAGCAGAACTAACGAACATTCGGTTAGATCTAGATAGTGTCACTCTAACCCCGACACGACGATACCATATCTCAAAGGCACTATCATCAACCAACCTCCTCGGCCAAATAGTTCTGCCCGCCGGAAGGCAACCAAATCATATCAGACCAACCTCATCGGCCAAATAGTTCTGCCCGCCGTAGGTAACCATATCATATCAGACCAATCTCATAGGCCAAATAGTTTTGCCCGCCGTAGGCAACCATATCATATCAGACCAACCTTATCGGCCAAATAGTTCTGCCCGCCGTAGGCAACCATATCATATCAGACCAACCTTATCGGCCAAATAGTTCTGCCCGCAGTAGGCAACCATATCATATCAGACCAACCTCATCGGCCAAATAGTTCTGCCCGCCGTAGGCAACCATATCATATCAGACCAACCTCATCGGCCAAATAGTTCTGCCCGCCGTAGGCAACCATATCATATCAGACCAACCTCATCGGCCAAATAGTTCTGCCCGCCGTAGGCAACCATATCATATCAGACCAACCTCATCGGCCAAATAGTTTTGTCCGCCGTAGGCAACCATATCACATAGCGGAGCTATCTATATCATATAGTTATTTGTATCACACAAATTCATAGGCTCCAAACGAATCAAATATGTCCAATGAACAAACTAACATCTCCAGTGCCCACTCGAGGCCAAATTAATCAAATACTTACAAATCATACTGTCACATCATAATGCTCATATGAAAAATGCACAATATGCACTAACAATACCATATTCAAATCATAACAAATAAATAGAGTGCGCCAAATAAAGTACGAGTCACATATTATTTGTTTACCAATTTCGGTTCGAAGACCATCTCGAATGACCATCTTTTTTTCTAATTCCAAAAATTCCTTCAGTTGAATTCCGAGTTATATAGCTTTATCTCTGGAAATATATACAAAACCTGCCAAAAAAAACAATACTCAATTTTTCTTTCACTAGATCAAATTCTGGCCTTTGTTCCTTTGTTTTTCTCGGTTATGGTTTCTAATTTTCTTTGCTTCGGTTTACACTTAAAATTACTATTTACTTAGTTGTGCAATTATATTTCTGCCCTTTAAATTTTTATTACAAGACAATCTGCCTTAACTTAAGTTTATCTTTACGAACCAATTTTTCCATCTACGACAAAATCTCGATTGGAAATATTCAATTTCCAAACAAACCTTAACCAACTCCAATACCTATAGTAAAGGTTTACCAATTTCTCATTACTACTTGGCTTTCAACCTCGGTTCTTTTTAGGTTCCTAGGATTTTCCAACTATGTGAATATATTTAAACCAACATCGTTTCAAGGACAACCTCTAATTCATTAATGTTCATGGTGAGTTCAGATTGAAGCATCAAATTTTCTTTTAAAAAATCACTTCTAAAAAGTTCATGCTAACTAACTTACCCTTTTCAATCTGTACACCATTCCAAATCCCTTTTTAATTTTAACACCATTCCAAATTACCATCTTTCCACTCTACTCAGCATATTACTTATCAAATCATCATAATTTAAAATTCCATTTATAGAAACAAGAATTGCAACCAAATAAACAATTTTACCTTCTTATGACTTTGGTACTTTTCGAACTCTTCTTTATTCTGCGTGTGCTTTTATACTATAAAGACATGTTTTCTTTTTCTTATCCGTGGCTGGCTTCTTTCTTTCTTTTTCTTGTTTCAGTTTTCTATTTCTGTTTATTTCCATGTCCTAATTTCGGTAGAAAGATTGGAATAAAGCAAATTATCCCTTAGCAAATTTTCCACCGCCTCAAATAGTTAATTATTTTTACCTTTGTTAGTTGTCAACTTGTAAATGCACCCACGTTTTTTTTTTCTACCGTTTATATTCTGGAACAAGACCAAGCAATATCCACAAACCAATTTTATATGAGATTTCTACTTTTTGTGGCCAACTTAATTGGCTGCCACGTTTCATTTCTTTTTTTTTTAATTGTAAGCTAAGTTGAAAACTATAAATTATGTAATACCTAAATTTTGTTTGTACCAAATTATATCTTATTGCATTTCTAAAATTTCTCGATGACTAAATTATACAATTAAGTCAACTTTGAATATTTTATTTTTTTATCGAACGACTTAGCAAACATGTTAAATCTAATTAACTTCCAGTGATACAGTTGAGTATTACATTCTCCTCTCCTTATAAAAATTCGGTCCCCGAATTTACTTAGACAAAGTTTTCTTACCTATCATTCAGATAGATCGATACGTTATCGATATCTCCTCTTACACATTCGTAGTTAATAATTTTCTCACTATACTTTATAAATTAGAAGTTCTCTATTCAAAAATCTTTAAACTTACTCATCAAAAATTCTTTTTTTTGACATTTTCAATATGCCAAATTAATTTAATCTTAATTATTTGTGAACTTCAAACAAGAGTAGGGTCATATAAATATGTCTAATATCTAGACGTGATTTTTGTATGATAAAGTCACTATTGTTGTGGCAAAGCCAACCAACATCCCACCATTTCAATTCACTCCAAATTCATAAACAATTGAATGAACTAGGATGAAATCTACATCTTCTTCCAAAACTCGTTGTACCTTTCACATGTGAGATTTTGAGTAGATGTGTGAATTACCTTAGTTTACCCATTCGTCTCCTAAACTTACTTATTCCCGTTTCGTAGAAAAAAGGAAGTCCAATTAAAATTTTATAATTATGGCACAACCATTTGAATTTGAAAGAACTTTATAACACAAAGTAACTTATGTCTCATTCTTCTAACTTTAATTGATCACAAAATAGATCCTAACCATATAAGCCAATTTCTAACAACATGTCATTGTCAAATCTTTCAAAATTTGTTCTCCTCTTATCAGGTAATACATTGAGTGACATGTATTTCCTCATATTAAACTGTAGTTCCTTCACTCTCTTAACCTTATGAATAAGATTAGTCTTTTCCTGTATGTTCCAAAGTATATAAAATTGAAGTAACTCCTTCGATTAAAATTTCAATCTTATTATTTTTAATTTCATGTCACATACATTTCAACTTTTGCGTAATTCCAAACCAATTTTTTCTGATATAACCACGAAGTTAGTCGTAGCTTCTATTATCTCTTTCTATCATTTTCTGAGACTCAAAACTTATCTATGCATAATTCTCTTCATTTTGGTTTCTTCATATATATCAAATCTTTTGTTATACTTATCGCTCTTTCAATAAATTTCCTTTAATTCTTTTTCTTTGTCATACATTTGATAGTTATACTCAACTCTTAATCATGTCATCTCTAGACCACATGTTCGAAACTTTTACCAGTTCATTCAATCAGCCAACCATACCCAAATTGTACATACGTTTGGCTATTACTTCTTAATGGCTTCATCACCATGACTTAACCAAAAGGCTTTTTGGTTCCTAAAATTATATTTATCTATCTATTTAACAAGGAAGCGAATCGCTTTAACAACATACCATACCTAATCATCTCTTCCGAAATCAGATATCATAACCTTTCACTAACTTAAATCCATAAACATTCCATCATAATCACCAAACTCCCAATAATGTCTTTCTTTACGTTCGACACACTCACTGGGATTAACTTCAAATATAACTAAAATTCTATGATGTTCATTGTGTCAATTATATTATCTTCTTGTGCTCTTATTCATTATCCATAGAAATATAATATGTCAATATGGCCATAAACTTATTTCTGATAGGCTTGAGCACTCAGATCATAATCCTTATGACAATTTTCATCATACTGATGAACCATATTACATATCCCTACCTTATACTATACTAACTTCCAAAGATTGTTTGGACTATGTCTTCTTTCATTAGCACCATGACCTTACGTCATTAATCTTATATTTGGACAAACTACCTTAAAAATTTTACTAACCTGAATCTTTGTTCATTAAGTTTGCTTAACTCTTTTTCTTGAATAAAGTCATACTTCATAGTGATACATACATTACACTTATCTCGTTGCAAACACATCATATTACTCAATCTTTCTTCCAAATACAATTTAGTTCATCGTCCACCAAAACTTCTCATGAATTTTCTTCACCAAGTTAAATCTTGTTGCTTTTTGAATTTTCCATAATTTACCATTTTTTTCACTCATTCAATTGATAAATTATTAGCTGCACCAAATTTCATATCAAAGCACACGGGTCTTAGAAAATCTCTCTTCTATCCATAATACCATCCCTTTTAAATCTTTTATCTTCAAAATGTTTTATCTTCAAAAGGTGCTAGTATAATTTAATGAGACTATTACCTCTTGTGCCAAAGTTGTCAATTTGATTCTCTAGTTCTTAACGTATTTATCTTGGTATTTTATTGATATCTTATATATTTTAACCATTTGTACACTGAAGGTTTACTTGACAAAATTTCATCTACAAATAGTTCCATCAAATCATATAGGAACTTTTATCATCGGGGAATTTTCTGAAAGTTGGAACCCAATTTCTATTATATCTTATCTTCACACTAATACAACTTTTGTGACTATTAAGTCACTCATATCTTGTCACTTCACATCTCAAAAATTTTTACAATCTAACATAGGTTCCAAAGTCTATATATCATGTGTACTCCTATTCTTATATTTCTTTATCTTCTACTTTAGAGAGAATTTGACTTTATTATATTTTCTTTATAAAGTTTGAGTTGTCTTAAATTTATATTTTACTAGTCAAATCTTTTTGTCTGTTTCTATCTCCGAGTCATTGTCTAATTGATGATTTATCTCAAATTTCTCTTATACAAATTATATTTGCTTCCCGCTCATTTATAGAGCTTGTACAACATTATCTCAATAGTGTTGTGCTTATTGTAACCATAAGCTACCTGGTTTGTAGATTATAAAAGTTTTAAGTCATAATTCTACCTCACATTATTCATGACTTAGATTATATGCATCTGATCATCTGATTACAAAGAATAACTTTATGGCTTTCCCATAGCCTCAGAAATCTTTTTCCGAACTAATAGCTAAACTTTGTCAAAACTATTGACCTTTATGTTTTATGTTGTTGGACATAATTGTTGAGCAAATTACAGTATCCAAAGTCCATCAAAAGTTCTCTTTGTCAAAATTCATTACCATAATTTAAACCAAAATCAATAATCAAATACAAATCAAATGTCATACTTAAACTTAGCTCCCTCATAATATTCAAAATGCATTCCATGTAGCTTAATCTCATAATTTTATCCGTACATAATTAATCACATATTACTTTCTCAATATATATTTATCTAAAATTTCAAAGCACACTTGCAACTTACTTTCTCATATATTCTCCTTCCATATAACGTTATAACTTCCTCTTTTCAAACATACTTCAACTCAAAAATAGATTCTCAATACACATTTAAACAACTTGAAAAATTTATAAAGACATAACTCAAACATTTGGTGAGACTCAAACCAATGGCCCAACATACATAGGAAAAAATCAAATATATACGGGTGTTTAGATGATTTGGACAAAGTGGTGATCAGTCACTTCATCAAAATTTCACCTAAGGAATGATTTTCATATATATATAAATATATATACTCAAATGGGCTCTTCAAAAGAGTACATATACAAATGGTAGAAGAATCTTCACCATAATGTAGAGTGAATGCCTAGTGATAAAAAGAAAGCATCACAAAAGTTTCTCATATAAGAATGTCAAACACAAACATCTCACATCTCAAGCAAAACATATTTGCCCAACTTTCATATTCACCAAACCATCATGTTCAAACAGAAATAAATATTCGTTGACATAGGAAAATAATTACGGCACTGGAAAATGACACAGATGGAAGAGACACAGAGATATTAGAAATCCTATGCTCCGTAGCACAACTTAAGATACTCGACACCTAATAATTCAAACAAGACTCTAACCTAGAGCTCTGATACCACGTCTGTCACGACCCGAATATGAGGTCGGTGACCGGCGCTAGATTTCGACTCCTTTAATCACATCTGAAATCTAGCCAGCCTCAAATGTATTTAAAATTTATAATCATAAGCTAATAAACGTAAAATTAAAACTTAATAATCTTTAGTTTCATATTCCAAGTTTACAAAATATTAGACAAGCTTTTTCTTTTTAATATATACTCCCAAAATCAAAACAAATCCTGTGACTACGGAGATTCTAGAACAATGTGAAAAATATAAACTAGAGACCTCCAGACCAGTCCCGGAGAATAAAGCGGACTTGGTACGATCAGAGTAGATCTCCAAGCCAATACAACTCGTATTCGAGTTCCTGCAAAACTGATGAGAGGGGGGGATGAGTGTTTTAGAACACCCAGTAAACAAATAAGATGTGCATCGCAATTTATTTAGCTACTCAATGCAAAACATACCAAAAACATGCATATACTAACATGGCAAATAAATTATGAGGAAATGTACATTGTTCAAAAGTCATACTTACCAGATGACCAAATACATCATATAATCACAAAGTCGCAGAAACATGAGCAAACTACGCAATTTGACAAATGACACATAATTCCAATATCATATAGCAGAACTAACGAACATTCGATAAGATCTAGATAGTGTCACTCTAACCCCGACACGACGATACCATATCTCAAAGGCACTATCATCAACCAACCTCCTCGGCCAAATAGTTCTGCCCGCCGGAAGGCAACCATATCATATCAGACCAACCTCATCGGCCAAATAGTTCTGCCCGCCGTAGCCAACCATATCATATCAGACCAATCTCATCAGCCAAATAGTTCTGCCCACCGTAGGCAACCATATCATATCAGACCAACCTCATCGGCCAAATAGTTCTGCCCGCGGTAGGCAACCATATCATATCAGACCAACCTCATCGGCCAAATAGTTCTGCCCGCCGTAGGCAACCATATCATATCAGACCAACCTCATCGGCCAAATAGTTCTGCCCACCGTAGGCAACCATATCATATCAGACCAACCTCATCGGCCAAATAGTTCTGCCCGCCGTAGGCAACCATATCATATCAGACCAACCTCATCGGCCAAATAGTTTTGTCCACCGTAGGGAACCATATCACATAGCGGAGCTATCTATATCATATAGTTATTTGTATCACACAAATTCATAGGCTCCAAACGAATCAAATATGTCCAATGAACAAACCAACATCTCCAGTGCCCACTCGATGCCAAATTAATCAAATACTTACAAATCATAATGTCACATCATAATGCTCATATGAAAAATGCACAATATGCACTAACAATACCATATTCAAATCATAACAAATAAATAGAGTGCGCCAAATAAAGTACGAGTCACATATTATTTGTTTACCAATTTCGGTTCGAAGACCATCTCAAATGACCGTCTTTTTTTCTAATTCCAAAAATTCCTTCAGTTGAATTCCGAGTTAAATAGCTTTATCTCTGGAAATATATACAAAACCTGCCAAAAAAAACAATACTCAATTTTTCTTTCACTAGATCAAATTCTGGCCTTTGTTCCTTTGTTTTTCTCGGTTATGGTTTCTAATTTTCTTTGCTTCGGTTTACACTTAAAATTACTATTTACTTAGTTGTGCAATTATATTTCTGCCCTTTAAATTTTTATTACAAGACAATCTGCCTTAACTTAAGTTTATCTTTACGAACCAATTTTTCCATCTACGACAAAATCTCGATTGGAAATATTCAATATCCAAACAAACCTTAACCAACTCCAATACCTATAGTAAAGGTTTACCAATTTCTCATTACTACTTGGCTTTCAACCTCGGCTCTTTTTAGGTTCCTTAGAGTTTCCAACTATGTGAATATATTTAAACCAACATCGTTTCAAGGACAACCTCTAATTCATTAATGTTCATGGTGAGTTCAGATTGAAGCATCAAATTTTCTTTTAAAAAATCACTTCTAAAAAGTTCATGCTAACTAACTTACCCTTTTCAATCTGTACACCATTCCAAATCCCTTTTTAATTTTAACACCATTCCAAATTACCATCTTTCCACTCTACTCAGCATATTACTTATCAAATCATCATAATTTAAAATTCCATTTATAGAAACAAGAATTGCAACCAAATAAACAATTTTACCTTCTTATGACTTTGGTACTTTTCGAGCTCTTCTTTATTCTACGTGTGCTTTTATACTATAAAGACATGTTTTCTTTTTCTTATCCGTGGCTGGCTTCTTTCTTTCTTTTTCTTGTTTCAGTTTTCTATTTCTGTTTATTTCCATGTCCTAATTTCGGTAGAAAGATTGGAATAAAGCAAATTATCCCTTAGCAAATTTTCCACCGCCTCAAATAGTTAATTATTTTTACCTTTGTTAGTTGTCAACTTGTAAATGCACCCACGTTTTTTTGCTCTTTCTTATCCCAAGGTATATATTTTTTTGTTTTTCTTTTTTTTTCTACCGTTTATATTCTGGAACAAGACCAAGCAATATCCACAAACCAATTTTATATGAGATTTCTACTTTTTGTGGCCAACTTAATTGGCTGCCACGTTTCATTTCTTTTTTTTTATTGTAAGCTAAGTTGAAAACTATAAATTATGTAATACCTAAATTTTGTTTGTACCAAATTATATCTTATCGCATTTCTAAAATTTCTCGATGACTAAATTATACTATTACGTCAACTTTGAATATTTTATTTTTTTATCGAACGACTTAGCAAACATGTTAAATCTAATTAACTTCCAGTGATACAGTTGAGTATTACATCTTGCCTTTTCTTGCCTTTTTGGGCCTTATCTTGCCTTTTCTTGTCTCTTTTTGCCTTATCTTACCTTTTCTTACCTTATCTTGCCTTTTCTTTCTTTATCTTGCCTTTTGTTGCATTTTCCCTGCCTTTTCTTACCTTTTCTTGCCTTATCTTACCTTTTCTTGCCATTTCTTTCCTTTTCTTGCCTTATCTTGCCTTTTCTTGCATTATCTTGCAATTTCTTGCCTTATCTTGCCTTTTCTTACCCTTTCTTGCCTTTTCTTGCATTTTCTTGCCTTTTACCTTCCTTTTCTTAACTTTTCTTGCTTATCTAGCCTTTACTTGCCTTTTCTTTATTTATCTTGCATTTTCATTCCTTTTCTTCCCTTTTCTAGCCTTTTCTTACCTTATCTTGCCTTTTATTGCCTTTTCGTACTTTATCTATCCTTATCTTGTCTTGTTTTGCCTTATTTTGCCTTTTCTTGCCTAATCTTGCCTTATCTTGCCTTTTCTTTCCTTATCTTGCCTTTTCTTTCCTTATCTTACCTTTTCTTTCCTTATCTTGCCTTTTTTTGCCTCTTCTTACCTTATCTTGCCTTTTCTTGTCTCTTCTTACCTTATCTTGTCTCTTCTTGCCTTTTCTTGCCTTTTCTTTCCTTTTCTTGCCTTTTCTTGCCTTATCTTACCTTTTCTTGCCTTTTCTTGCCTTATCATACCATTTCTTTCCTTTTCTTTCCTTATCTTGCCTTCTTCTTGTGTTTTCTTACCTTTTCTTGCCTGATCTTCCATTTTCTTGCCTGATCTTGCTTTTTCTTGCCTTATCTTCCATTTTCTTGCCTTATCTTACCTTTTCTTTCCATATCTTGCCTCTTCCTTACGTTTTCTTACCTTTTCTTGCCTGATCTTCCATTTTCTTGCCTTATCTTGCATTTTCTTGCCTTATCTTACCTATTCTTGCCATATCCTTCTTTATCTTGCCTTATATTGATTTTTCTTGCCTTATCATGCCTTTTTTTTTCTTTTCTTGCCTTATCTTGCCTTTTCTTTCCTTTTCTTCCCTTTTCTTTCCTTATTTTGCCTCTTCTTGCCCTGTCTTGCCTTATCTTATCTTTTCTTGCCTTATCTTGACTTGTCATACCTTATCTTGCCTTTTCATGACTTATCTTGCCTTTTTTTGCCTAAACTTTCCTTTTCTTCCCTTATCTTGCCTTTTCTTGCCATATCTTGCCTTTTCTTGAAATATATTGCCTTTTCTTTCCTTTTCTTTCCTTTTCCTAGAATTTTCTAGCCTTATCTTGCCTTTTCTTTGCTTTTCTAGACATTCCCTAGCTTTTTCATGCCTTATCTTGCATTTTCTTGCCTTTTCATACCTTATCTTGCCTTTTCTTGTCTTCTCTTGCCTCTTCTTGCTTTTTCATGCCTAATCTTGCCTATTCTTAACATTTCTTGCATTATCTTGCCTTATCTTTCCTTATATTGCCTTATCTTACCTTATCTTGCCTTATCTTGCCTTTTCTTCCCTTATCATGCTTTTTATTTCCTTATCTTCCCTTTTCTTTATTTATCTTGCCTTTTCTTACCTTATCTTGCCTTTTCTTGCCATATCTTGCCTTTACTAGCCTTTTCTTGCCTTTTCTTGCCTTATCTTTCCTTTTCTTGCCTTTTCTTGCCTTTTCTTGCCTTAACTTTTCTTTTCTTGCCTTTTCTTGCCTTTTCTTTACTTTTCTTGCATTTTCTTGCCTTATCTTACCTTTTCTTGAATTTTTTAGCCTTTTCCTGCCTTTTCATACCTTATCTTGCCTTGTCTTGCCTTTTCTTTCTTAATCTTGCCTTTTCTTGCCTTTTCTTACCTTTTCTTGCCTTATCTTGCCTTTTCTTTCCTTTTCTTGCCTTATCTTGCCTTTTCTTGCCTTATCTTGCATTATCTTATCTATTCTTGCCTTTTCTTGACTTTTTTTGCCTTATCTTTCCTTAAGTTGCCACTTCTTGCTTATCTTGCCTTTTCTTTCATATTCTTGCCTTATCTTGCCTTATCTTACCTTTTCTTGCCTTTTTTTTATCTTTTCATACCTTATCTTGCCTTTTCTTGCCTTTTTAGGCCTTATCTTGCCTCTTTTTGCCTTTTCTTGCCTCTTCTTGCCTTTTCTTGTCTTTTCTTTCTTTATCTTGCCTTTTCTTGCATTTTCCCTACCTTTTCTTACCTTTTCTTGCCTTATCTTTCCTTTTCTAGCCATTTCTTTCCTATTCTTGCCTTTTCTTACTTTATCTTGCCTTTTCTTGCATTATCTTGTATTTTCTTGCCTTATCTTGCCTTTTCTTACCCTTTCTTGCCTTTTCTTGCATTTCCTTGCCTTTTACCTTCCTTTTCTTAACTTTTCTTGCTTATCTTGCCTTTACTTGCCTTTTCTTTATTTATCTTGCATTTTCTTTTCTTTTCTTCCCTTTTCTAGGCTTTTCTTACCTTATCTTGCCTTTTATTGCCTTTTCTTACTTTATCTATCCTTATCTTGTTTTGTTTTGCCTTATTTTGCCTTTTCTTGCCTAATCTTGCCTAATCTTGTCTTTTTCTGTCCTTATCTTGCCTTTTCTTTCCTTATCTTACCTTTTCTTTCCTTATCTTGCCTTTTCTTACCTCTTCTTACCTTATCTTGCCTTTTCTTGTCTCTTCTTGCCTTATCTTGTCTCTTCTTGCCTTTTCTTGCCTTTTCTTTCCTTTTCTTGCCTTTTCTTGCCTTATCTTACCTTTTCTTCCCTTATCTTAGCTTTTCTTGCCTTACCTTACCTTTTCTTATCTTTTCGTGCCTTTTCGTGCCTTTTCTTGCCATATCTTACCTTTTCTCGCCTTTTCTTGCCTTATCCTACTTTATCTTGCCTTATCTTGCTTTTTCTTGCCTTTTTTTTCCTCTTCTTGCCATATTTTGCCTTATCTTGCCTTTTCTTTCCTTTTCTTGCCTTTTCTTTCCTTATTTTGCCTCTTCTTGCCCTATCTTGCCTTATCTTACCTTTTCTTGCCTTTTCTTGCCTTATCATACCTTATCTTGCCATTTCTTAACATTTCTTGCATTATCTTGCCTTATCTTGCCTTTTCTTAACATTTATTGCACTATCTTGCCTTATTTTGCCTTATCTTTCCTTATCTTGCCTTTTCTTGCCTTATCTTACCTTATCTTGCCTTTTCTTTCCTTATCTTGCTTTTTATTGCCTTATCTTACCTCTTTATTTATCTTACCTTTTCTTGCCTTATCTTGCCTTTTCTCGCCATTTCTTGCCATATCTTGCCTTTTCTTGCCTTATCTTGCCTTTTCTTGCCATATATTACCTTTTCATTCCTTTTCTTTTCTTTTCCTAGCATTTTCTAGCCTTATCTTACCTTTTCTTCCCTTTTATTTCCTTTTCTTGCCTTTTCTTGACTTATCTTACCTTTTCTTGAATTTTCTAGCCTTTTCTTGCCTTTTCTTGCCTTTTCTTACCTTATCTTGCCTTTTCTTGCCTTTTCATGCCTTATCTTGCCATTTCTTTCCTTATCTTGCCTTCACTTGCCTTATCTTGCCTTTTCTTTCATTATCTTACCTTTTCTTGCCTTTTCCCTGCCTTTTCTTACTTTTCTTTCCGGATCTTGCCTTTTCTTGCCTTTTCTTTCCTTTTCTTGCCTTTTCTTGCCTTATCTTACCTTTTCTTGAATTTTTTAGCCTTTTCCTGCCTTTTCATACCTTATCTTGCCTTGTCTTGCCTTTTCTTTCTTTATCTTGCCTTATCTTGCCTTTTCTTACCTTTTCTTGCCTTATCTTGCCTTTTCTTTCCTTTTCTTGCCTTTTCTTGCCTTTTCTTTCCTTATCTTACCTTTTCTTGCCTTATCTTGCCTTTTCTTGCATTATCTTGTCTTTTCTTGCCTTTTCTATCCTTTTCTTGACTTTTTTTGGCTTATCTTTCCTTAACTTGCCTCTTTTTGCTTATCTTGCCTTTTCTTTCCTTTTCTTGCCTTTTCTTGTCTTATCTTACCTCTTGCCTTTTTTTACCTTTTCATACCATATCTTGCCTTTTCTTACCTTTTTAGGCCTTATCTTGCCTTATCTTGCCTCTTCTTGCCCTTTCTTGCCTTATCTTGCCTTTTCTTTCTTTATCTTGCCTTTTCTAGCCTTTTCCCTACCTTTTCTTACCTTTTCTTGCCTTATCTTGCTTTTTTTTGCCATTTCTTTCCTTTTCTTGCCTTTTCTTGCCATTTCTGTCCTTATCATGCCTTTTCTTGCATTATCTTGTATTTTCTTGCCTTATCTTACCTTTTCTTACCTTTTCTTCCCTTATCCTACTTTATCTTGCCTTATCTTGCTTTTTCTTGCCTTTTTTTCCTTTTGTTGCCTTATTTTGCCTTATCTTGCCTTTTCTTTCCTTTTCTTACCTTTTCTTTCCTTATTTTGCCTCTTCTTGCCCTATCTTGCCTTTTCTTGCCTTGTCATACCTTATCTTGCCGTTTCTTGCCTTTTCATGCCTTATCTTGCCTTTTCTTGCCTTTTCTTTCCTTATCTTGCCATTTCTTGCCATATCTTGCCTTTTCTTGCCATATATTACCTTTTCATGGCTTATCTTGCCTTTTCTTTCATTTTCTTACCTTTTCCTAGCATTTTCTAGCCTTATCTTTCCTTTTCTTTGCTTTTCTAGTCTTTCCCTAGCTTTTTCTTGCCTTATCTTGCCTTTTCTTGCCATATCTTGTATTTTCTTGCCTTTTCATACCTTATCTTGCCTTTTCTTGTCTTTTCTTGGCTTTTCTTGCCTTTTCAAGCCTTATCTTGCCTTTTCTTTCCTTTTCTTTTCTTTTCTTGCCTCTTCTTGCCCTGTCTTGCCCAATCTTACCTTTTCTTGCCTTTTCTTGCCTTATCATACCTTATCTTGCATTTTCTTAACATTTCTTGCATTATCTTGCCTTATCTTGCCTTTTCTTAACATTTCTTGCATTATCTTGCCTTATTTTCCTTATCTTTCCTTATCTTGCCTTATCTTACCTTATCTTGCCTTTTCTTTCCTTATCTTGCTTTTTATTGCCTTATCTTACCTCTTTATTTATCTTACCTTTTCTTGCCTTATCTTTCCTTTTCATACTTTTCTTGTCTGATCTTTCCTTTTCTTGCCTTTTCTTTCCTTTTCTTGCCTTTTCTTGCCTTTTCTAACCTTTTCTTGAATTTTTTAGCCTTTTCCTCCCTTTTCATACCTTATCTTGCCTTGTCTTGCCTTTTCTTTCTTTATCTTGCCTTTTCTTGCCTTTTCTTGCCTTATCTTGCCTTTTCTTGCCTTTTCTTGCCTTATCTTGCATTTTCTTGCCTTATCTTGCCTTTTCTTACATTATCTTGTCTTTTCTTGCCTTTTTTATCCTTTTCTTGACTTTTTTTGGCTTATCTTTCCTTAACTCGCCTCTTCTTGCTTATCTTGCATTTTCTTTCCTTTTCTTGCCTTTTCTTGCCTTATCTTACCTCTTGCCTTTTTTTACCTTTTCATACCTTATCTTGCCTTATCTTGCCTTTTTAGGCCTTATCTTGCCTTTTCTTGCCTTGTCTTGCCTTATCTTGCTTTTTCTTGCCATTTTTTTCCTTTTCTTGCCTTATTTTGCCTTATCTAGCCTTTTCTTTCCTTTTCTTGCCTTTTCTTTCCTTATTTTGCCTCTTCTTGCCCTGTCTTGCCTTGTCATTGCTTATCTTGCCATTTCTTGCCTTTATTGCCTTATCTTCCCTTTTCTTGCCTTTTCTTTCCTTATCTTGCCTTTTCTTACCATATCTTGCCTTTTTTTGCCTTTTCTTGCCATATATTGCCTTTTCTTTCATTTTCTTTCCTTTTCCTATCATTTTCTAGCCTTATCTTGTCTTTTCTTTGCTTTTCTAGACTTTCCCTAGATTTTCTTGCCTTATCTTGCCTTTTCTTGCCATATCTTACATTTTCTTGCCTTTTCATACCTTATCTTGCCTTTTTTGTCTATTCTTGCCTTTTCATGCCTTATCTTGCCTTTTCTTTCCTTTTCTTGCCTCTTCTTGCCCTATCTTGCCCAATCTTACCTTTTCCTATCTTTTCTTGCCTTATCTTGCCTTTTCTTAACATTTCTTGCATTATCGTACCTTATCTTACCTTATCTTTCCTTATCTTGCATTTTCTTGCCTTATCTTGCCTTATCTTTCCTTATATTACTTTGTATTGCCTTATCTTACCTTTTTATTTATCTTACCTTTTCTTGCCTTATCTTGCCTTTTCTTGCCATTTCTTGCCATATCTTACCTTTACTTGCCTTTTCTTGCCTTTTCTTGCCTTTTCTTTCCTTTTCTTTCCTTTTCCTAGCATTTTCTAGCCTTATCTTGCCTTTTATTCCCTTTTCTTTCCTTTTCTTGCCTTTTCTTGCCTTTTCTTGCCTTATCTTACCTTTTCTTTAATTTTCTAGTCTTTTCTTGCCTTTTCATACCTTATCTTGCCTTTTCTTACCTTTTCATGCCTTATCTTGCCTTATCTTGCCTTTTCTTGTCTAATTTTGTCTTTTCTTTCTTTATCTTACCTTTTCTTGCATTTTCCGTGCCTTTTCTTACTTTTCTTGCCTTATCTTACCTTTTCTTTCCTTGTCTTGCCTTTTCATGCATTATCTTGCCTTATCTAGCCTTTTACCTTTTCTTGCCTTTTTTTTCCTTTTCTTGCCTTTTCCATTCCTTTTCTTGCTTATCTTGCATTTTCTTGCCTTATCATTTTTAATCTTGCCTTTTCTTTCCTTTTCTTTCCTTTTCTTACCTTTTCTTGCCTTTTCTTGCCTTATCTAGACTTATCTTGCCTTTTCTTTTCTTTTCTTGCCTTATCTTGCCTTTTCTTAACATTTTTTGCATTATCTTGCCTTATCTTTCTTTATCTTACCTTAGCTTGCCTTATCTTGCCTTTTCTTTCCTTATCTTTCTTTTTATTGCCTTATCTTATCTTTCTTTATTTATCTTGCTTTTTTTTGCCTTTTCTTACCTTATCTTGCCTTATTTTACCTTTTCTTCCCTTATCTTACCTTTACTTCCCTTATCTGCAGAACGAATTACATGAGAGTCATAAAAAAAGTAGAAAATAAGAAAAGACTAAGAGTCAGATGAGTAAAAAGAAGATTTAGATAAACATGAGAGTCATTTGCTTTATTGTGAACCATTATGTGGGTGCATGCTCATTCATATAAGCTCTACTCTTGTCACTGCAACCATAAAATTCAAAAGATGCATAACGGGGGATTTCTTTGAATTTTGGCGAGGAAGCAAAAAATTTGGTAACAAAAAGTGCTTAGAGAATAATCAAAAAACAATTGCAATTAGTTCATTTTCTGCCAAATCGATGGCTTTTGCTGCAAAGTCTGGGGCCTGAATAGAGGAATACATTTTAGTTTAAACTACTGAAAGTGAAACCCCAAGGACTGTCCAAACATTCTACGGGTAAGCAATACTAACTGATGAGTCGATTGCAATGTCCTAAGCTTTAAAACTTATTCTAAGTGTGCTTAAGAAAAATTATGGAAATAGAAAAAGAGCAAAATGATCATGCACTAGGAATCAAAATCGGAAAGAGGAAGAGCAATTGAATGAGCAGTTGGCCTTATAGTGCAGGATAGATGCCAAATAATCCAGTATTATTGAAGATTCTCTTGAATGCTGAAAATGATTGCAACTCTTGATACTCGTTCAAGACATGTGCATCTGCATTGATTTAAGTGTTGAAAAAATCAAGACTAAAGCATTGAACATTTTAATAGTGCTATTAGTCAGACAACTAGAAATTGGCAACATAACCCATGGAACGATTAATACACCTCGTAGTGTTCAAGCAACTTACACAGTCGGGAATGCATTTCCTTTATTGGGCCTCCAGTAAACAATGAGCCACGTCCTCCCATTAGAATCTACAAGATCATCCAATTCCAATAAAGAATTCCTTAGCTAATAAAATTTATGAAACTGTCGTGAAAGGGTGTCAAAAAACACAAATGAAAATCAAGAAGATCCCAATATAAGCTTTTCGAAAGAAGCAGTGATAAATTAAAATGTACAGCACCTGAAGAAGATTCAAAATCATCGCTTCTTTCTCATTACACCATCCTCCAAAAGCTTTAAAAGCAAGGACAACATGCGTCACCTAGGATCAGTGTAAGGAAATAGGTTACAAGTGATATGAACGGAGAGAATCTTATAACCAGAAAAAATATTTTGAGATAGTAATTCACGAGTAATGACTTTATAGAGTTGTACTAACTAATTAGGATCGTTGATGATAGTCTCCTCCATCATATTGGGGCTTTGGCACAGTAAGAAGGTCCTCTACTTCCACAGCGACAAGATCCTCTACTTCTACCCCGGATGCTGCAAGGACCATCCTCGGAGCTATATAATGCTCCTAAATAACACGCCAAGCATTATACAAAGAAAAGTGAGGCAAGGATAATATGGACAAAAGAAATAGAGACGATAATATCTCGAAATGAAGTAACTCAACATGACTAAGAGGGCTTATTGAACTTATAGCAACAAACTCTTGCAAAACATCAGGATTTAATTTTTCTAATGCTGATTCAGGTGCCATAATGGGATTAGCTAGGGCTCCAACATAGCTAGTAGAATGAATTATTTCCAGCAGTAAGCCTGGGGATTATTAGAGAGCCGCCCAAGCTCATCTTTAATCTTTTTGATCTGTAAAATTAGCAAGTGAATAATCAGAGCAGAGGACCTGATTTAAACAACTTCAACAAAGAAAAGAGTGTGAAAGACAAAGAGATGTTACTTCATAATTGACTTCTAAATCCATGAATACAGGGTTTCGCACAACGTCAACAAGTAGTTCAACCATCTGATGTACAATGATCTTAATTGCATTAAATGTATAACCGATCTGCTCTGGGGAGCCCGAGGCTGCTACTTTCCCCCCAATTGCTTCCACTCCACGAACTATCTGAGAGTGGCTTATGTTTCTAGTGCTCTTGAATTCCATTTGATGAAGCACGTGAGTTGCTCCACATGTCATTGGTGTCTCATATATAGAGCCACAATCAATATAGAGCCCAATGGAAGCTGCAAGATTCTAATTCACCAAAACAATGTGGGGCTTAGTCAAAATTCTAAAAGAAATGAACTTTTACCAGTAGCACGCCGAATACACAGTAATGATAGTAGGTGAATACACAGAGAACATATATCTTTACCAGTAGCACACAGAGAACATACATCTTTATTCTCTCATTTTCAGAATAAATAAGAAACATTTGCAATAAAGATCAAAACTTAAACTTCTATTTGCGAACAGGTCAGGCTTTTGTCAACTTCAGATCGAAAGATGTAGCTAAGACTGTTATAACTAAATTACAAAATGAAGACCTTATGTTAAGCGATGGGAGGTACGCATGCTGTAAATTCTCTTTGCAATCCCAATTCCACTGTTATTCATTTTGTTTCAAACACTAAAAGCCAATGACACTTAGGTTTGTGGCACTTCTAGTGCTTAGAGATCTCAGTGATGCATCTTTCGAAGTGAATCACATATTTCACTTTGTTCAATAAACTGCTGAGCAAGGCTAAGATTGACTTTTTTTATGCTGATCCATCCTCTTTGCAAGCATGAGTCTCCATTGTCTGCTAATTTTATCCAAGATGAGAATTTGTTCTTTTTTCAGAAAAAACCTAATTTTGGATTTAATATGATGTTAGAATGGTGATTGGTAGCGCACCTGAGCTGTGGAGTCATGGCAAACTGTTGACTTGCAAATAAAAGACTCAATCTCAGGGTGCCTGAAGCACGCTAATGAAGTTAGAAACAACCTGTATTTTGTTGCAAATAAAGTTTTTGGTCTGAAATATAAGATTTCTCATGCCTTAATCATAATTTTTATGACTTCTTTGCTGAAGGGAACAACAACACTTTTTCCCAAGTCTGACACCATTGTCTACGATTTGACATTTGAGTGGGTAACGACCCACTCAAGCGTCAGGTATAGAGATCTTATACCTTCTCTCTTCATCAGGTTTTACCGTATGTCTAAGATTATACTCATTCACCTAATTATCTCTGCAGCAACAAAAAGAAGAAATAGACAAAGTCAAGAAGACCTTAACATCAAACTTGAGGTAATCCTTCTTATCAACATTTTGTATCCCTATCTATATCTAGAATCTATTTACAAAATCAATCAAAAATTCAATTGACTCTATGTCATCTAGAGGTAGGGCGAATTCACTTTCAAGAGATTATTCCGTAGATACATACATTGTAATATTTTATATTCAAATTGATTCTGTTTAAAAAAGACCTAATAACCATCTTTGATCAGCAATCATGATTCGTCCAATCTAAACTAGTAAGAGTATGTAGACAAACATGAAAAAAGGTGTGTGGATCTACCATAATTAGTGTAATGTTCTAATCGGACTGACAATTTAAAGTTGGGAAATGCATCTTTTTGCATTGTTACACATCTTCAGTATATCAAGTTAGGAAGAAGCTGCCCAGAAGTACAGTAGTTTTGCACCAACAAGAGAAAGCGAAGTTGGTTTCTATGTTGAACTACCCCCATCCATTAGAGATCGAAAGATCTTTGATATGTCTGGACCAAATAGCGATCGGGACAAGCTTTATTAACATACATTGGATCAAGAATAGCTTCATCAAGCAACAAAAGAATAACAAAGAATAAAATCTTCAAACCAAATTTTTTTAATAAATTGCAAAGCATTATTAATAAAGAAAATAAAAGGCTACAGAATGTGATGAGAAAAGAGAAGAAGTGGGTGTGAAGAAAGTAAACTTACTGCAACAACTAAAAAACCACTAATGGCCTAAATCGGTAACTAAACTAGCTAAACCCTTTGCCATAAATAGTAACCCCATTTTAGCAATCCTCAAGTCGGGTAGTCAAGAGTAAGAAGTTGTCTGAAGAGGCAAGTATCGACCGGAGAGCATCAAATGTCTGCATCATACTCTGATTAATGGATATCGTCACCAGTGTAAGAACTCTTGGTCTTCTTCTTTGCATGGGAGAGGTTGTTCTTGGCGGGTGGAAGGTAGAGTTTATCATCCATATCATCGTACCTAGGCTCCTTTTTCATCTAATATTACTTTGCCATCTTGACCACCTTCGACATAAATAACATCGCAGGCTCATCAGAGCTGACACTACCTCTACCTCATTCTCCTTGAGACTGGGGATTGACAATGGAACCGTAGATGGTAGAGCTGAGGTGCGACCCAGCAAGGACAGTAGAGGACCCTAAAAAATTGGCTACTTCGAACCCAAACCCAGAAATCTTTATGCCCTTACTGAAGTCAAAGTTAGTAACCTGTGCATTTTTCTTATTTGGATGCGCACCTAAAATACTCGAACCCTCCTCACCAAACTGTTTGTCCTCTATATGTAATTCTTGAAATAAGATAGATAAATTGATGTCTAGCTCAGCCTCCTCATTCAGGACAGCTTTCGTCTGTTCAACCCGTTCTACAATAGAGACTCCAACCTTTCATCTTTCTTTGTAGGAGCTTGTACATTAGCTGAAGGATGCAGTCGCGATATTGAAATCTCTGTTGTAGCACAGGTTGAACAGAAGAAAGGTTTCTTAAATGAGGAGGTTCTGCTAGACTTCAATTTATCCATCTTTTTTTAAGAATTAGATATGGAGGACAAGCAGTTTGGTGAGGAGGGTTTGAGTATTTTGGGAGCACATCCAAATAAGAAAAATCCACTAGTTGCTAACTCTGACTTGAGTAAAGGCACTTGGATTTCTGGGTTTGGGTTCGAAGCAGCCAATTTTTTAGGGTCCTCTACCATTCTTGCTGGGTCGCACCTCAGCTCTACCATCTACGGTTCCATTGCCAATCCCAAGTCTCTAGGAGAATAAGGTAAAGGCGGTGTCAGGCTCTGATGAGCCTGCGATATTATTAATGTCAAAGGCAGTCAAGATGGCAAAGTAATATTGGATGAAAGAGGAGCTTAGGTACGATGATATGGACGATGAACTCTACTTTTTGCCGGCCAAGAACACCCAGTCCCTGGCAAAGAAAAGGAGCAAGAATTTTTACACTGGCGATGATATCCATTGATCAGAGTATGATGCAGACATTTGTTGCTCTTCGATCTACATTTGCCTCTTCAGATAACTTCCCACTCTTGAATACCCGACTTGTGATTTTCTGGAATGGGGTTACTATTTATGGTGGCGGGTTTAGCTAGTTTAATTACCCAACTTGTGGGTTGCAGTAGGTTTCTTTCTTCACACCCCCTTCCTCTCTTTTCTCATCACATTCTGCAGCTAATTATTTTCTTTTATTAATAAAGTTTTATAATTTATTAAAAAAACTTTGGTTTGAAGATTCTCTTTATTTTCCATTTGTTGCTTGATAGAGTTATTCTTGATCCAATGTATGTTAACAAAGCTTGTCCAGATCGTTATTTGGTCAAGTCATATCGAAGATCTTTCGATCTCTAATAGATGGGGATAGTTCAATATAGAAACCAACTTTGCTTTCTCTTCTAAAGATGTGTAATAATGCAAAAAGATGCATTTCCCAACTTTAAATTGTCAACCTGATTTGTACGTTACACTAATTACGGTAGATCCACACACCTTTTTTTCATGTTTATCTACATACTATGACTAGTTTAGATAGGACGAATCATGGCTGCAGCTCGAAGATGTTGATTAGGTCTTTTTTAAACTGAATCAATTTGAAGATAAAACATTACAACGTATGTATCTACGAAATAATCTCTTGAAAGTGAATTCGCCCTACCTCTAGATGACATCAAGTCAATTAATTTTTGATCAATTTTGTAAATAGATTCTAGATATAGATAGGGATACATAATGATGATAAACAGGATTACACCAAGTTTGATGTTAAGGTCCTCTTAACTTTGTCTATTTCTTCTTTTTGTTGCTGCATAGATAATTAGACGAATGAGTATAACCTTAGACATACGGTAAAACCTGATGAAGAGAGAAGGTATAAGATCTCTATACGTGGTCCAGTATCTGCCTGTACAAATCAGATCTCTCGTGTCTAACAACTCACCCAAATGCCATATCGTAGACAATGGTATCAGGCTTGGGAAAAAGTGATGTTCTTCCCTTCAGCAAAGAAGACATAAAAATTATGATTAAGCCATGAGAAATCTTATATTTCAAACCAAAAACTATATTTGCAAAAAAATACAGCTTGTTTCTAACTTCATTACTGTTGCTTCAGGCACCCTCTGATTGAGTCTTTTATGATGGCCAGTCAACGGTTCGCCATGACTCCATAGCTCTGGTGCACTAGCAATCACCACTCTAACATCGTATTAAATCTGAAATCAGGTTTTCTCCGAAAAAAAAAAGATTATCATTTTGAGTAAAATTAGCAGATTATGGAGAGACAACATGCTTGCAATAAAAAGGGTGAGAAATTGATTGTCTTGGAATGGCTCAGCATAAAAAAAAAGAGAACATCAATCTCAGCCTTGCTCAGCAGTTGATTGAACAAAGTGAAACATGTGAATCACTTCGAAAGATGCATCACCGAGATCTCTAAGCACTAGAAGTGCCATAAACCTAAGTGTCATTGGCTTTTATAGTTTGAAACAAAATGAATAACAACGGAATTGGGATGGCAAAAAGGAATTATAACATGCGTACCTCCCATCGCTTAACATAAGGTCTTCATTTTGTAATTTAGTTATAACAGTCTTAGCTACATCTTTTGATCTGAAGATGACAAAAGCCTGACATATGTTCAAATATAAGTTTAAGTTTTCATCTTCAATTTGATTCTGTTTAAAAAAGACCTAATCAACATCTTCGATCTGCAGCCGTGATTTGTCAAATCTAAACTAGTTGGAGTATGTAGACGAACATGAAAAAAGGTGAGTGGATCTACCGTAATTAGTGTAACTTACAAATCCGGTTGACAATTCAAAGTTGGGTTGACAATCGGGTTAACATACATTGGATCAAGAATAGCTCAATCAAGCAACAAATGAAAAACAAAGAAGAGAATCTTCAAACCAAAATTTTTTTAATAAATTACAAAATTTTATTAATAAAGAAAATAAAAGATACAGAATGTGATGAGAAAAGATAGGAAGGGGGTGTGAAGGTAGTAAACCTACTGCAAGAACTAAAAATCTAGTAATGGCATAAACGAGTAACTAAACTAGCTAAACCCACCGCCATAAAAAGTAATCTCATTCCACCAACCCTTTAGTCGGGCTGTCAAGAGAGGGAAGTTGTCTGAAGAGGCAAATATCGACCGGAGAGCATCAAATGTCGGCATCATACTCAGATTAATGGATATGGTCACCGGAGTAAGAAGTCTAGGTCCTCTTCTTCACCTGGGAGCAGGTGTTCTTGGCAGGCGGAAGGTAGAGTTTATCGTCTATATCATCGTACCTAAGCTCCTCTTTCATCCAATATTACTTTGCCATCTTGACCGCCTTTGACATAAATAACATCGTAGGCTCATCAGAGCTTGACACTGCCTCTACCTCATTCTCCTTGAGACCAGGGATTGGCAATGGAACCGTGGATGGTATAGTTGAGGTGTGACCCAGCAAGAACGGTAGAGGACCCTAAAAAATTGGCTGCTTCGAACCCAAACCCAGAAATCCATATGCCCTTACTCAAGTCAAAGTTAGAAATATGTGCATTTTTCTTATTTGGATGCGCACCCAAAATACTTGAACCCTCCTCACCAGACTGCTTGTCCTCCAGATCTAATTCTTGAAACATGATGGATAAATTGAAATCTAGCTCAGCCTCCTCATTTAAGACACCTTTCGTCTATTCAACCCGTGCTACAACAGAGACTCCAACGTCGCAACTGCACGGGTCGGCCTCCTGAGTACCATGAAGCATGCAAAGAGAGACATCCGTGGAACTCAAGTCATCTGAAAACTACGCATGTTCCCAAACCTGCAAAAAACCTAACCTTTTTCACCTTATACCCTATCCGGATAGCAGCAATCAGGGTAACATCTCTCAGGTTCTCACGTACAACAGCTGCCTTAAGTTGCTGACTATCAAACTCGACAAGCAACTGTTCACCAAAATTGGTCAGCATGACATCCACAGCCTTGTCAACTTTATAAAGTAAAACTAAATCCAGTGAATCATCAACTTGCTCCTGCACTTCCACAATTTTAGTCTCCAACGGAACCAAAGCTCCCACCAACTCGTTTCCCAATTCATGAGAAACAGGAACACTCGAAGCCATCTTCGAGGCTGCCAAACCTAATTCTGAAATGTCAGTAATAGAGATGGCCTTTGGAGCAACCATAAGTCTAGCAAATGCTTGCGAAATAATGTCACCAACACGTAACAAGACCAAATCCCTTTCCAAGGACTCAACATCTCTTTCAAGCTCCTCCTCCCGAACTTTGCTTGGTTTCCCCTCCGAGGAGGGCATCAAATGTATTAGAAGTAGTGACCAAAGAAGAAACCACATTCAAAGCTCCTTCACCAAAAACCGAAGTCATAGTGGACACCACCCTTTGTTTTGAACCATTGCTTTCCTTCCGCTGCCAGCCTTGTCTACTCCCGGCCCTCGTAAAAGCCAGCTCATTCACAATTTGCTTCCCACGAGCTATGTATTTCTTTGTAGTTGCTTCTACACTAGTTGGAGGATGCAACTTTCGACACACCTCTTGCAAATGACCGTTAACCTTGCAATGGTCACAGAAGCTAGGCAAATCCTCATGCACTAAGTCCACCAGCCAACTCCCTTCATCTTCCTTTAGCCAGTTGCTTTATATATAGAGGACCCGACCCATTCGTTCGTCATAACTCCGTGACTTGTACCAACATCAGAATGAAAACAATCTGCAGTAACATCATCGATATTACCCAGAACTCCAACCGTAGGATTATTGCAATTCTCCAATTTTATTACGGAACTGAAAGTCTCGTACGAACTCATCACATAATTGGACATGATGAGACTTGTCTGGTCATCAACCACTTGCAACCCAATATCAAAATTCTCATGGAGAACACCACCTTGATAAAAAGGTTCCTTCTTTTGGCAAGAACCAGCCTCCTTCAATAACATACCATCCATCCTCTCCTTAATTAACTTCAACTCAGAATCCAACACACGTTGGGAATCCGCCAATGCTCTCTTGATAACCCATCAAACAACATGGACAACCCATTGGCCACCTCCTCACAGTTTCTTCCCAGTGTTCTCACAAACCCTGGCCACCAACTTCTTCTTACTCGACTCCAATAGACCAGCAGCGTCACCCCTCCTACGCTTCTCGTGATCCTTGGCCTTCTTCTTGTACCCATTGATCACCGAGACCACGTCGTGTCGGTTCTTGGGCCACGACGAGGGTTAACAAGGTTTGCTAGAATGGACTATTTTATATTAAGACTAAACAGAATATCAAATAGGTTAAGTTATCCTTGCTTGAAGCTCTAGTTAGAACGGATTATTTTATATTAAGACTAAACAGAATATCAAATAGGTTAAGTTATCCTTGCTTGAAGCTCTAGTTAGAACGGATTATTTTATATTAAGACTAAACAGAATATCAAATAGGTTATGTAAGCTCTAGTTAGAACAGACTATTTTTATCTAGGGTTTCACTCTTTAGGATTTCGCCTGGGCTAATTGTTGAGCCAAGTTCCGCCCGAGCCCAACAATTATTTCTATGGAGGCCCAGTCGGCAAACGAGATCCGCCATTAATATCTCCTTAGAAAGATGGGAAAGCAGCAAGCACATATAGAGAGAGAGAGAGAGAGAGAGAGAAGCAGGAGGAACTTACTATGAGGAACTTACTATCTGTAAGAAATATGAGCAAGAGAAAAACGAAGAACACAGAGAGAGAGAGAGAGAGATGAACTTACTTGGTCTCGGCGAGAGGAGAGTAGGCTGCAAGGAGAAAAGAAACGAAGAAAAACAGAGAGAGAGAGAGAGAGAGAGAGGCAAAGACAGAGAGAGAGAGGCAACAAGAGGAAACTTGTTAAGAAGAAGAACACAGAGAGAGAGAGAGATGAACTTACTTGGTCTCGGCGAGAGGAGAGTAGGCTGCAAGGAGAAAAGAAACGAAGAGAGAGAGAGAGGGGCAACAAGAGGAAACTCGTTAAGAAGAAGAACAAGAGCGAAAGTTATTGCAGACTTAAGGACAGAGGCTGTGTAGTCTTATTCTTAAGATTAAAACGGCAATCAGAAGAAAGAAACGGAAGTACTCATTTTCTCTTCCCTTACAGGTGCAGGTGGTTATAAGTAGCAAATAAATCCTTCGCTGGTTGTAGTTTGACTATTTTGGGGACTTTTTTGTGATTTTACGTCTTGCATTGCATCTTTTTTTTCTTCTGATTTTGATCAGAAATGTGGGTTTTGCAGTGTACCCTGACATGGAGAAAAGGGAGACACTTCGTCAAGAAGGTGTTTATGCGTAATAGCGGATGAAAACTTATGTTAATTAGTTTTCACCACACCAATGAACACTTCCTGAAAATATTATTCTAGTTTAAAGAAGAATTTTCGAGTTCGATTTATTGAAAATATAAAAGTATTAAATATTTATTAAAAGTATTAAATATTTATTGAAATAAATTTGCAACATTTCAAGTTTATATTTAGCTCGAGATTAGTCTATCAAATAATGACATTTTTATAGGCCTCAAGGAATAGTACGTAAAGAATAGGCCTTCCAAGTTAAGTGCTTACTATTTTTTTATAAGTAGATTGGTATTACAACTACCAAATGGTAACAAATTTTCAATTGACGAGTAAATAAAATGTGTGAAGTTATTAATATCCTTAAGAAAATAATACATTGTTTGGCGTATTCGCCACCCTTTTATAACAGTAAAAAGATGAATACTAGTACGAAAATGTAATGTCAGATTTTGAAAAAAAAAAAGAGAAAAAGAATGGCCAAAAAAACTTGGAAACTATATTTAGGTCGTTAAACAAGAGGTTAATGGAAATCGACCCAATCGGGCTCTTTTTCAGAAGACCTAATCGAATTCTAGGAATAGCAATACCAAATGCAAGTGGTTTTGACATTCGAGTTGGCATCACTGAAACTATATATGCCCAGCTTTGCAAAATTTTTAAAATCTAACTCGATTTAAATTTAAATTAATCAATTCGAACCTAAATTAGTTAATACTTTAATTTATTTTATGCCACTGTGTAACAAGGGGTTGCTACTTGACGGTCCCGCTGCAAGTCTTACCACAGAAGGAGCTTCAAATTCCATCCAACAAAAGCGTCTGCTCAAACGGGAAAGGCCCGTTCTGCTATGCCTGTAAACGGGAAAGGCACCAGACCCAGACCCCGAAATAGCCCCCTTCCCTCTCAACCTTATCTGTTATGTCTTCTCCCAATGTTAACTCTTTCCTTAATTAAGTAACTGATGTTTGTCTCTTTCTTCCTGTGCAGGTAACGCCTTAAATATTATTTCAGCTTAGGTCAAACAATGCTTTAATGTTGGCATTATATTTTGTTTTGAAAGATCACTGCTGGCAAGATATTAACACACTTGAGCAAGTCAACCAATAATGTTTTTTATTTTTTGTAAAAGATCAACCAATAGTGTTTGTTCTCTTTGAGGTACAATATGGTTAGAGAAATATAGTCTTGGAATGTTCGTGCCGTGTGTAAAAATCTTGGGTTAGGGTGTTGTTATATATTGAGAGCAATGGACGGGTTGAGGACTTTCAGATAGTAAATGTACCAAACAAATTAAATTTGAAATAATATAAAGATCGAAAACAACGGAAAGATTCTAAAAATTCATATTAAAAATAAAAAGGGCTAATTACCCTCAGGTCGCTGGTCTATAGCGAAATCACAAGTAGCCCCACACCTTTCGAAAAATTATTTTGCTGTCCCTGCTCTTTGTTTAAATATTGGTATCGGCCAGGGATCCGAGACCAATATTTAAACAAATAGCGAGGATGACAAAATAATTTTTCAAAAAGTAGGGGTCCTATTAGTGATTTTGCTATAGATTAGGGGCCTGAAAGAAATTTGCCTAAATAAAAAGCATCAATTAAACCCTTCATTCTCAACATCGCAGAGACTTATTTGGCCCATTTTATAAATCTCGAAAATTCAAATAGTCAGATTTTGTATATCGAGAATCTAATATAATATTCGAGTGAGAAAATCTTGTAGTCACAATCAAGGCACTGCAAACTTCTGAGGGCCCGATGTAATATGCGTGGCAACAGTTACTATGATGGGACCAGATTTGGTCCTGGAATGGGCCATTCAGGATGGTCCTTGATGGCAGACCATTGGATATACACGGGGTAGACCATTCAATATACAAGGAGCACCACTGGATATACACAAGATATACCATTGGATATATACGGGCAGACCATTGGATATACACGACAGACCATTGGATATACATGGGGTAGACCATTGGATATATACCGGGCGAACTATTTTATCTGACCCCTTTTATCCCGGGACGGTTCCTATTTATCAGGGACGGTCCCTGTGAATCTATTTTATCATAACTGAGTAGACTATTTTATCATAACTGGACAGACCATTGCATCATAAGTGTGCGAACGATTGTATCATCCCGGACGGTCCTGGTGTGTTTTACACATCCAGGACCAAATCCAGGGGAGCAGATTTGGTCCTCGAAGGCCAAATCCAACCAGAACCGTCTTGGATGATCTAATGGTTTACTTAGTTATGATTCAAGGGTTTACTTAGTTATGATTCAATGGTCTACATAATTATGATTCAATGGTTCATTTTTTTCTGTCTCGGATAAATCGAGACCGTCCCAATTATCCAGTTACGATTCAATAGTTTACTCAGTTATGATTCAATGATTTACTCAGTTACGATTCAATGGTTTACCCAGTTACGATTCAATGGTTGTGGACTTTTTTTATTTTGCCACCCCGTATTTTTACATTTTTGTAAATAGTCCCCGCGTGTCCTTCAATAAAAATCATCCAGCACCGTGCTGGATTTGACCTCCAAGACCAAATTCGGTCCCCAAATCCAGCCCCTGATATGACATGGTTAGCAGAGAGAGTGTGACATAAAGACTCTTCTTTTATAAGTGTGACATAAAGACTATTACCGAGTTAGAATGGTAATTTAGTATGTATGTCGCGACCCAGAAATGGAAGCAATAAGGTCCGGGGTATTAATTACTCTGAAAGGCATCATATTATTATTAAGAATGAGACCATTATTTAAAACAAAAATCCAAACATCCAAAGGGAATCAAACGTTCAAACATTCAGAAATACGAAGAACTAGTAAAAATTGGATGATCTGAAACTCGTGATGATGCATGCATGCAGATGAATCTCCTAATCCCGTTCCTGGATCCCCCCTGGACGATCTGAAACACATACAGCTAGAGTGAGTTTATAAACCTAGTAAGTGGAACGAAACAAATCGACAAGTTAGTTACGGAAAGACGATTTCACATTGCAAAACGAGGAGCCCCTTAACCATCTATCTAGCCAACTACACAAACATAAATTCGAACACAACATATTCATAGCGGTATCCCCTATCCAACTATCTTATTCGACTATCCTATCCGACTATCCTATCCGACTATCCTATCCGACTACATATCATAACTTAACAGAACTTATAGAACTTACAGAAATCCAGACAGAAGTATATCACACGGTCTCAACATAATACGAATCAGATCCGCACAGATTTTCCTAAAAGTATAAAGATCGGCTTAAGCCAAATCCCAAATTCAAGACATATGTGTTCCAGCCTGGGACGTAGTTCGTCTCAGGAAACGAAACTCCTCGATCTACGAGATAACGAAATTTCCACTTACCTTATGTTGCTCAGAGGAACCCTAACCCACCGATCTATCCGGAACTCCCTCGAATCCAACTCGTCCTCGCACAGCTTCGTCCTCACCTTCACAGAGAAAGGAAATTTGTATGGGTGTTTAGGCTGACCGAATGGGCGGCCTATAGGCCTAGTTATATAGGCTTTCGAGGCTACCAAAAACCCTAGTCTGCCCACCAAAAACCCTAATCTGCCCCTAGTTACCCTAATTATAGAAAATTACCTTTTGCTCCCCTAAACTTTATAGGGCTCACTTTAGTTTACCAATTCTTACATTCTTCCCCCCTTAAAATAAAGTTTATCCTCAAACTTACTTGTGCATTCGAAGAGGTAGGGGTATTTCTCCTTCATCTCAGAGCTCAATTCCCAAGTGGCTTCCCTCTCTGTGTGGTTACTCCATTGTACCTTGACACATTCAATTGTCCTTTTGCGAAGTTGTTGGAGTTTGACATCGATAATTCGCAAAGGTACTTCCACATAGCTCACATCCGGACAAATTTCTGATGGGATATCTTGTACCACCTGCCCCTCCCTTGGGATGTATTTTCGTAGCATGGACACATGGAACACATCATGTACCCCAGACAGGATCGGCGGTAAGGCCAGCCGATAAGCTAACTTCCCTATCCGTTGGATTACGTCAAATGGTCCGATGTATCGTGGGCTCAGTTTTTCCTTGACTCCAAATCTTCAAATTCCCTTAGTAGGAGATACCTTCAGAAATACATGATCTCCAACCTCGAATTCTATCTCTCTGCGATGCTGATCAGCAAACTTCTTCTGCCGGTCTTGAGCCGCTTGAATTCGGCTTCGTATCATTGGTACCTTGTTAGTTAGTTCCCTGAACATCTCTGGACCCAAAGTTTCCTTCTCTCCTATCTCATTCCAACTGATGGGCGATCGACACTTTCTGCCGTAAAGGGCCTCATATGGAGCCATTCCAATACTTGCTTGGAAGCTGTTGTTATAGGCAAATTCCACCAATGGCAGATGTCCCTCCCAGTTTCCCCCAAAATCTAACACACAAGCTCTCAGCAAATCTTCTAGTGTCTGAATTGTCCATTCCGATTGTCCGTCTGTCTGTGGGTGAAAAGCTGTACTGAATTATAATTTTGTCCCCATTGCCTTCTGTATGCTGCCCCAGAACTTAGATAAAAATCTAGTGTCTCGATCGGAAGTGATACTCACCGGGATCCCATGTAGCCGTACTATTTCCCTTATGTACAATTCTGTCATTTGCTCAATAGAAATACCTGTCTTGTATGCTAGAAAGTGAGCTGACTTGGTGAGGCGATCGACCACTACCCACACCGCATCCTTACCTTGAAGGTTCTTTGGTAGTCCTGTCACAAAGTCCATTGTAATCTTCTCCCACTTCCATTCTGGAATCTCTAAGGGTTGCAGGGGGCCGGCTGGTCGTTGATGTTCTGCCTTGACCAATTGACACACCATACAACTGGCTACATAATCTGCTATCTCTTTCTTCATACCAGACCACCAAAAATCTAGCTTGAGATCTTGGTACATTTTGGTCCCTCCTGGATGCCCTGCATAGCGGGCGGTATGGGCCTCTTCCAATATTTTATGCTTAAATTCTTTGGCTGCTGGAACACATATCCTGTTCTGGTAATACAGAATATTGTCAGCTCCGATGCGGAAATGTTTTAGTTCTCCTCGTTCGACTTGCCGTCTAAGAGAAATAAGTGTTGCATCCTTGCGTTGTCCTTCGCCTAATTGAATTCGAAGTGTGGGTTCTAGTTCCATACTTGCCACTAGGCCATTTGGATATTCAGAGTCTTCCAGCCCCAGACTTCTCAGCTGACGTATCAATCCCTCTTGTGTCGTAAGGAATTCACCCGTTTGATTCTTTCTGCTAAGGGCATCCGCTACCACGTTAGCTTTCCCTGGGTGATAGTGGATCCCAATATCATAATCTTTGATCAATTCTAGCCACCTTCGCTGTCTCATATTCAATTCCTTCTGTGTAAAAATGTATTTTAAGCTCTTGTGATCTGTGTACATCTCACATCGGACCCCATAGAGGTAATGTCTCCATATCTTAAGCGCATGTACCACTGCTGCTAATTCCAGATCATGGGTAGGGTAATTCTTCTCGTAAGGCTTAAGTTGTCGTGATGCATAGGCGATCACCTTGTCCCCTTGCATAAGTACACATCCCATCCCATTTCTTGAAGCATCAGTATAAACAACATAATCCTTCCCCTCGCTAGGTTGGGCTAGTATGGGTGCTGTCACTAATCTCTTCTTCAATTCCTGGAAGCTTTGCTCACATTCTTCACTCCATGCAAATTTTACTCCTTTCTGGGTCAACTTGGTTAATGGAGTAGCTATACTGGAGAACCCTTCCACAAAACGTCGGTAGTAACCTGCCAATCCCAAGAAGCTGCGTACTTCTGACACAGTACCTGGTTGCTTCCATCCTACCACCGTATCGATTTTGCTGGGATCCACAGATACTCCTTCTTCGGACAAGACGTGTCCAAGGAATGCAACTTTCTCAAGCTAAAAGTCACACTTCTTCAGCTTGGCGTATAACTTTTCCTTTTGTAATATTTGCAAAACTATCCTCAGATGTTCCTCATGTGCCTCCTTACTTGGCGAATATACCAGAATATCATCAATGAACACCACCACACATATATCCAGGTATGGGCGGAAGGTTCGATTCATCAGATCCATGAACTTTGCCGGAGCATTGGTCAATCCAAAGGGCATCACCAGGAACTCATAATGTCCATACCTAGTGCGAAAAGCTGTCATATGCACATCTTCCTCCCTAATCTTCAATTGATGATAACCCGAGCGTATGTCTATTTTGGAGAACACATGCGCCCCTTTCAGCTAATCAAACAGATCTTCAATTCTGGGTAGGGGGTACCTGTTCTTAATGGTGAGTTTATTTAGCTCCCGATAATCGACACACATCCTCATAGAGCCGTCTTTCTTCTTTACGAATAACACTGGTGCTCCCCATGGTGAAACACTTGGTCTGATGAATCCCTTTTCTAGTAGGTCCACTAGTTGTACTTTCAGCTCCTTTAGTTCCGCTGGGGCCATGCGATAAGGCGCCTTGGATACTGGTCTCGCTTCAGGACTAAGCTTGATTTGGAATTCTACTTCACGATCTGGTGGTATCCCTTGTATTTCCTCTGGGAATACATCTGGAAAGTCTCTAGCAATATGGATCTGATCTAAAGGAGTCCCATTCCGCACATCCTTTGTAGTAGCTAGGTAGGCTATTTCACCGTTGTGCACCAATTTCCTTGCTTCCACAGCTGAAATTATTATTAAGGGAGTTTTGGCATTGACGTCTGTAAATATGAACTCTTCCTTTCCTGGGGGTCGAAAGATCACCGACACCTGCAATCAATACAGGCGTGCTGCCTTGCCAGCCAATCCATTCCCAGGATAACGTCGAAGCCCATCATCCCCATGACTCAGAAATACCCCTTGAGTTGCTGACCACTTATAAGGATTTCGCAGTCGCAACCCTGGTCCACAAGGATGGTCTTCCCCAAGGGAGTGGTAACTGCCAACTACTCTTCACATCTATTTGTCGATAATTTATGTCTTCTCACAAAGTGATTAGCGATGAAAGAATGGGTTACTCCAGAATCAAACAAGGTATATGCAGAAAATCCAGCTACCAAGAATTTACCTGCGATCGAGTCCTATACTTAAAATGGAATTCTCCTAGCGATACTAGTGACACAAGTAACTTAATTGTGTGGAGATTTACCTGTCACCACATCTCCATGTTGCCCAGCTCCTAATTGGTTGAGGGCGTACACTCGTGCCTGAGCTCTAGGTGGTGGCGGCAGCTTCCCCCCTACAGGGGCGGTGTGACCACTAGGGTTTGTTACTGTTGGAGCCCGTGCACGTATTTCAGGGCAAGTGGCTAGTAGATGCCCCATCTTCCCGCACTTAAAGCATGCTCCAGAAATCCACCTAAAAAAAATGTGGGTTAATCTCCCACTTGTAATCAAATTCTCCTCTCCTAGTTGGTCAAAGGAATACTATATTCACCTGCATTGCTCCTGGGTGTGACCTGAACGATTGCATCTCTCGCACCACGGACCAAAGTTCCTAGCAGAAGACGATGGATTGTAGGGTCTCTTAGTTGGTTCCGAATAATAATTCCCTCCATCCGGCCCCACCTTCCTCTTTGTATATTCCTTCTCAGCCTTCTTTTGACAGGACTTCAAATTTTGTTCAATCACCAGTGCCCTGTGGAGTACATCCGAATAGGTAGGTAGGAGGAAAGGCACCACTAGATTCCTGATGTCATCTGTAAGCCCATCCTCGAACCTTCTAGCTCGGGTATCTTCGTCTAGCGCAGCCGCCGACTTGAAGATCGCGAGCCTAGAAAATTCTCGATCATACTCCATCACTGTCAGGTTCCCTTGCACTAACTGGTCGAACTCTCGTGCCTTTTCTCTCCTCTTGGCTGGCGAAATAAAGTGGCCCCTGAAGTCTCTCAGGAAATATTCCCAGCCATACACTTCCACCTCTGCTACCTCTCCTGTCCTCTCTCCGGTCCTCCCATCCCGACGAATCCTATCCTGTGTTTCCCACCATCTACGGGCGTCGCCTTTCAGTACATAGGCAGCGTACTTCACCTTTTCTGCGACCTGGGTGTTAGCAATCTCAAAGGCCTTCTCTATCTCGACCACCCAATCTTCTACCTGAATCGGGTCTTCCAAACCATCAAAAGGGGGTGGCTTAACCCTCAAGAATTCCCGATAACCCCCAGCGGTGGGTTGCGATTGGGGTGCAGGCTGTGGCGCAACTGGAAATGCCGGCTGGTGGTGTTGCTGAGCTAAAAGGGTCAGGATCTGCAAAAGTGCACCCTCAACATTTAACCCTGCTGGATTCAGAACAGGGGCAGCAGGAGCATAGGCAGGGGCAGCATAGGCAGGAGCAGCAGAAGCAGGGGCAGCAGGCGTAATGTACGCTGATTCATTATCCCCGATGTCGTCATCTATGCCAGCGGCATTATCGACCGCATCCCCAATGTGATCAGGGGTCGCACTCGGACCCTCAACTTGTTCTGGCGCTATTTCCGTTCCCGGTTGCTGCCCTTGTCCCCTGGATGCTCCTGCTCTCGTCATTGGTGCCATTGATTCGTGTCCTGATATGTTCATACATGCTATTCTTAAGCAAAATTTTAATCACATAATCTGAACATTATAATAAAATCAAGCATCATCATAAATTAGCGTATCACATAATCTAATTGTTTTTTTTTCCACAGAATCACTTAATCACATACATAATCAATCATTTCCAATCCGAATCACAGAATCTCGACATTAACTTACAGAATCAATCATTTCCAACCCAAATCATAGAATCTCGACATTAACTTACAGAATCAATCATTTCCAACCCAAATCACAGAATCTCGACGTTAACTTACAGAGTCAATCACTAGGTTATAGTCATAATCACAGAATCACGAAAATCAAAATCACATAATCTCAATCGCCTAATCTCAGACATAAACATCCCTTAATCATAACCCGTACACCTTAATTCACTCCGAATGACATGAGACCACTCCCCCGGGTCCTTTACGACTAATTACTCCCGAACACTTCAAAACCAAAACCAAATTTTATGACAAAAACTACATAAAATTTGTGACAAAACTTCAAATGGCCGTAACTTTCAAACGGCTGTGAATTAGGCCCCGAAAGTCGATCGTTCTGGAAATGCCAGAATATTTGTAGATCTTGAAATTCCCTTTCCGAAAAGTGGTTATAATAGAAAATCCATTAAGCGAGTCAAAAGTTATGACCTTTCAAAGTTTTTGGTGGTTTTGGCCACAAAACTCACGAAATTTTTGACATCATACCATGGTTTCACAATGATTTGAAACCAGTAAGTGGAACGAAATAAATCGACAAGTTAGTTACGGAAAGACGATTTCACATTGCAAAACGAGGAGCCCCTTAACCATCTATCTAGCCAACTACACAAACATAAATTCGACTACAACATATTCATAGCGGTATCCCCTATCCGACTATCCTATCCGACTACATATCATAACTTAACAGAACTTATAGAACTTACAGAAATCCAGACAGAAGTATATCACACAGTCTCAACATAATACGGATCAGATCCGCACAGATTTTCCTAAAAGTATAAAGATCGGCTTAAGCCAAATCCCAAATTCAAGACATATGTGTTCCAGCCTGGGACGTAGTTCGTCTCAGGAAACGAAACTCCTCGATCTACGAGATAACGAAATTTCCACTTACCTTATGTTGCTCAGAGGAACCCTAACCCACCGATCTATCCGAAACTCCCTCGAATCCAACTCGTCCTCGCACAGCTTCGTCCTCACCTTCACAGAGAAAGAAAATTCGTATGGGTGTTTAGGCTGACCGAATGGGCGGCCTATAGGCCTAGTTATATAGGCTTTCGAGGCTACCAAAAACCCTAGTCTGCCCACCAATAACCCTAATCCGCCCCTAGTTACCCTAATTATGGAAAATTACCTTTTGCTCCCCTAAACTTTATAAGGCTCTCACTTTAGTTTACCAATTCTTACAATGTATTAATCTGTTTCCATACTTGATCATTCATATATATATATATATACTTAATTATAGTAATACACATCACAATAAGATCATGGCATTAATGGTCGATGATGAATCAGAGCATGACAGCTCCCTCTCTGATTCTGAAAGGCGTTTAACAATATTTAGTTTTCTTGTCATTGGTTTTTGTAAAAAGGGGAAGAAAAGTTTTTTTGAAATAGGTGCTTCAACTTTAAAGGAAATGCCAGTGTGTCCAACTGTATAGGGTGTTATTAAATTAATAAATAGTGTTCCTAAAATAACTGTGTGGTTAATATTTGTAACTAGAAGAAAACTTGTTTTAATATTATAATCGTTGTTTTGGACAGAAGCATCAATTTTTTGTGTGATTATCATTTTTGAGTTATTTGCGCCAGACAATTTTTCATGAGTTTGTTGAAGAAATTGCTTTGGAACCAGCCCATCTTTGATACAATTGAGATCAGCTCCTGTATCTAATAGAACAATGGTATCTATTTTAAAGTAATCAAAAAAAATAATTATAATTTTTAACAGGTATTTACGTGAAGTCAGAATTAAGAAAGTCAGCAGGTTGAGCAGTGGTTGGGTTGTCTTTGTCAGACTCATCATTGGAATTATTAGTTAGATTTTGTAAGATAATATCAGTTTCTTATTGTTTTGTTTTGAGTTGTTTTAATTCAGTTTTTATGACCTTGATTTCAGACTGGAGTTGCCGGATGACGGAAGAAGAAGGAACAGTTTCTTGTTGTTGTTTATTGAGAATATTAGTTAAATCATAAGCATTTTTTTGTGTTGTAGAAACAGAAGAACTTTCTTCTATAGAAGTTAGTAATTTTTCTAAATAATCTTTTATTTTTTGGTTATCTTCAATGTCATTAGCCATATTGAGGAAATTTTTTTGATCTTTAGTTAAAACACATAAATAATTTTCAGAATCAGAACTAGATGTGTGAGCTAATTCATCTAATTGTTCTAATTCTTCAGATTCAGTAAAAAAGAACCATATTAATTCTTTAATCCAAACCAAAATCAATGATTTACAAACCACTAAAGATAATATCCATCACTGCCGAATCACCCAACAACTCGAAAATCCTACTACCAAACCCAAATAAAAAATCTTGAAACTCGATTTCAAAAAGAATTATGCTCCGAGTTACCTACTGCTTTTTGGAATAGAAAAAAGCATGTTGTTACTCTACCTTATGAACCTAATTTTTCTGAGCGAAAAATCCCCACTAAAGCTAGACCGACACAAATGAATCATGAAATGATGGAGCATTGCAAAAAAGAGATACATGATTTAGAAAATAAAGGTTTAATCAAAAAATCTAAATCTCTTTGGAGTTGCGCTGCATTTTATGTCTCCAAAAATTCTGAAATAGAACGAGGAGTCCCACGTCTCGTCATCAACTACAAACCATTAAATAAAGTCTTGAAATAGATTCGTTACCCTATACCCAACAAGAAAAATTTATTAAATCGTCTACATGCCTCATTCATATTTTCAAAGTTTGATATGAAATCAGGATTTTGGCAAATACAAATTCACCCAGCTGATCCATCCAGCATATTAAGAATATTGTTCAACAGATTCCATGCATGCATCTAGCTGATCCATCCACATTCAAAATTGTTGAAACTGATGTATCAGACTTAGGTTATGGTGGCATACTAAAACAAATAAAAAATGATAGAGAGCATATCATCTCTTATATTTCTGCTCATTGGAACGAAACACAAAATAGATATCCTACTATTAAAAAAGAAATTTTGAGTATTGTTCTATGTATTACTAAATTTCAAAGTGATCTTTTAAACCAAAATTTTTTATTACGTATAGATGCTAAAGCTGCAAAATAAATTTTACAAAAAGATGTCAAAAATATTGCTTCAAAGCATATTTTTGCTAAATGGCAAGCTATTTTAAGTGTTTTCAAATTTGAAATTGAGTATATTAAAGGAGATACAAATTTCCTCCCTGATTTCCTAACTAGAGAATTTCTCTCACAGGCTTAAGCCATGCCACCCAGACCAGATAAAAAGAAAGCTGTTCAAGAGATCCTCTCAAAGCCCGCCCGCACATGGGCATCTATGGATGATGAAGACGAATAAAATGAGAAAGACCTTGCCCTCTCCAAGGGCAATATTATCCAACAATGGCTTACTGAAGTCCAACAAAACCCCGTATATGCCCCAAAATTTATCCAAACTCTCCAATACCTATCACAAAATTCCCAAGCTATTGCTCCCCCACAGAATTCCCCCACTTCATAAGCTATTATCTGACCTAGCCCAACCCCAGCACCCACCCAAGCTATTACCAGACAAAGCCAGTCCCAAACTTTCTCCCTGAATCCTACCAAAGCCCCCCCAATCTGAAAACTACCACAAACCTCACCCCCACACTATCCTTATTGTTGAAAAGGAATACCAACAAATTGATCCCACCTTTGCCGCAAAGTCTATTTTTCCTCCCAGGTGGCATTACCAGCCAACAGACATTGCAAAACCTCAGGCTTATTATGCCACTATCCTAGAGCATACTGAGCCCATTAAAGTCAAACATTGGTTCCTCCCACCTGGCCAAAGTAGCCCGGCCTACTCCACATGCCAAATATTATGTATTATTTACCCCACCCAATGGGGACAAAGCCTCCACCAACCTAAACACCTCCCTATAACTACTAATACCACATTTTGCACCCTTTATACCTATTGGGATTATCAACAAGCATGGTTCCATACTTTTCTCAACAACAACACAAAATTTACCCATACCTGGCTCTTCTATTTTTGCCAGCCCTTTGATTGTGAAAACATCCCTTATTAGTTCTTAAACTGGTGGACCTATTATAGTTCATCCACCAGCCTTATATAGAAAAGTCCAACATCCAACTTCTTAACCGCCGTTTCAAGGTCAAATGGTGGCAAAAATTTAATCAAGCTAATGAAAAAATCAACAAAGAAATTGTATCAAATTGGTTAACAAGACCTAAATTCACTGCTCCAAGCCGCGAAAGCCTCCCTTCAACATCCCAGGATCAATCCCAATTCCTGGCCCAAAAGTTCAAAATACAAGCTCTCCGAGCCCAAGCAACAACTGAAAAAGACTACTTTGCCATCACGGGCCAACTCATGACAGCAAAGTCATCTGCATCAACATCCACTCATGACACCAAAAAAAATGGACCTATCATCTCCCTGGGTGACGACGATGACTATTTTGGCCTCTTATAAGGGCAGGATATGAATGACTATCAACGTGGTGGACCCCAGCCACTGCAAAACTACGATCGACTATCAACATGGTGGACCCCAGCCACCGAAAAGTAACGACCGAAAGCTACGACAGCACAGAGATTCCTTATGTCCCCTATGGCCTCCTATTGTACTCAGGACTTCCTCTCCCTATATAAGGAGGAGCCCTCCATTGTAAACATCAGAGTGTAGTTGAGCGAGAGAACCATAGCCAGTTTCAGGATAAGGATTCATCCCTCTTCCCTGTTCACTGTAATTCCTCCTCTTCCTTCTTCTCACAATTTGTATCTCTGCTATTTACTTTAAAGCCTTATTTTCAGTATCTATATTGCTGTTTTATGTATTAACTTTAAGATTAATAAGATTAATAATATTTGTATTATCTATAACCTCTTCCTGTTGGTATCAGAGCCATCTATTTTCAAAGATTTGTTTTGCTATTTTAATTTTGTACCAGCATAGTTTATTACTATAGAAAAATCAAAATTCACTGTAGAAAGTAGTAATATTCTTGTTTCATTATAGAACCACCTCCATGGCTGGATAGGTTGCATTTGTATCTGATGAGTGTCTGGTTTCTCCAAGTGCGGTACATGTCGTAAGTCCCATTGTTAGGGCAGTGAATCCACGGTTTGCACAGGAGCATTCATTTATCTTTTTGTTAATTGCATCTTTATCTTATCATGGATCAACTGTTCTGTAATAATGCATCATGTTCATCTTCTACTATTGAATTTGATGATCACAGTAATACTCTAAGCCAAAATAAAATTAATAGTCATGAACTTATTTTAAAAAAATTTCAAAGCTGTATTAAAGATTGAAAATTACCAAAAGTTTCAAAGAAAGAGGTTTATGAAATATCCAAGTTATCTCCTTTTCTAAATCCTTTTTTAAAAAATGATTATGTTATTAAACAAGAAGAGCATACTATGAATATTTCAAAACCTATTGAAACATACCAACTCTTGACTAAAGCCTCTATACAACATCATATAGCTAAAAAATTTAAATATATCCACATTGGTCATATCCAAGTAGGGATATTACCTTTAACAACTGCAGGTTTAGATGCCTCTCTTCTAGCTGTCCTACGTGATGCTAGACACTTACGTTTTAAAGATTCTTTAATGAGCTCTGTTGAGTCAAGCCTATGTGCTGGCCCTTTATCATTCAATTGTTCTCCAAATCTTACTTTATATCTTTATGACCCCAATATTCTGCATGCTTTAACCCTTCAAGTTAAAGCAGATAATTATTCTCTTATGAAGGGTACTTACCCAATTTCAATCAGTTATAGAGTTTATTATAAAGCCATAGTTTCTGCCTTTGCAACAAAACATCGTTATACCTTAGAAAAGGGTAAAATAGTTATATTACAAACTGATTTCTCCAGAGTAAACTCTGTCGTTCCTAAAGCCATTAAATGGAAAGATGTCACTCTTCCACGAGAATGAATTTTGGAAGGCATGATGCCACCCGAAAATGTAAATCCAGAACCTCAAAGAACTAATGAAAATATTTCTCAAGTTAATTATTATTCCACTGGTGATGTTGGCATCACTTTCAATCGATCTTCTAGTTTAAGATATCCTAACGAACTAATATTTTCAAGAAATCAAAGTTCATCTTCTCAAACTGAGAATTTAGGAAGAATTTCACAATTAGGAATACCTCCTCCTCTCCGCCGTGTCATACATCTTCCTGATAGACCCAGAATCTCAACATCGGATTTACAAAATCCCATTTTACAACATGTTAAGTATCACTCTCAAATCCCCCATCCTGTCTATTCCCGTGAAAATACCCCTCCCCAGGAATGGTTTTCACCACCAACTTCATCAACTACTTCTGCCATCACTGAAAACCAAACCTTACAAAATGAATTAAATGTTCTTCAAACACCATTTACTATTGACAAAGAATTTTTAAGAAAAGATTTTTATGTCAAAGATAACAAGATTAAACAAGTGTGGTTTTTTGAAAATTTTGACACTTTTGAAAGAAAAAAAATTCAAAACCATTATTATTAATTTTTAGAAAATTATCGCATCCATATTCTATTTTTCGATTGGTTTGAAGATTATATCACTGATAATAACATTGTATCCTTTTTTGAAAACCACAAACCCAATCACTCGTTCCACAATCCGACGTGAACAATGGCAGACCGCTACCGGAGAAATAGTTGAGTCTCCTCACCCACCTTTAAGGAAGGAAGGTTAGATTAACCTATGCCGACAATGCCATTGAAGCCGCTCCTTACAAAACCCCTTCTGAAGATATTTTAACCAATTCCAAACATATCATACACCAAAATAATTATAGTAATACACATCACAATACCATAGGAACTCAATTATCTCATATTGAAGACCACCTCCAACCACACAAAACTCCGGTAACCGTCCCTTCACAGACAACACAAAAAAGTCCTATTTTCAAACCTTATCAAATATCTCAAACAAGTACCATATATATATATATATATATAATTATTTATTATTATTATGGATTTTAAAATCAGTTATATCTGTATATAGTATGAAGACAGTTCAATAATTATTTTGGATAATTTGAACATAAGAATCCGATCGATATCTTGCAAATATATGGCATCCTCAATTTTATTCTAAGTAACCCACTTAAATATAAAGTTACAGATCCTCAAAGATGCATGTTTTGGATAAGATATATATTTAACCTTATCTTTGGAACTCTTTTTCTGTATATAAGGGAGCAAACTAATTAACTAAAACTTAAATTACCACTGAAAAATATACAAGTATATGGGAATATAGTAGCCAATAAATAGAATTGAGGAAGAAATTTTGTGAGATGGAGACACCTTCGATTTTGCTTGCAACAGCAATTCTCGTACTCGCATGTTGCCGATCTTTCATTGCCGTGGGCACGTACAATGATTTTATCACATATACATTGTACAATTTTCCTCAAATTACATAATCAAATTTTCTTTAGTTGGATCACAAAAAGTCACAATTGGTACATGGGCCATGCAATTACAATTTGCACGAAATTTATTTTAAATCTTGTGCCACGAAACAGTGGCCATGCAATTACAATATACTACATGTTAGAACTCTTTTATAGATATACAACATAATACCTTAAAACTATAAATAGTTGAGTTCTTACATTTTTATTAATTGCTAAACCTTGTATATTGAAACTATGTGAAAATTGCTAAATGTGGCAGACAAACCAGTTGGCATCTGCTACGGGCTGAACGGAGACTTTTCGAGCCAAGAGCTGACATATTACAAGCACTGAGTGGCTCAGGTACATATAAAATAATTTTATAATTATTATGACATGTTTATCAGGTAGTTTCTTTAACAACCTCAGCCAATAAAGTAGTTTCTTTAGGGTGGGCTTTATCACCCATAAACGAATTACGTTTTTTATATTATTCCTGGAAAAGATTAAATCATACAATAACATGTCAAAAAAAAGAAAGGACAAGCCCTAATTACATGAGTAATGTAACGCACGAATATTACAGTTGTCACAATAAGGAATTATCTTTATACTTATTTGGTATACGAATTATGTTTATTTTTTTTTTGGTGAATGAATTATCTTTATATTGAGATGATTGAAATTCTATTTTTTTTTTGCTTGCAGGTATATGCCTTTGCCTAGGAACTAGAGGAATTAGAACAGTCCGGATTATAACAGTCTACAAAAACTAGGGACAAGCCAAGCCGCGATGAATCAATGGATCAACCAATATGTTGTTTGCTCCTTACAAGAACACATGCTTCCTCGCTCACACGCTAGGTAACGAAGTGATCCCTGGCCAATACGCCTCTTTCATATCCCAAGACCAACATCCACAACGCCCTTGTGACATTAGGCCAAAGCAATATTCTCGTCTCCATAGCGATACCAGCCTCCACCTTTGGGTCTTCTTTCCCGCGTTCCGCGGGTAAGTTCACCCCCGAAGTGGCGGGTGTCCTCTTACAGGTGGCCACTATTGCAACTAACTTGAAGTCCCCGATCATGATTAACGTGTACTCATACTTCCCATGCGCCTCGGACCCAACACATGTGTCCTTGAACCATGCGCTATTCAATTAAAGAAGCTCGTCCACCCTAATGTGGCATTTACGTGTCGAAAATTGGTTGGCCGAGCGCGGGAGACGAGCCCCACAGGAGCATGGCCAATGCCCAGGCGTATAATGGAAATCTTGTGAATCATCTAAGGTCATGGAGAGGGACGCCGAGGAGGCCAGGGAAGCCTTTGGAGGTCTTCGTATTAGCACTCTTCAATGAAAATTTGAAGCAGGCAGGAGTTGAGCAGCACTTCCGTTTATTTTACCAAAACCTAACACCAGTCTACTCGTTTTGTTGAAGAGCTTGTAATAAATTAATTAGTTTTAGAGTGCGTGCAATCAATTAATTAAGAAACACAATCGATACATGCGTAAGAAATTCAGGAAAAACACGTATAAGAAAGAATGAAGGTCTGGTAATTCCACGATATTAAATGATAAGCCACATCATATGTGCTTGAATCAATTCCATTTTAATTAGCACTAATTTTAATATTTATTTTGCCTTTTGGTACAACCATAATCCAAGTTAAGTTTGAATGTTGGCAAAACTTTTCCGATTAATATTTAACAAATTTGAGATTTCTTGATTAAATTCGAATAGATAAAAAAATATAATTCTTTCTACTTTTACTCAACTTATTTTTATAACAATGGAATGAATTTCAATTTCTCTCCTTATTTCCTTTCCTCCCACTTTCAATTTAGTGTTTTTTTTGTAAAAGATTAACCAATAGTGTTAAATATGAAGCCAAGAGATAACCACATCAGAAAATTAATAATTGTCGTCTCTGGCAGAACAATCTACTCCCAGTGTGTTTTTTCACTTTGAGGTACAATATGGTTAGAGAAATATAGTCCTGGAATGTTCGTGTCGTGTGTAAAAATGTTGGATTAGGGTGTTGTCATATATTGAGAGTAATGGACGGGTTGAGGACTTTCAGATAGTAAATGTACCAAACAAATTAAATTTGAAATAATATAAAGATTGAAAAAATGGAAAGATTCTAAAAACTCATATTAAAATAAAAATGGCAAATTATCTTTAGGTTTGGTCTATAGCGAAATTATCAGTGGCCCCTACCTTTGAAAAAATTATTTTGCCGTCTCTGTTCTTTGTTTAAATATTGGTATCGGGTACCTGACTAACGTAATCAATTAATTTTAATTATTTTATTTTTGAAAAGACTGTTATACCCCTGAGGGCATCTTCAACCTCCAAGTCGTCCTCGGACCTCGAATCGTATCTTAGAAACCTCGAACACAATTCTGACTTCCGTCTTCCGTCTCCAACCTTCAAATCAAATGCCAAAAAACCATAAATCCCTAAACCATAATTCCGACGCGAGAGGGGATGTTGCCGAAGCCGTCCTAGGTTCTCCCTGTCCTCTCCTCTCCTCCGAGGAAGATAAGGTCATCCCTACTCAACCACGACGAACGTCTTCCCCGACCTCTACCTCCATCTCGATCAGACTTCGACCTCGAATGTCTTCCCCGACCTCGACATTGTGGAGCCCCAACTTCTTCACCGCCAACCCAGCTCTCTGACCTCAACCTCACCCTCCAACCCAGCTTGCCTGACAACTGGAGAAGAAGAGCTCAAAGGTCCACTCCAGCAACAACCCCTTTCCTGGCACGCCCTGCAACCCAGCTCGCCCACCAGAGAAAAAGAGCATCGAGGTGAGCTCCAAAAACATCCCCTCTCGTGTCTCCACTTTCGTCGGCCCGCCTTCGCCATCTAGATCTGGTTTCGAGGAAATGGGTTTCGCGGCTGTGGTTTCAAGGAAGATGTAACAATCTTGATTATGAAAGAGGGAATCAAGAACCCTAGAATTCGGGAAAAAGGGGAAGAAAGATAGAAATTAAGAGATAGGAAATAAGAACGCAAGTTCAATTTGATATTGATGTAAATGTCAAGAATATCCCTACTTTGTATTACTATCTTCTATTTATACCTAGGTCTAATTACACATTTACCTAATAACTTTTAAATCTATTCAATTCAGTACCAAGTACGTTACAACTCCCCCCACCCAAATGAAACTTCTCCTCAAGGTTCAAAGAATATTAAAATCAGAATGTCGAACTCTTATATGAGTCACTTCATCACGTTTGGCATCATCCGAATCGCACTTGCAGCAAGAAAGCAAGACATAGACCACGACTTGTGTACCCCTCTGTAATTGATGAAGAGCCAATTTTGCAATAGTAAACACCATGTCAAGCAAGGTTGCTAATATTGTGATGAAACCTTCTTCTCGTCCCTCCTTGAAGAAATGGTTGCAGCACAGGAATTGCCTTCATTGTCCCTGGTCTCTGACTGTCGTGAGTATTATAAATTGATAAATGCCATTGCAGTTCGCAAAACTCTTATCTTGCTCGTTAGCCAAACTCAGACAATAGCCCAATCCAACTGCAATCTTTAGGATTCCTTGCTGTAGATGTTGAGTGCCTCTTGAAATCACATCTCCTATTGTGTCACAAGTATGGTTGCAAGCAACCAGTTTGTGTTGCAGGAGCAACCATTCAAAAATTATTCTCTTAGTCTTGTAGCGATCTGGATAAACTCCAATAATACCAACAAGAGCATCAACGGCATCGGCCAGGTCATGTCTGATCGCTTCTATATCGACCCACCCGAGTTCGTTGGCCATCTCAATTCCAATCTCCCTGCCCAGATTCGGATATTCGGGTATAAGCGGGTCACCAGAATCTCTTGAAAAGTTTCAATGAATAGTTAAGGTAGACAATTAATTAGAATGGGGGAGGAGGAAGGAACGCAAAGAGTGAGGTTCGGGTTTGGCAGTGGTTAGGGGTTATGAAGGTGTGGGTTAAACCCAAGTTTGTACGGTGGCTAGGAGAGAGAGGGGAGGAAGAAGAAGAGAGGGAAAATAGAGGGATTTTTTTTAAAACTATAAAGAAATAAGGGATTGAAATTGATATTTTAATTCATGACAACTCATCTTACCAACTAGGAAAAAATATCCAACGTGGTGTGACAACTCAGTAGCGAAACGACGTAGTTTCTAGGTTAAGAGCTAATTTTGGCTCAGGAAGGCTCATGAGCCTTTGACGCAAAAAAAGTGAAACCACTAGTACCAAACAAGTCATTTTTGGACCTTATGATCATGTCTCTCTAAAAGCACAAGGACTAAAAATAAACTTTTTCCTTAATTTAAACATTAGAACCAATGTTTTAAAAATGCAGTTTGACCAGTCAGACCATGAATCGGGACAAAAGGTGTACCAGTTTTGGGCGTTAAAATGCCAAGCTTATGAACTAGACAAATTTTGGCCGGACTGGGCAATCTGTTCAGAAATTTAACATAGATTTTTTTGGTTTATAAGGTTGGATAAAAAAATAAGGAAAATGGACCAACTTGGTCAGGAATCGAGATTCATTTTCCTCTCTCGCAACAAAAATCTACAGAAGAAACCCCAATTTTGTACATACCTAGAGAAGCATTGAGAAGCTAATAGAGTGTTTGACTGGATTGCAAAAGCTATTTCTCTTCCCTTTGATCTTGAGAATTTAGTTAACAATCCTTCTTTAGAGCTTCGAGAGTTCTTTTTGTATGACTCTTATGATTAATGATATCGCGCTAAGTTTTAACCTTAAAAAAAACCCCAATTTTTTGCCCAAATTTACCCAATCTGATTTTCCCAAGCCTAATTTCAGATTTCTCCAACCCTAATTTTAGATTTCCCTAACCCTAAACAAAGAAAAAAATCTCAATTTCAGATTCTCCCAACCATAAACATAGAAAAAACCCCAATTAAAGATTTTCTCAACCCTAAATACAGAAAAAAAAACCCAATTAAAAATTTTCCTAACCCTTAACAGAGAAAAGATCAAAAATTTTAGATTTCCCTAACGAAGAGGAAGAGGAGGAAAGATTTGTTTCTGAAGGAAATGACTAGTGTTGGGTCTGAGATGAACCCATGCTTTATCATGGTAAAAACCTTTTGAAGATGACTTTTTAAGTAAGTTTTAAGAAAATTGAAATCGTGAGAATTGTTAAGGAATTAGAGAGAGAGATATTTTGCCAAGAAAGGCTATGGAGGGTTTTCAAAAAGAAAGGTTAAGAAGGGTGGGGTTTCGTGGGGGTAAGTTAAAACAAAAGGGGAAAAAGATCGGTCCGATCGGCCCGACCGGTCGACCTAGAGATCAGATCAAATCTCGGGTCAATTTTCGAATCATTTTTTAATAATCTTAATTAAAACTAATAATTAATCTTTAAATAAGATTTTGGTTAAATCTTATATCTTCCTTAAATCATGGGTGGATAAGATTTTAACAAAAAAACTTAACACTAGAGATCTAGGAGCTTGGGCTGGGCCGAATTTTTTAACCCATCACCTCATGTCCTCACCTTACCTTGTCCTTAGTCTACTTCACACCCTATCTTGCCTCCAAATCTCACAAAGCCTGAAACCCTAAAAATTCCAATTCCACCGGCCCCCCCTTCTTGCGCCACAGGCCACCGCGTCCCCCGTATACTTAGATGCATAACAGTGACATCATTGAGGTTACTTAGTAAATGTTCACGTTTGATTCTTTTTGTTGCAACCATATTTTAATGAATTTAGATTTACCACTAATAGATAAATCGTTATAATTTACCTTGTGAGTTCCTTTTATGTTTTTTTAAATTTGAAGTTTCTGAAGTCAACGAAATTGTAATGGAGAAGAGAAGTAGGAGTTGGATTAAAGGTAAAAATAGCAAAAAGTTCATCAGGTGATGGATTGGTTGGAGTTTAGTTGTTTAAAATTCGGATAATTTGGATTATCCAACTCCGTATCTAAAATAATTTTGAATTTCAAATTTCGGATAGTATACTATTCGGATTCAGATAGAAAAATAATAATTTCGGATAATGAAAAATTCAGATAATTCAGATTCGGATTATCCGAATGCTCACCCGTGACGGTGCTCGAATCTTAGGTTAAAGCATTATGTATGTAGAGTTGACGGAGCTCGAGTAAAAAACCAAAAAAGTCTATACGACAAGTTTCAGGCCTACCAACAAGCGTTTTATTAATGACGAGATTGTTATCCTAAATTAAATAAGTCTAAGTCTCAACTCCAAACTAAACTAGTGGGGAGTGGATTAGATTCAGAGTGAAAAAATTATTCCAGACGGTTTGGAGTGAAAAGGGGACCGCGCTAGTATGTGCAGTTATGTGATAATGACATGCGTAGTTATGTGATAATGACATTTGTTTTTGTGACAGCGGCATGTCCTGTTTATCATACTGGCGCGCATGACTTTTTTTATTTTGATCCCCGTATTTTAGCATTTTCGCAAAAATGTCCCGCTGGCATGCCTCGTTTACGATACTGGCATGCCCCGTTTACAATACTGGCATGCCCCGATTATGTGATAATGACATTTGTTCCCGACCTATGTTTGTGCATAGCTTTTTTTATTTTGGTCCCCATATTTTAAATTTTTTGCAAAAAAGTTCTCGCGTGTCTTCAATCCGAACGGTTCGAAATGGGAGCATTCCGTATCTAATCCAACCCCAAACTAGTGAGCCCAATAGAAGTTATAAAAACGAAAAAAACAATTCAGGCGTGGGTGGCTGACAAAATTGCCCTTCGCCCCGCACCATTTCCTCCCCTCCATCCATTTCACACATTGCAAAACACAAACAGAGCCTAAGAAAAGGGTAAAAAGGGAAAAAGAAAAAGGAAGAGATGAGCCGGGCGGAGGCGGAGCGGTTGCTTGGAGTAGCGGAGAAGCTTCTCCAATCGCGGGATCTAAACGGGAGCAAGGACTTCGCCGTCCTGGCCCAGGAGACCGAGCCCCTCCTCGACGGCCCCGACCAGATCCTCGCTGTCGTCGACGTCCTTCTCGCCTCCGACAAGCGCATCCCTTGCTCCTCCTCCGGCTCCGCCACCGTCCCCGACTGGTACTCCATCCTCCAGCTCCCCCGCCGGTCCGACGACCCCGACCTCGTCAAGAAGCAGTTTCGCCGCCTGGCCCTCCTCCTCCACCCCGACAAGAACAAGTTCCCCTTCTCCGGCCAGGCCTTCCAGCTCGTCACCGACGCCTTGTTCGTCCTCTCCGATCCGGCCCAGAAGGCCCGGTACGACGCCGACCTCGGCCCCTTGGATCTCCCGGACCCCTCCCCTTCTTCCTCCTCCAAGCTCCCCGTGAAGCGAAACCCTAATAAGCCCAAGGCCGCCAAGGTGAACAAGGCGGCCAAGGTGGTGTCGTTTTGGACGGTGTGTCCGTACTGCTACATGCTGTTTGAGTACCCTAAAGCTTATGAGAATTGCTGCCTCAAGTGCCAGAGCTGCGAGAAGGCGTTCCACGGGGCGGTTATTACTTCCATGCCCCCGATTGTCCCTGGGAAGGAGGCCTACTACTGTACGTGGGGGCTCTTCCCGCTCGGGTTCATGTTCAAGGGATCGGACGGGAAGATTGAGGAATTTCCGTCTCATGTGTTTGGGAATGGGATGCAGCAGCAGCAGGGGAGTTGGCCGGAGGCGGGGATGTCCGCAGCAGCAAGAGTGCAGCAGCCTCAACCACAGCCTGCTGCTGTGGCAGCAGCAGCGGCAGCGCCATCAGCAGCAGGGCATAACCGGGGTGGGAGTGGAAGCGGGCCCGAAGCTGGCAAGAAGAAGAGGGGAAGGCCGAGGAAATATCCAGTTCAGACGTAGTTTGTGGAGGAGGGTTTGTTTTCTGGTGCAAGTAGCCTTCTTTTGCTGCATCGGTTAGGTTTCTATTTGTTGTTGTATTAAAAAGTCTTTTGTCATTGTTCTTCCTACTTGTGGTTAGCTGCGGATGATCGTAGAGATGTAGTGATCTACTGACTTGTTGCATTTGTATGATGTGCATTGCTATTCCAGCAAGTTCTTGAACGTTGCTTGGTTCTATGAACGTTTTGGCAAATGGTTGCTGCTTCTGGATGGTGATCGGAGTTTCATGTTCAATTTTAGAAGTTGCCTGTGTATCTTAAACTCGGCTGAAAGCAATTACGAGTTTCTTCTGCTTCTGCTGGGATGAAGCTGAAACAAATACCGGGGATCTCTGTTTTCTCGTGTTAAAAGCTCTGGGGTACGGTTTTGGTCGTGATCTTGGGAGCTGGCAACATTTTGTTTACAGTGGTGTCGCCCTCCTCTTTTTCTAATGGGTTGTCTTTTGCATGGATGCTGGAACATGTTGAATTACATGCTCAACTTATAGGATTTGAGATTAAATCTAGAAGCCAAACATAGGCCTTAATCTCTCATTTTTATGATGTAAAGGTTTAGCTTTTGGTTTATTATCTGTTTAGGTGCTTGAATAGTTTACTCCTAAAGAGAGAGATGTCAGTATTTTGTCAAGCATCTGATTCTCTGTTTAGATTTCAGGCAGTTTGGCAGTCTGATACTTAGATTTCCGGAGTTCCTTTCCAAAGCTTGGGAGAAACAGGAACATCTCCCACCTTTGTGACAAGGGTGAAAGAATGGAATCGGAAGGTGTTTGGAAAAGGAATCTCATTCAACGACTCGAGGGAATTCAATGCACCGTTGAGAGAGACAACAATCCGTTTCTTCGGCTGCCGGAGAAGAGCCTCGAGTTGGAATTGGACGCCACTCTAGAACAAGAGAAAGTCATGTGCTACAAAAGGCGAGGAAGGAAAACATTATAAATGGAGATCGCAATACACGGTTTTTCCATCCGTCCACCGTAGTGAGAAGAAAACGCAACGGCATAGAGGCCCTCAAGGACGAAAACGGGGAATGGATCACAGATCTGGAGCAGATTAAAGAAGCCGTAATTAGCTATCTTTCAGGCCTTTTTTCTGCCCCGTTTGGCCCGCTCCAACAGGTGGTATGCCCGAATGATTTTCATCAAATTTCAGACGAAGGAAAACAAGTTCTTGAGCCATTGTCCTACCATCAATCTCAAATATACAATTTTTGATAAATCAGCTGGTTAATGATTGTTTCAACACAACTCTAGCTTCATTTCAGATTAGTTGGTTCAATAAGTAATCTGGTATAACGTGGTTTTGAACAGAAAAACTTGAGTTTTGAAGTACATTAGGGCCAAAGGCATCTTTCATGATTTTCCATCTTCCTGAAATGAATTTAGGCACTGAGATGACAGCGCAAGTTGCATAGTTATTAGGCATTGTTGAGACAAAAGAAGTGCTTTGACTATTTGTAGCAAGTAGAGGGAAGTCGCTAGCACATCAAAGCCAGCATCTTCCCACCCCAAAAAAATAAAAGTTGGATAGCATAAGACACTCACTTTGGCACCAAAATTGTGATTGTTGTTCCCCAATCAAAGTTGAAGAGAATTTTTTTTCTTTCTGTTCTTCCCCAAAATTGTGATCGTTGTTTGTTTGGTTTAGTTAATGAAATTGGGCGCCTGACACTTACATTTTCTTATAAATTTTTTTTAAAAGGTAAATTTTTTCACACCATAATAATGCCAGGATTTGAACCCTAGATCTTCAAGATATTTACAACGCTTTATGTCGCTGAACTACAAGCCTTTACTATTTTCTTATAAAATTACCTACATTTAGAGGAATATTTTACAATGCCCCTCCATGATTTAGCACAATTGGTTGTAAATTTATATAAGTGGGAGTTTTATATAGTTTATTTGTTTCTCTTATTCAAAGATTAATTATCTAATTAATTGTTATAAAGTATCAAAAGATCAATAAAAAATTACTCACAGTAAATGATCACAAATGATGTAATATAATATACGTTGCATTTTTAAGATTCGAACTCAATATTTATTAGCTAATTGATTTAAGGGCTTGATTGCAGGATACATTTACTAATTATTAGAGTTATCAATTTGACCTCAGAAACCAATGTGATAAATAGTTATGTGAGCTTGTTAGTAATAAAAATCTCAAGTGGGAGGTCATTAAGGTGGTAGGATTTGTTAGATAGAGAGAGAGAGGGGGTTATGAATTGAGTCCCTGAGATTTTGATTTTGACCGCGGGAAGCTAGAAATTTAATAGACATAAGCGAAGAGTATACTTTGATACCTTGTAATATTAGCAATTTTCATTTGGGTATTTTATAGTTTAAAAGAAATAGAACGGATCCAATTTTTTTAAATTATTATCACTAAGAGAAAACAGGTAGTCTGAGAATTTTTTGGAATGACACGACGCTGATGTGACATGACGTGTGGATAAATTACTAAAATAGTATCAATTTTGTGTACATAATCTTACTATAGACCTCCTTTTTAGTAATGTTTTAAAAATTGAGGTCCAATCGGTGGTCGACCGGTCGGACCACTACCAGGGACCAAATCTGGGTCGCTTTTTGCATAAAACCCAGGAATGTGGTTCGACTGGTCAAAATCTGGTCGGACTGCCTGGTCAAGTACTTCCAAACCATGGACCCTGCCTCCAACACCCTAACCCTTGACACTAGACCCTAACCCCGACCCCCGAACTCCCAGACCCCAGACCCTCAACCCTGAACCCGGACCCAGGACCTTCGGATCCCAAACTCCCGAACCCCAAATCCCAAACCCTAAACTTCAAAATCCCGAAACAGAATGGCACATGCATCGTGAGTTAATAAACTCAATCTTAACAAATAAAAAACTCTCTCTCTCTTCCACTCACTTTGGAATGTCGAAAGCTAGCCTCCAAAATGACTGGATCGTCGAGGGAGAGCAGATGGATTCAGGAAGGAGTTCGAAGGTCGGTAACAGAAGGGTCGTCTGAGGAAGAGAGAGAGAAGGGAGGTCGAGGGTCGGTAATGAGATAGACAGATAGTGAGAAAAAATTTCAAGCGAAGATATTATATTTAAATGGGGATAATTTTAAAATAATATAAAAAAATGAAGAACTATTTAAGAATTTTTCCATTACTTAAACCACGAGGTAGCTTTTAATCCACGTGGCGTGACACTAGGACTAAATAATCTATGATAGACCACGTAAGCACCAAAATGTCACTGTTTCAAAAAATAATTTCCGGATAGCTGCCTGGGCTACTGTATCCTCTAAGTATTAAAAAATGAAAAAAGTTGGACGCGTTCTATGTGTTTTAAACCACAACTAAATTCAAATGACTACTCTCAGGATGTGTTCTCTGTACAGAACCTCACTCCAAGAAGATTGAAAGTTATGCACACTCTAGGTATAAATACACCATTTGGTTCTCCATTCTCTCAAGGCAAGCACACTTGACCAGCCTCGTGTATATTTCTTGTAAAAATCCTAAGAGTCTATTAAAATTGCACCAGTTGCGACAGAGTTTGCCATAGCGTAGCACAAATAGACCAGAAATAATTTTGGGTAAAAATGTATCTCCTTCCACACGCGAACAATAGGGCAAAGAACGGCCAAAAGATTTGTCCAGCTAAGGAGCAAAGAACACTAGGGACTCACACAAGGGAGAAAACTAAAGTCTTTGATATTTTTTATTATATTTTTGAATGATTCTAATTACAATAGCTATTCCTTTATATAGGAATTTAGGGGAAGATATAATGGCACGAAATTAACTAAGGTTGACCATGAAACGTCATCCATTTCATGCCTAGATCATGAAAGGTCACTTATTTAATGATAAACTGACCATAAAGGTTAATAATTGTAAAGTCTTCAATGCACTTATTACCCTTTGGACCTTGAAAGGTTTATCAATATTAAGGCTGCAACTGGTCGATCTTACGGCATTCTCCCCTCCTTGAGAACAAGCTAGTCCTGAGTGGCCAATCTAGAGGATGAAAGCGGAGGGTCAAAATAGGGTGTCAAATCTGCCAAATTTAATGTTTTGGATATGCCAAAATTATCAAGGAGATCCATAACGTAAGCATTGTCATTGATGCGCATCAGGATCTTATATGGCCCAAACTTCTTTTACTACAGCTTACCACCCAGGTGGGCTGGCATCCTCTCAAACCTGAAGTACACCATAACCTATTATTTGGGCTAGAATATTTGGACTCGTCGATGACAGTCTGTAAGTTGCTTCTCTTTTTGCATAGTCTGGTAAGGCGAGCACTGGTGCCAAACTAATGGCCTCTTTTAGTTGCTCAAAAGCAAGCTCCGCCTCTCTACCCTACTCAAACGACACTTGCTTCTTAAGAAGAGAAGTAAGTGGCACTGCAATCAGACTAAAGTTTCAAATGAAACGACAGTAAAAAGTATCAAAACCCAAGAAACTCCTTAGTTGACTTGCACTTGTTGCCTTAGCCAGGATTGTATGACCTTCACCTTGGCTTGGTCCACCTGAACTCCGTTAGATTTAACAACCACAAATCCAAGAAATAATAGTTTTTCTTGCATGAATATGCACTTCTTCAGATTTGCATAAAGGTTATTCTCGCAGAGTGCAAAGAATACATCTCTCAGATGTCTCAAATGCTCCTCCACATACTTGCTATAAATCAGGTTATCATCAAAATATACCATGACAAATTTGTCTATAAAGGGACACATTACCTGATGCATCAGCCTCATAAAAGTACCAGGAGAATTACTAAGTCTGAAAGGCATCACTATCCACTCGTACAAGCCATCCTTAGTTTTGAAGGCAATCTTCTACTCATCCCCGAGATGGATACAAATATGATGATAGCCACTATTCAAGTCACCCTTAGAAATTATAGTGGCTCCGGTCAGGTTGTCTAACATGTCATTTAACCGCAGAATATGAAATATGTATCCCACAGTAATCTTGTTGATTGCCTAGCTATCAACACACATTCTCCATGAGTCATCCTTGTTTGGCACAAGAAGAGCGGGAATACCACATAAGCTTTCTTGAACATAGCCTTTATCCAACAAATCTTGGACATGCTACCTCAAAATCTGGTTCTCTTTTAGACTCAACCTATAATGGGGCAAATTAGGTAAGTTAGCACCAGGGATTAAATCAATAGTGGGGATCTATCCCTCAGCTTCATCACTGACCTTCTTAGCATCCCTCATAATTAGAATATAGCACCACCCACAATCATTGAAGGAGTCTTGGAACTCTTTGGCAGATGACACCAATGAAACCAACATGTATTTTTCAGATTCACACTTCAGCTTGGCCTTAACCTGTACTGAGTTCCTAGATAACAAGGTAAATTGCTGCCCATTCCTTTAGATTTCTTAGGCATTCTCTTGACCAAGATACACTGCTTTATTATCAAATTCCTATGGTCTTCCCAATAAAATATTGCAACCGTCCATCTCAAGCACATCATAGGTAACAACATCTGAGTACTTTTCAATAGAGATGGGTACTGTGCACCTAGAGTTTACCTTGATTCCTCCACCAAATTACACCAACCCTATTGAATAAGGCATTGAGTGGGGTGTAACCTGTAGACCCAACTTCTTCACGGTCTGACTGCTGATGAAATTTTCCTGGCTCCCTCCGTCTATGATCACATCACACACCTCCTTTCCCACATAACAGTGAGTCTTGAAAAGGTTGTATTGCTGTGAACCATCCGCCTTCAGGGCTGCTAGTGCAAATTTCTGGAGCATGCCATAATACTTTTCTTCACCTTCAGAATACTCATGTTCTTGATCACCATTTTCTTCCACTGGAGCACAATAAAAAGCACTAGTTTGCTCTAGTTCTCCCTCTTTTTCACAGAGTTGGGTGAACTTCCTTCTCGAACACTTGCTAGACTTGTATCCATGGGTGTTTCACTTGAAGCATTTGAGCTAAGAGCCAATGTCAACCTCCTTGCCCTTCTTTTATGATGATTTTGGGGCATGTTTTGGCTCATGTGGTTGGCTGCCATATGCTTGCTGTCCCACAGCCTTGTCAACAACCCTGCTAGTGATAGCGGAGGGTTGGCTAGAGCTAGTGAACTGATTAGGCACCACTTTCTTCTTTTTTAGGGTAGCACCAATATTTCCATCCTTCTGACAGATAACTTGAAAGTAATGAAAAGTGTCAAACTCTTGACTTCATAATATAATTCATCGATATAACGGGCTATCTGCTGATCCTCATTCTCCTCCACATTGTTGTGAGCAGCCAATCTCATAAACTCAGCTGTATACTCGTCAATCGTATGGTTCCCCTGCGAACAAGGCAAGAATTTCAAATACAACGATTGCTAGTAATCTACAGGTAAAAATTGATCTCTCAATGTCTGTTTCATAGAAGCCTAATCACGAATAGGTTGTTGCCCTCGTCTCCTCCTTGATTCTTATTCCTTGCGCTACCATACAGCAGCTCCTGACTCCAACTTGAAAGCCACATAATTTGACCTTTAGTTCCTCAGTCAAATCCATACCATCAAAATACTTCTCCATGGAGTCCAACCAATTCAAGAAAGGCTCAGCATCAACATCACCATAAAACTTCTTGATATTCATGTTGAAGGGACGATCAATACGATGAGGAGAGCCAGCACCTCTATAATCTCCTCTAAGGGCTTCTCCCTTCCAGCAATTTCACTCCTTGCATAGCCACGACCACCTGTATTCCCACATCTCCCTCTATCTCCACGACCTCCCAATCTAATACCCTGTACAAATTCAGTAGTATCACGATCATCAACATTTAAATCTCTCTCGATATTAACTCCAGCAGCAGCAGCTGGGGGTTGTACCACCAAATTAGATAAGTGACGAAGAACCTCCTGCATCAAGGCTTCTAGATCGCCAAAATAATTTACCGTGTCTGACTCTTCTATGATAATTGCTCGGTTAGTAGCTTGGTATAGGTAGCACAAAACATGCGAGGCAAGGACCAGTGGAGTCTGATGCCTTGTTGAAGATTATTTAGGCTAGGTATGGGTGGCTCAATCCGAGTGAGGCAAGGACCAGTGGGGTCTCAATGCCTTATTAAAAGTTTTGTCTAATAGGCAAGGCTAATCCTATAACTAATAACCTGGTCAAGGTAAGTAGGGCTAGGAAGAAAAATAACGACCAAACCTCGAGTGCTGAAAGTTTGATCATATCAGGATGACCGGGACTCTGATACCACCTGCCGTAGTGTAGGAGAAATAGACCAAAAATGATTTCGGGTAACAAAGTATCTCCTTCCACACGCAACTTTCGTTGGCAGATAGAAGCTTTGTCCAACTAAGGACGGCCAGCCAAGGGCATAGAACAACAGGGACGCACACAAGGGAGAAGACTAAAGTCTTTGATATTTCTTATTATATTTCTGAATAATTCTGATTACAATAGTTATCCCTTTATATAGGGACTTATGAGAAAACATAAGGGCATGAAATTAACTATATTAGACCATGAAAGGTCATGCATTTCAAGTCTAGACTATGAAAGGTCACTTATTTAATGATAGACCGACCATAAAGGTTAATTATTGTAAAGTCTTCAATACACTTATTATCCTTTGGACCTTGAAAGGTCTCTTATTATCAAGGCTGCAATTAAAGCTGGTCGATCCTACGGTAGAGTCGCTAATCATTTTGGACATGTATGCAATGCGAGACCCTGCTCATGTTTCAAGTAGTTTTCTGGTTGGTACCCTTGTATCTACCTCTGGTGCAAGTTTTTCAGATGTGATGAACTTCCACTAGGATCTAGTGATCTAATGCAATCGGCACGAGCTGTGCTCAAAGATCCATTTTATTTGAAATAATTCTAAAGAGTAATATGCACCCTACTGTATCATTGGTGTCTCAACAAGATTCAGTGAAAAAAGTCAGTACAAACTCAAAACATGAGTTTGTTATGGAATTGCGCTGATTGTTATCTAGATCATTATAATTCCCAGATAAAATATTCCATGAAAGGTGGGTCGTCACTTGTTTTATGTTAACTAGAAGTCTTGAACACCGTAAATGTTACATTGTTAAATTTTGGCAGACATAACTTTGCCACAAATTAGGTCAACCTCTTAGTCGAATATGTATTAGTTAGTGTTTAGATGAATGTCTTAGTTGAACATGTATTAATCGATTCACCAAGTGTTTGGATGTTTATAAACATAAGTTGATGGTTACACTCGATGCCATCTTTTATGGTCCCCAAAGAAAAAAACAAAAGGGTACATGTTGCATCCACAGTAATATTAGGACCAACAAACAACACTGTTGTTTAAGTGGGAGGAACAGTGTCAGGTTAGGACGTCTCATTGTAATACTAATAATACCTCCATTGTTCAGAAGAGTTTCTCCACTTGTGAACCCTACAAGCAAGTTTTGTACATGCCAATTGCATCGGAGAGGAAAGAACTGTCACCTTCATGTCTCGTAAGCCAAACCTGCCCTTCAGACACCTTGTTCATGGGGGGTCCATCCAACAATCTCACGTGCCTGTTTCACTTGGCCAATCTTGGAGTTTTGTTAATATACTTTCCCGGTTGTCTCTTAGATAAAAAGGCCAAAAAAGAGTTGATCGGTTACATTACCACATTGTTCGAAGTAATGTGTAATTTGTTTGTTCAAAAGTGTTAAAATTCAGCACCACTTGTTTCAGAATTTTAGATTGTGTATAAATATTTCCTAACATGGTATCATAGATCAACTCATGGTCCATTATTGTTTGTACAACTCCTGTATTTTTTTTTGCAAATTTTAGTCCGACGAATTTTATTTGAATGAACGTATTAAAATTACCATTGTTCAAAATAATCGAACACGAAAATAACAAAGAAGAGGAACAAATGAGCTTTCGTTCTTCTGTGATCTGATCAAAAGACAACAAAAAGTACGTACCTACCTACGTAACCGAAGTCAGAAAACAAACTTTCAAAAAAAAAATATTCCCGGCCTATCGTGTTGGTGTTGTTCTATTTATACAAGAAACAAACTGCAATTGGAATATGTTTAGCAACTGAGATTAAAGATAAATACTACAGAAATGCTTCAATACTCCCATTTAATCCCCGGCTGCCACGCCGCTTCGAAATGCGGGAAGAGATCATCGCCAGAGAGTCGCAGAGAAGCTGAGAGGAAACGCAGGAAGCGTATCAACTCCCACCTCTCCACCTTACGCTCTCTTCTCCCCTCCTCCTCCCCCTCCGTCACCAAGGTCTCTTCTGTACCATATTAATCTACTCATTGAGATTACCACGTTTTTTTAGTACTAGGTGTGCAGCCTTATTTATACGAATTAAAAATTTACAAATTTTTTTTCTTAAAGTTTTGGGTTAAATATTGAGATTCTAACACGATATCAATGTTGTTAATCTTGTGATTTCATTTTTTAATACATAAATTGTTATTACTCATCAAAAAAATTATGCCAAATGTGTCGTTAAACACCAAAAGTCTCCTAACAATGATTTGTTGTTACTTAATATTATTATGTCATGACATGTTGACGAAATTAAAATTTCTACAAATTTGTGTGAAGTAATTTGACTACCACTACTTCATTTATTTTTCATCGTTGGATTAATTTTTTTCTCCCAAGGGTTTTGTTTAATGGTTATAAGTCCTGAAGTTATCGAATTTAATTATTGTGGGTTATTATTTCCACATTCATTGCTGCATGAACTTAATCTCAAGATAATTAAACTTGGAAAATATTTTTCTGCAAACCGAATTATGCCGGCAGACCAAAAAATAACTAATTATGAACACGTGGCTCACTCGGTCTCTTGAACAGACAACCAAGGCGATGCTGCTCGAGGAGGTGGTGCGTCACGTGAGGCAGATGGCGACAAAACAGGCCGCCGTGTCCTGTCTGATCGCCGGAGATACGAACGAGCCTACGCTGACGTGTTCCTGTGAGGAAGGTGGTCTTGGCCCGGGGAGGAATCTAATAAGGGTGACCCTTTGCTGCCAGGATCGGCCCGGGTTGAATCGGGAGTTGGGTCGGGCCATCCGGCTGGTCCAAGTCGAGGCAGTTCGTGCTGAGATGGCGACTGTTGGTAGGTTGACAAGGATTTCCATGGTCCTGAGGTGGCTTGGTGGTGTTGGAGACTGCGGGGATGAAGGCGTGAGAGCGTTGAATATTACATTGCGAAATGTTGTGGAGAACAAAATGTCGGGTTTGGATTTGGATAAACTGGATCCGGAGAACAAACCGGTTCGGGTTGGCAGTGACAGAGAAGTCCTTCCAAAATTATAGTACGAAGTACACTTTGCGGGTAGTAGTCTCAAAATGTAACCGCATCAAAATTTTGACTAATTGTAGTTTTACTTCCCTGAAAAATGGGTTACTCTGCCAGTTGGAATCATCATGGTTGGTGTAAGTTTAATTTATTTTAGTTACAGAAAATTCATAATTATGTAAGTTTAATTTGTGAATTTTATCAACAATAATCTTGTTGCGTAATAACATTTAACAAGGAATCATCCTAACCAACATCTTGGTATCTTAAAAAATAATCAAACGGAATAAAACTCGTCTCATGTGTTTGCCTAAAGTTTTATGATCATATTTATGCAAGAAGTTCAAAGTTCTAGGGTGATAAAAGTTTTTCCTCTTTTCCACCAAAAAAAATAAAAAAATTTCCTCTTGTTTATACCACCAAGTGGCCTGGTCGAATCGAGAGATACGGCTTCGAAAATCAATTACCCGGTCGTCCGGACTCCGGATCACCTAGTCGTTTCACGGTCAGCCGACAGCGGGCAGGGGGGAAGATAGTTAACAATAACAAATAACTACCCGCGAAACGGCACCGTCGCGGCTCGTCTTCTCCTCTTTGGTTAGCATCCCAGCTCAAGTCAAGTGAAGCTTTCTCCGTGAGATTGAACAAAAAAAGAGAATAGAGAAAGCGGTTTTCAATTGAAAAGCGATGATCTCTCAGTTCTTTGTCCTCTCCCAACGAGGCGACAACATAGTCTTCCGCGATTGTAACCTCTCTCTCTCTCTCCGATCTCGATTTCTCTCTTTTTTTTTGGAAAAAAAATAATCGATTATTTTGAAATGATGTAGATCGGGGCGAAGTGGCGAAGGGGAGCGCGGAGATATTCTTTAGGAAGGTCAAGTTCTGGAACGAAGACGGGCAAGAAGAGGCGCCTCCTGTCTTTGTAGGTACTTCCTTCCCTAATTAACATTATTATTTAATTAACTGTTTGTAATTGTTTAATTAGGCTCCGCTTCTTCTAGGAAATCTATGAATGAATCAGGTAGTTAACTTGTTACGATCCGCTGCTTGTGGAGGACACGGTGGTTATATATTTCTTGTTTTTTTGTGTGTGTGTGTGTTTTAGAATGTGGATGGGGTGAACTACTTCCATGTAAAGGTCGTTGGCTTGCTGTTCGTTGCGACTACCAGAGTTAACGTTTCGCCTTCTCTGGTGTTGGAGTTGCTACAAAGGATTGCACGTGTTATAAAAGATTACCTCGGGATACTCAATGAAGAATCTCTTAGGAAGAACTTTGTTCTTGTGTACGAGTTGCTCGATGAAGTCATTGTAAGCAAGCCTTCTCTCTTGCTAATTTAGTAGAGTTTTCCTTGCTCCCAACAATTTGTTTTTCTATTCCTTGGACCATGCACTATACGATTGAAGCATCCAAATCCAATCTAGATGCTTATTTTCCTCGGTGTGTTCCCATGTCTTTCTTGCCATGCAACAATGCACCTCTAGCGTTGCTGGCCGCTGATGATTAGAACATTAACATTTGGATAAAGAAAATTAGGAAATTTGTTATTGTGTTCAAAAGCTAGGTGCTGTGTTACTATTTTTCTTTATTTCCAGTCGCTTTTACTGATTGGTTTTCCCATGTTATTGTCTTCTGATGGCAGGACTTTGGCTATGTACAAACAACATCCACTGAGGTTCTCAAATCTTATGTGTTTAACGAACCGATTGTGGTTGATGCTGGCCGTTTGCAGCCTTTGAACCCTGCTGCTATCTTCACAGTATGAGCAATCCTTCATTCCATCCTGCGATAACCAGGATGTTTAGTGCTTTTTTGTTATTAAGTTGAATGCATGCTTAATTGACTGTAAACATCATTTATTTTCCAGCAAGGGAGAAAAAGAATGCCAGGTACAGCTGTGACAAAATCAGTGGTGGCGAACGATCCCAGTGGTAGGAAGAGGGAGGAGATATTTGTGGACGTGATTGAGAAAATCAGTGTCACATTCAGCTCTAGTGTATGCACTTGTCTTCTAGATCTGTTGTTCAGCGGAAAAATACCATTCTCGTGTTCATTGACTCGGTTTATTAATTCAATAGGGGTACATCTTGACTTCTGAAATTGATGGCACTATCCAAATGAAGAGTTATCTGTCTGGGAATCCTGAAATTCGAGTAGCTCTTAATGAAGACCTGAGCATTGGAAGGAGTGCAGGGGGATCAGGCTATGGTACTCCTTACTTGGAACAGTTAGCCATATGAACCTCAAAAGATCCTGTGAACAGCTGAACACTTTTATTTTTCCCTTGTAGTAAATTACGTAATCATGACGTTGAGTGTCTTTTGGATGGATACTTGCTGAAAAGAAGCATCAAGCCGATTGATGCTGTTGTTTCTTTATCACTAATCTCATATTGGTCAGATGGCTGTTATGTGCAGATTCGATCGCGAGTTTCTGTCATTTCTGCTGGTGTTTGTTTCTGTCCGTCAATAACTTATTGCTGTCGACGTGTTTAATAACTACAATTCCTTTGGTGTTTCCTCACAGATTACAGGAGTTCGTTTGGATCAGGAGGAGTGATACTTGATGATTGTAATTTTCATGAATCTGTTCGGCTTGATAGTTTTGATTTGGACAGAACTTTGAGTCTGGTGAGTGAAACGGCAACGACAAACCATGCAAAAGTTGCATATTGATCAATGTGACACAGTTTTTGGTTGCTTTTTTTTTTTTGCTCAAGTCAGCTTCCATTTCTCATGCATTTCAGGTACCTCCAGATGGTGAATTTCCAGTCATGAATTACCGCATGACCCAGGAATTCAAGCCTCCCTTTCGTATTAATACTTTGATAGAGGAATCGGGTTCTCTTAAGGTGGCCAGTCTGTACCTGACAAATTTCTGTTATTGCTGACAAAAAAATTTGCATTTCTGTTCCATAGTTCTGCTGGCAGGATCAGTTGGCTCCATTTTATTTCCAATCCGTGTGTATAAGAACAGAAGTCTCTAAAACATGTGTCATTGAGTATTTTGCACCGATCTTGTTGCTAATATCCTTGTTGAACTTTTCATATGCTTGTTCTTGCTCTCAGGCTGAGGTTATCCTCAAAGTATATGCTGAGTTTCCTTCAAGCATAACTGCAAACACGGTGGTTGTACAAATGCCACTTCCAAATAGCACTAGCAGGTATTAGTTTCTCTTTTCTTGACAATAGATTGGTGTAGTGAAGCTGTTATTGAAACTGCCACTGCCATATAGCTTTAGCATGTATTATTATTCCTTCCCCAGTGGGCGATAACCTCAAGGGTGTTGAAATGCTGGGAAATATACGAAGTGTTTGCTAGTCCGTCCACAGTGCATTTTCAGAATGTTGGAACGTTCTACGTGCAACTATCCCTTTTCATGTTTGGGGGTGTTCGTCCTTGTTGCTATTTATATGCTTCACTCTATTTATCAAAGAGGGGGAGAAAAATTGTGACTTGTTGCAGAAGCCAGAGCATCCAGCATCTGTTTGATTCCCTTCATATGACCGTCAAGTCTAATGTGTTTGCAGAGTGACATTTGAGTTGGAGCCTGGAGCGATAGGGCAAACAACAGATTTTAAGGAATCAAATAAGAGACTCGAATGGGGACTAAAGAAGGTTAAACTTTTTTGAACTTTGACCACTGATTTTGGCACCTTTTTCTTTCATTATCATCTATTGGATTATCTAGTATTTTTACTTATGGACTTGTGTGCATTAGATTGTTGGCGGATCAGAACATACACTACGTGCAAAGTTGACATTTTTGCAGGAATTCCGTGGTAAGAAGGATCAGACTATCTGGGAGGTTGATGTGGACTGTGTTTCTTTTGCATGTGTTCCTTAAACAATTGTTAATGCAGGGAATATCACAAAGGAATCTGGACCCGTTAGCATGACGTTCACAATACCTATGTATAATACTTCTAGACTTCAGGTAATCAATTTTCCCTTCATCATGTTCTGTGCAGTTTCGTTCCCCCGTCTGCATTAATTGATTAGCCATCCCTATCCTAATCAAACAACTAATGTTCCCACTAGTTAATCATGCTGGTTGTGAATGACACGTGGCAACCATTAGCTTGGCGATTGCGCGGTCCTTTCACTGTCCTGATCATAGATCTTGATGTCAGCTAGTTCGCTCGCTGTGGGGTCAGTTTTGTCGGACACTTTAACGTTCCGATGCTCTTGAATGCAGGTGAAATACTTGCAGATAGCCAAGAAATCTCAAGCTTCTAACCCATATCGATGGGTGAGATACGTCACGCAGGCAAATTCGTATGTTGCTCGCATATGAAAAGCTGCAACCATCCTTTTTTCTTTCTATTGGTCACGATGAAAGGACTTTTTTCCCAATGGTGTCAACGAGATGGCAGTTTGGATGTGATTTCAAAGAGGACTTTTTTTGTCTCCCCAAACAAGGCTCTAACTAATTGTTATTGCTTCCCCTCAAAAAAAAAAAAAACTAATTGTTATTGTTCAAGGAATCGGTTGCAAGCTTTTCGTTATTTTCAAGATTGCTATTTTTTTTTTGTTGAACACCTGGTATCCAAACAAATTAAGCTCGATCCGATCAATTTAAGTTCGACTTGTTCACATTATGTTTCGAGTATCGACGACTTGCAAGCGTTCAATTTTGAATAACTAGGCTACGATGTTGACGATGACCACATGATGAGGTATTTTTTAGAAGCATGCAAGTCCCTGAAAGAGTAGATGTTCGAGTTGACCCACAGTGGTTTGTGGGACCAACGCCAGTGACTTCCCTTGTTGGTCTGTCTTACTACATGACATTGCATAGCTTATGAACAAAGTATTGAATGGAAGGCCCAGGTGCGTGAGATTGAAGTTTGGGCTATCGAAGATATTTTTGGCATATGTAGTTAACATTGGTGCCTTCTTGATTAACAAAGGACCATCAACTCCTTTGGAAAATGAGATAGCAAAGGAGACTTGGAGTTGATCTCTCCTTTCTTTGGGTATTTGGTTGTGTAGCTTATGTTCATGTTGGTGCTACTGGCAGAAGTAAGTTAGATGCTATGTCCATGAAGTTCACGTTTATTGGATATGGAGGAGACGATTTTAGATTCAGATTTTGGGATGAGAAGAATCACAAAGTTTTTAGGAGTTGAGCTGTCATTTTTTTTGAGAAGGAGATGACATATTAAATGAGCAGGTTTTGTACAAGGACGAGTTGAGTGCATCAGATTCTGATGGTTCAAGTACTCAGATTGTCGAGTTAGATTCGAACTTAGGTGGGAGCAGGAAAGTACAGAATGACCATGAGGTTAAGGAGCGAAGCAAGTTCTCCACCGCCATTGTTTCCTCAAAGGAGATCTACCAGACAATGTAGTTCACCAGATATGTATTTGCCAGCTAACTTCTATCTGTTGTTGACAGATGGAGGCGAACCTGAGAATTTTGCAAAGGCATAGCACAGTGAGAATGTGCGCAAGTGAAAACTTGCACCGGATGACAAGATGGATTCATTGAGGAGTAATGAGATTTGGAACTGGTCAAACTCCCCGAAGACAAGAAGGAATTATAAAACAAGTAAGTTTATAGGATTAGGCAAGAAATGGATAGCATCAAATGTTACGAGGTGAGGCTGGTTGTGAAAAAATTTCAGTAGAAATATGATTTTGATTATTTCAAGTGTATCAAGACTTCTCAACAATTGCGTCAACTAAATTAAATGCTCAAACAAGCAATATTCTTTTCATTCTTTCATAATATCAAAAAGCACAGATTAATCTTCCAGAAAGTAGTACCAAGACATCAGGACCACAACAATATAAATCAAACAATAGATCAACAGTACAGATTCAAATCAGTCTTATATTTCGAACGAGAATAACACGAACCCCGAACCGTAAATCCACAAGGGTCCCAGTCGTAAAACATAGAATGGAGCATGCATCACCAATAAACTTTATAATCCGAATATAAATCATACCGATAAACTGCGGGGACGGAACGAAAATGTACGAAATCAAATGGGAAGCCATATCAGAAAATATAATGCTAACTCAATAGATGCAAACTGTTACGTGGTTAAAATGAAGGAGGACGACAGTATTCTTGCCAACAGGGATGATCAGCTTGCGATGGAAAGCCAAGGCACGAGGATGGCAAGTACTGTGTCGGGTGACAAGAATTCGGTCGAACGATAGGGTGCAGAAGCGAGACATACGAACGACGGGAACTCGAGCACACGACAAGGCCAGGAGATGGATGCAATATGAAGAGACGACACCTTGTTATAATAGAACTATTGGGCCTATTGGTTGTTTTAAGCCCATTTACGTTTTATTTTTGTTGTCCGTGAGCCTTTTGCACTTATTGTGTAAAACCCAAATTTGTTAGCACTTGTTGGGTTAGTAACTTAGGAATATAAATAGAAGTGTGAACACTAGGAAAGAGCATCGTGAATGATCAATTGAAATTGGTTTAGGCTTGACAAGGCTGTCAAAAGTGAGATTCTCTTCTTATGCTTTTATTTCTATCTTCGGCACCAAATTGCTTGCCTGATTCGATCATTGAGCTTGGTGATCTTGTTTCTTGAAGTTTAACGTTCTGGAACTATTTATCCACGTAACAAATAGTATCAGAGCAGTCGTTTCTTGGCCGAGTTTCGAGCACGATGATAGACGAAGAACGAAAAAAGCAACTTGACAGCGTTCTTGACCAAGATGCAAGAGGACGTGAGAAAATTTGCAGCTGAGTTCAACAAATCAGTGGATCGTTACAATGAAGCAACAAATTGGACGAGGAGGACGAGGACGAGCAGATGATCCACGAAGTGGAAGACGCGATTGTGGAGTCTACTGTCAACCCTAAAGGTAACAAATGCAAGATATTGGACAAAGATGGTGAGGCATTGGCCGGGTTCAACAAATAACTCACCGACGTGGTTGAAACGATCAAAACCAAGGCTGTCCAGGTAACTTACCCATCGATCTGATGTTATTTCAACAGATTTGGATGGTTTAGGCAAGTATTCGAAGTTGGAGCTTCCTAGGGTTGACAAGGTTGTTGATGATACTAAAGATACGAGCATTACCCAACCTAGGAACTCGGGAAAGTTGAGATCGGTCGCTGAATTTGACAAGAAATGAGATTCAATGATTATAAAAGTTGGTCCTACTGTGCTTAGTTTCAGTTTTTTGATGGAAAAGTTAAGTAAGGAGGAGAAGATGGGAGATGCTCAAAGGGTGTTCGATGAAATGACAAAGTGTGGTTTGAGACAATTTAACAATGACGGGACTGCCTTGATAGACGCATAGAAGGTGTTCGACGGATTGCTTGACAGAGGATTTGCAAAGGAGGTTCATGTTGTTTTTGTAGGAATTGGGCTAAACGTAGAGATGCTTATGTTGAAAGGATTGGCGATGAAGGTCGGGCAAAATTCTTCTTCTTCTGCTTGATAGAGGATTTGCAAAGGAGGTTCATTTTTTTTGCCCTTTTTAACTGCCAGTCATCCTGATATATTGTTCAATGTTTACATGTGATAGATTTTAATATAGTCCCATGGAAACTCACTTTATAGTTATTAAAAGGATATTCAGATAACTAAAGGGGACATCCAACATGGGTATTTGGTATCCTAAGGAAAGTGGTTTCGAACTGATTAGATATTCTAACGCCGATTATGGAGGTTGTAAGCAGGATAGGAAGAGTACATTAGGAACATGCCAATTGCTTTGGAACATGTGATTATGGAGGTTTGTAAGCAAGATAGGTTGTAAGTAGGTTGTAAGGAAAGTGGTTTCGAACTGATTAGATATTCTAACGCCGATTATGGAGGTTGTAAGCAGGATAGGAAGAGTACATTAGGAACATGCCAATTGCTTTGGAACATGCGATTATGGAGGTTTGTAAGCAAGATAGGTTGTAAGTAGGTTGTAAGGAAAGTGGTTTCGAACTGATTAGATATTCTAACGCCGATTATGGAGGTTGTAAGCAGGATAGGAAGAGTACATTAGGAACATGCCAATTGCTTTGGAACATGCTGATATCATGGTTTAGCAAGAAGCAAAATTCTGTGTCACTCTCCACAGCTGAGACGGAGTATATCTCTGCTAGAAGTTGCTATTCTCAACTTCTGTGGATGAAGCAACAACTCCAAGATTACGGTATAAATTTCAATAAAATGCCAATTATGTGTGATAATACTAGTACTATTTACCTTAGTAAAAATCCGGTGCAACATTCTCGCACCAAGCACGTTAAAATTAGGCATCACTTTCTTAGAGATCATGTCCAAAAAGGTGATATAAAGCTACATTTTGTATGCTCGAAAAATTAATTAGCGAAAATATTTACCCAGCCCTTAAATGAAGGAAATTTTATTAGGATAAGGAGAGAATTAAGAGTTACACGAGAAGTTTAAACTCAAACGTCGTGATGGACTAAGTGAACTTATCAACCGTTGCAAGGACTAATGGAGGATAACCACCAGCTGTCAAATAAAAATGGCTAATCTTTAGTGTCCCTTCAACTGGGTTTGCTTAGGTCCACATAAGAGAGAGATTATACTAATTTTTTAAATTAGTAATAATCATCTTCTACCTCTCTCCGTCCTTTCTCCTTCTACAATCTCAACTTCTTCTCTCTCCCAAGGGTTTCTCAGAAAACTATCTCTCTCTCCCTCTCTATCTCGAGTCTGGGAAGATGAGGTCCTCTAGCTGCCTACAGGGTCTTTCCAAGCCTCAAGAACCACCCAAGAAAAAGATTCTAGTGGTTTTTTGGTTAAAAGAGAAAGAGAAGGCATTGGGTGCTCCTACTAAAGAAAGAGGAGAGTCCTCCAAGTCCAAACCCAAAGTCAAACTCCCTTCGAAAAGAAAAACTTGCCACTTTCCTAGAAACTAACCAGAGTTGGAAGAAGAGAGGCATGCAGAGGAGCAAGAGGAGGAAGTTTCAGCTCATGTGCTCACAAAATAAGTTAAAGGAAAAGCCCCTATGATCGAGCCACCAGAGAAGAAGGCGCGCAAGAAGAAATGGGAGGATGTTAAGTTGGGCAAGCAAAAGTGATTCTTTTCCAAGGATGAGCCCAAACCAAAGAGGGTCAAGCCCTCCTCAGAAAAAATGGGTTCTTCCTCTTTAAGGACCTCCAAGAAAAGGGCAGTTCCAGAAGAAGAAGAAGACAATGAAGATGATACTGAGGCCACTGTGACAGAGGATACCTTTTGGAGAAGGTGTACACCTAAGTCTCACAATCCGGTAATTATCCATCCTATCTATGAGAACTTTCTATTCAAGCATGAAGAGTTTCTTGAACGATTAAACATGCTGAGTTTCAAGAAGGTCATTAGTGGAAGAATAATATACTGGGGTAATCTGTTGCCCAAAAGGTTTGGCGAGAAGGCTAAAGAGTGGTTGGAAGTATCTGGTTTATTGGGTCTATCAATGATATGCTGTGGGATCAATGAAAGAATTCTATGCTACCTTGTTAACCCATTGAAGGCTAGCTCCTAAAGCAATTAAAGGATATAGGTATGATGCTAGGGCCTTACAATGGTTTCATGGAAAGGATTTTTATACTGTCACTTCTCAGGATTTAGGGGAGATGTTCGAAGTGAGTTGTGAAGGGCTTAGTTTAGCCGTTTGAGAATAAGAGGCTGTAGGGTCTAGAGACGTGGAATAAGATCAGTGGGATGGCATTCAAAAAGGTTGAAGTGAACTATAGAGCCAACACAATCTATAATGCTGAGTTCCGAATAGTTCAGCATTTTATCTCCACGACTATCTTTAACCTCCTTAAGCATGTGTGGGCCAATGATAAGATTAATGCTGGTGAGTTTCTGATTTGTAAGATCAAAGCAGTAGCAAAAGAGCACAAACAGTTCCTTCCTTATGGTAGGATCATATATTCTATCCTAGTTATGGTTGAAATATATGAACCACTAGATAAAGGAGCTATTCCTAAGTTTGTTTACAACTGTGCTACATTGCAAAGCATTAGAGTAAAGGAGAAAGATGGGAAATGGATGAACAAAAATAGAAAGAATGCTATTATGTCCATCAAGAGAAGGGCTACTCAGTTTGAGAAAAAGCTGGGACTCACTCTCAAGGGTTCCTCCAACAAGGTCCTATTTCTCGGCTGCCCAAAGTTGAAGATATCCAAGATAACTAACAAGAACATGAAGAAGGATTTACTTACTTTGAAAAAATAAGTTCTGAAGTTGCAGAAAAGGTACAAGAAATTATGGTAGGAGGTAATGGTGCTGAAAGCCAGGACTGGTTCATCCGATCTGGCGCGCCTTCTCCTCAAACATCAACTCCTCTCCTCAGAAATCTGTCGATCCTATTCTAAAAAGAGATCATTCTCCTTATGTTAGTACGTCACCAGATTATCAAGTACCAGATCAAGATGAAGAAGAAATTACTGCTCCCAAAAAGGAAATACAAGTTGAAGGTATGCAAGTCAAAGAATCCCGTCTGCTACTTGACCAAGTGGTTGATTCTATTGTGGGACGGGACTTCAGGTGTCTCCAATCCCCACACCAACACCAGTATAACCAATTCTTCCCTTCGCTCTACGCTAAAAAAGCACTGATCTATCTAGAAAGGCAAGGAGCAATTTGTCCATCGCCCCAGGAATTCGCAGACTGTTTGCTAAAGTTAAGCTTTCTAATAAGGGCACCTTAGGGGAAGAAGATGACATGGCTAAGGGGAAGGGAACAGAAAAAGAAGCTACAATGGAAAATGTTGTAGCATAATAAGAAGAAGAAGTTATTCCTGAGAAAGAAGCTCAGGAAGTTGAAGCTATGGCTGGAGAAAGCCAAACTACAATCCTCGACACTACTGCTACTGCTGTATAGATTATTATCAAAGTATCCGATAAGGATGCAAGGAAGAGAAATGGCAAGGGCATTACCGCAACCCCAAAGAAGAAGTCTGGCTCAACTTTAAGAGTCAAAACTTCATTGACAGAGAAGTTTGCGTAGAAGAAAAAGAAGAGTCTCACCAAGACCCCACCAAAGGCCAAGAAGGCCTCTGCCTCTAATGTCACAAAGAAAAAGAAAGAATCACCTACTGCCTTACAAAGAGCTTTCTTCGGAGGCAAAAATTGGGACAAGAGTTCTTCTGAGTCAAGCGAAGACGATATCTTTGGTCATGACTATGATGATGGAAGAGGCTATAGAAGAGATACAAGTGATGATGATTCTTATTATTTTGCTCCACTCCTTGAAACAAATACTTTTGAAGATCTGTTGATCTTTTGAGTATAGGATGAAAAACTCTATATTCCTATAGCTTTTATGTTTGTTGGATAATTGCTCGAAACTTTTGTCTATGCTATAATTGTTGCTTTTACTTATGATGTTCTATGTTGGACACATGTTTGTCATGGACTTACATCTTCCATGATTATGTTAAATGGTAATAGCTTTTGATGCACTATGCTTAAACCAAATTCGTGATGGCTCATGTTTGTCATGGATTTAAGCCTATCCCAAATAATCTAACATGGTTGTTATGTGCATATAGACAGGGGGAGCACAATGAGTGAGGAAAACTTCATCGACAAATGATTAAGGGGGAGCCTTAGCCAAATTCTGATAAGAAGTTGCCCTTATCAAAAAGGGGGAGATTGAAAATGTCTTAGTGTTTTGATTAACTGCATATCAGAATTTGGTTAAGTATGATCGAGAAAAAGGCTATGTATAGTAGTACGCTGATCATAAACTCAGTTATTTTTAAGTACTACAATATGCTAGCCACAATCACAGGGATAAAGAAGTATATCGAGAGATCGGTCATAAGCTACGAGGACTTAACTTTCAAGTTAGGTAAGTGACTTTTTCCCTAGACTAAGTTTATTCTTACACAAGGTCATAGACTTATCTTTTGTGATATGTGATTTCTATGTGAAGTCCGGAGTCAACGAAGCCATTTTGTGATTTGAGTTGTGAAGAATTTTCCTAAGTCTGGTTCAAGTTTTTACTTACGCATTCTAGTTAAAGCTTGATCAAGAAGATCTAGATATTTATCCCAAGGCAAGTTTGAATTTGAACTTTTCCAAAATCAAGATGATTAAGGCTTTTACCCACCGTTTAAGCACCTTGTTAAGCTTGGTTGCTTGGTGGTTAAAGAGCACTCTTCTATGGATTAGAGAAACTAACTTTGGGAAGAGTTTTATAACCATATTTAAAACAAGTCCACGTGATGAGTGACTACCCAAGATGATATGAATCAGATCTGCAAGAAGCCATAATTATTTAATAATTCATTTTTGAGTTTCAAAGTCTATTTAGGAAGTTAATTTTTTATTAATTTTATTTTACATGAGTTCTATTCTGTTTAGGAAGTTACAAAAAAAGATAATTTCGTTTTATTAGGGGTTCTAGTCTATTAAGGAAGTCAATTATGAGATAATCACATTTTGAGTATTCCTAGTAGGATTAGAGTTATTTTCTTTTTTAGTTTCCCTTTTTAAGTCATATTTATCTAGTTAGAAGTTTTATTTAACTAGGATTCTTTTTGTAACAATCTGCCTATATATAAAGGCTTTATCAATGAGAATGAGGAGAATAATTTGAGTACAAAAAATGTGGGCTTTGCTCTCTTGGTTCTTCGAAACTGTTCGAACACAGCGGAGGGATTCCGTTCGTTCACCTACGACTTATCAAGCGGATCTACATCACCGTTTGTGGCATCCTCATCAAATCAAGGTTCTTGTTTCCCTACAGCAGCGGGTCGAGGTTGTTCATACCGAGGTTCTTGCAAAGGTGCAAACAACGGGTCGAGATTTCCATTAATCTAAACGTAGATAGATCCGGCTTTCGCGTGGATCCGTGACGGGATTCACATCAGTTGGTATCAGAGCTTAGGCTCTACTTCAGATCATCTATCTTTAAATTTTGTTTTTGTTTTCATTAGTTTTCAATTATTGTTCTTATTTTATTCTGAGTTGGAGAAAGAAAAAAAAATAAAAAAAGAGGAAAAAAATTCTGAAAAAAAAGAAAGATAGAGAAGAAGGCAGCCAAGAAAAGAAGCAGAAAGAAGGCTGAAAAAAAATCAAAAAAAAGAAAAGAAAAGTTGAAAGTAGAAAAAAAGAGAATATTCAAGAATGTCTTATAACTACTCAAGAAGATCCTTTGAAGGTGTTGCACCATTGGTTGGTGATCCACACACGTTTATGGACGCCCTTCTTAGTGGGATGAGGCATATAATGAGAACGGAGGTCAAGAAGCTCAGCGAAAAGGTGGACCGGATAGTGTGCAAACAAGAGAGGATACATGATGTTCCTAATGTCTGTAGAGGAAGACAAATTCAACAAAGGAGGATGAGGGTCAAAGATGAGAAGAATTCAGGAGCTAATTTTGTTGGAGAAGTCAATGGAAAGAGGGAGAACACCATTAACACTAAGCACGACATTGAGGGGAAGGTATGTAGTTCTGACGATTTGGAGGTTACACCTGAAGTGCATGAAGAAGAGGTTTTGACATGGGAGGAATTTGGTGAATATTCTATTGACTTGTTCGATGGAGAATGTTTTGATGACCATGCCATGTCACTTCTTTACTTGAGGGATTTGTTCAATGAATCAGAATTGGAGGATGTTGTTCATATGAAGAAGTACTTAACTGCTATTGATGGTGAACAAGAAGAACTTGTTGTTTTAGTTGACAAGGAAGATGTCCAACCCATATCTTACATGTCTCCTGATTTACATGTTGAACATATTGACTTCTTAGGTGTGGACGAGTTTAATTATGTTGGAGGTTCATCGTTGATCAACATCTGGAATAGTTTGAAGTTCAAAGAAAGGCTTAAACGGATTAGTAGGGCTTTTGGTTTTGAGTTGGAGATGACTTCAGATTCTTTAAGATCGAAGTACTTGTTCTGTTGGAAAGGAAGGTATCAAGTGCAGCCACGATGTTCAAAGAGTTCATCTTGCACCAGCATGGTTGTGAGTTGGCAAAAGCATGACGGATGCAAGGATTTGAGGACAAATCCATTTCAAGAGGAGGGGAATGATATGAATCAGATCTGCAAGAAGCCATAATTATTTAATAATTCGTTTTTGAGTTTCAAAGTCTATTTAGAAAGTTAATTTTTTATTAATTTTATTTTACACGAGTTCTATTCTGTTTAGGAAGTTACGAAAAAAGATAATTTCATTTTATTAGGAGTTCTAGTCTATTAAGGAAGTCAATTATGAGATAATCACGTTTTGAGTATTCCTAGTAGGATTAGAGTTATTTTCTTTTTTAGTTTCCCTTTTTAAGTCATATTTATCTAGTTAGAAGTTTTATTTAACTAGGATTCTTTTTGTAACAATCTGCCTATATATAAAGGCTTTATCAATGAGAATGAGGAGAATAATTTGAGTACAAAAAAAGTGGGCTTTGCTCTCTTGGTTCTTCGGAACTGTTCGAACACAGCGGAGGGATTCTTGCAAACAACGGGTCGAGATTTCCATCAATCTGAACGTAGATAGATCCGGCTTTCGCGTGGATTCGTGACGGGATTCACATCACAAGATGATTCACTCTTTTGTCCAATGAACAATTGTTCAAATCTTGATTATATTGATCTAACATAACCCGATACAAAAGAGGTTTCAGATATTCTTTTGGCTCTATTTTGTTACAAATATTTTAGGGATCAAATCATCTAAATGTCGAGGTCTACTCAGGCCAAGCCTAGGAAGAAAACCTGGCTATCTTGATAGCTAAGAAAAGCTTCTTCTCAACTGGCCACTTTAGAGTGAAGAGCAAGATTGAGAACTTACTTGGAGAGCAAGGGCTAGGTAAACAGCTATATGCAACGGAGATCCTATAAATATAAGATCAAGCCAAAAACAAAGGTGGACTACTCGAGAGAAAAAGAAAAGTGATCAAGATTCATAGAAGAATTCTAGCTCAAGCTGAATTCCTACATTCAAGAGAGAAAAGCTGTGATCACGAAGTAGTTAAGAGAAAGAGCGTATTAGATATATTTTTGTCTTGGATACTTGCTCAACTTTTGTGTGAAGGTGTGAGAAGTATATTTGTAAGAGCAACGATAAGCTCAAAGATTTGTAGAGATCCTATAAATCTAGAGTGAGGTAACTAGCCAGTGTCTATGAAATCTAGTATATTGAGAGGTTAATAGTGAACCTCATAAAACTAGAATCGGTAGCTAGCTAGATTCTGTGAAACTAGTGGGTAAGAGGTTTGCAAGTGAACCTGGTAAAACTTATAAGTTTGTAAGTGAACCTGGTAAAACTTTTGGTGTACTCTTGTGTTTTTAAAGTAGAAGGATAGTTGAAGAGTGAACATAGGCTTAAATGGACCGAGTCAAACCATAATTCATCTGGTATCAATTCTCTCTATCTCTATCCATAGCCTCTTCCATCATCAGAGTCATGGCCAAAGACATCGTCTTTGCTTCACTCAGAGGAACTCTTGTCATAATTTTTGCCTATGACGAAAGATCTTTCGAAGGTAGTGGGTGATTCTTTTTTTTTTCTTCGTGACACCAGAGGCAGAGGCCTTCTTGGCTTTGGTGGAGTCTTGGTGAGACTCTTCTTCTTCTACACAGGCTTCTCTGTCAACAATGACTTGACTTTTGAAGTTCAGCCAGACTTCTTCCTTGGGGCTGCGACATCGCTCTTGCCCTTTCTCTTCCTTGCAACCTCATCCGCTACTTTGATAATAATCTGTATAGCAGCAACAGCAGTAGAAGTGTCAAGGATTGTTCTTTCTCCAGCCACAGCTTCAACTTCCTGAGCTTCTTTCTAAGGAATAACTTCTTCTTGTTCTACTGCAACATTTTCCATTGTAGCTTCTTTTTTTGTTTCCTTCCCCTTAACCATGTCATTTTCTCCCCTTAAGGTGCCCTCGTCAGAAAAGTAACCTTTAGTAAACAGTCTGCAATCTGCTGAGGTGATTACTTGCTCTTTGTCTTCCTAAATAGATTAGTGTTTTTTGAGCATGGAATGAAGGGAGGAACTGGTGATACTTGTGCTGGTGTGGGGATTGGAGATTCTGAAGTCCCACAGAAGAATAAACCACTTGGTCAAGTGGCAGAGAGGATTCCTTGTCTTGCATACTTTCAACTTGGATTTCCTTTTCAAGAGCAGTAATTTCTTCTTCGTCTTCATCTAATGATATGGAGAGGCACTGACATAAGGAGAATGAACTCCTTCTTGAATAGGATCTGCAGAAATCTGAGGAGAGGGGTTGGTGTTGTCCATCAACATGATGCCAATATCCTCAGGCTGAGGAGAAGGCGCTAGATTGGAGGGTCCAGCCTGTGCCTTCAGCACCATAACTTTCTTCTTTAAAGAAAGTAGATCCTTCTTTATCTTCTTGCCAGTAGGATTGGGTGGCTTGAACTTTGGACTGCCGGGAAACATGACCTTGTAGGAGGAACCCTTGAGAGTAAGTCCCTACTTTTTCTCAAACTGAGCAGCCATTCTCCTGATGGATAGAATAGCATTATTTCTAGTTCTGTTCATCCATTTTCCATCTTTCTCCTTTACTCCAATGCTTTAAAATGTAGCACACTTGTAAACAACCTTAGGATTAGCTCTTTTGCTAGAGGTTCACATATTACAATCAAAACTAGGATAGAATATATGATCAGACCATAAGGAAGGAACTGATTGGGCTCTTTTGCTGCTACTTTGATCTTGCAGATCAGAAACACAGCAACATTGGTCTTGTCCTTGGCTCACCACGCTTAAGGAGATTCATCTCTTCATTTGATATGGCATTAGAGTTTGTAGGATTGTTGAAGATAGTTTTGGAGATAAAATGCTGAACCATCAAAAACTCAGCTTCATAGATCATGATGGCTCTATAATTCACTTCAACCTTGTTGAATGCAGTCCCACTGATCTTGTTCCATGTCTCTAGACCCTGCAACCTCTTATTCTCAAACTTGGCTAAACTTAGCCCATCTTAACTCACTCCAAACATCTCCCTTAAATCCTGAGGAGTGACAATATAAAAATCCTTCCTATAAAACTATTGTAAGGCCGTAGCATCTTACCTAGATCCTCCAGTTGCTCTAGGAGCTAGCCTTCCATGGGTTAACAAGGTAGTATAGAATTCTCTCACTCTATCTGCATCGATCCCTTAGCCTATCATCGATAGACCTAATAGACCAGACACTTCTAACCACTCTTTAGCCCTCTCACCAAACCCTTTAGGCAATAGCTTACCCAAGTCTATTTTTCGTCCACTAATAAACTTCTTGAAACTCAGCATGTTGAAACGTTTAAGAAACTCTTCATGCTTAAACAAAAAGTTCTCATAGATAGGATGAATAATTACCGATTGGTGAGACTTGGGTGCACACCTTCTCCCTAAGGTATCCTCTGTCACAATGGCCTCAATATCTTCTTCATTGTCTTCTTCTTCGAGAACATCCCTTTTCTTAAAGGTCCTTGAAGAGGAAGAACCCATTTCTTCTAAGGAGGGCTTGACCCTCTTCGCCTTGGGCTCTTCCTTGAAAAAGGATCATTTTCGCTTACCCAATTTGACAGTCTCCCCTTTCTTCTTGTGCACCTTTTTCTCCAGTGGCAAGACCAGGGGGACTTTTCCTTTAACTTCTTTCGTGAGCACAGGAGGTGGAATTTCCTCCTCTTGATCCTCTGCATGTTTCTCTTCCTCTATCTCTGGATGGTTTCTAGGAGAGTGGTAAGTTTTTCTTTTTGAAGGCAATTGGACCTTGGGTATGGACTTAGAGGACTCGCCCCTTTCTATAGTAGGAGCACCAGATGCCTTCTCTTTCTCTTTCAACCTAGAAACCACTAGATTCTTCTTCTTGGGTAGTTCTGGAGGCTTGGAAAGACCATGTAGGTGGCTGGAGCGCCTCATCTTCCTAGACCTGAGAGAGAGAGAGAGTATGTGAGAGAGAGAGAGTATGTGTGTGTGAGAGAGAGAGTTTTATGAGAAATCCTTAGGAGAGAGAAGAAGTGGAGGTTTTTAGGAGGAGAAAGAAGTGAGAGAGGTAGAAGATGATTATTACTAATTTTAAAAATGTAGTATCAACTCTCTCTTATATGTCTTAAGCAAACCCAGTTGAAGGGACACCAAATATTAGCCGTTATGATTTGACAGTGGACGATTATCGTCCATTGGTCCTTTGCAATAGCTGAGAAGTTCTTTTAGTCTATCACGACGTTTGAGTTTAAAGTTCTGGTTCGCATGTAAGTCCTAATTCTCTCCTTATCCTAATAAATTTCCTTCATTTAAGAGCTTGGTAAATATGCCCGCTATTTGATTTCCTGAGCATATAAAATGTAGCTCTATATCACCTTTTTGGACATGATCTCTAAAAAAGTGATACCTAATTTCAAAGTTCTTGGTGCGAGAATGTTGCACTAGATTTTTACTAAGGCAAATAGCACTAGTATTATCACGCATAATTGGCATTTTATTAAAATTCATACCGTAATCTTGGAGTTGTTGCTTCATCCACAGAAGTCGAGAATAGTAACTTCTAGCTGAGATACACTTCGCCTCAGCTGTGGAGAGATACATATAATTTTGCTTCATGCTAAACCAGGATATCGGCATGTTCCCAATCAATTGGCATGTTCCTGATATACTTTTCCTATTCAGCTTGCAACCTCCATAATCTGTGTCAGAATATCCAATTAGTTCAAAACCACTTTCCTTAGGATACCAAATACCCCTATCGGTTGTTCCCTTTAGGTAACTGAATATCCTTTTAACAGCCATAAAATGAAGTCCTTGAGGTATGCAAATGCTAAAAGCAATCAAATAGTTTCTAATCTAGCAACAGGTATGAATGTTTTATCGTAATCTATTCCCTCTTCTTGGGAATAGCCCTGTCCTATAAGTCAAGCCTTATTCTGAGTTACTATAGCATTTTCATCCCTCTTGTTCCTAAAGACCCACTTAGTGCCAATCACAGGATGATCAGCTGGTCTAGGAATAAGCATCCACACGATACTTCTCTCGAATTGATTTAGCTCTTCATAAATGGCAATCATAAAAACTCATCATCTATAGCATCACTTATTGAAAATGCCTTTGTATTTTGATTAAGTGCATATCAGAATTCTAAAGGCTATGCATATTAGTACACTGATTATAAATTCAGTTATCCTTAAGTACTACAATATGCTAGTCATGATCAAGGGACAAAGAAGTATATCGAGAGATCGGTCATAAGCTATGTGGACTTAAAGTAAGTGACTTTTTCCTTAGACGAAGTTTATTCTTGCATAAGATCATAAACTTGTCTTTTGCATGATGTGTGATTTCTGTGTTAAATCTGGAGTCAACAAGACTTTTTGTGATTCGAATTGTTAAGAATTCTTCTAAGTCTGGTTCAAGTCTTGACTTACTTATTCTAGTTAAAGCTTGACCAAAAAGATCTAGATATTTATCCCAAGACAAGTTTGAATTTAAACTTTCCCAAAATCAAGATGATTAAGGCTTTTACCCATCGTATAAGGGCCTCGTTAAGCTTAGTTGCTTGGTGTTAAAGAGCACTCTTCTATGGATTAGAAGAACTAACTTTGGGAAGAGTTTTATAATCATCTTTGATAAAAAGGTCCATGTGATGGGTGATAACCCAAGTCGACTCATGCTTTTGTCCAAGCTATAATTGGTTTAATTGTTTTTGACTTACACTAACATAATCTGATAACAAAAGCTATTTCAAAAGTTCTTTTGGCTCTGTTTTTATAGCTATTTGAAGGATCAAATCAACCCTCATGTCAAAGTCAACACAAGTCAAGCCTAGGAAGAAAAGTGCTAGCTTTTGCTAGCTTGAAAGACTTCTTCTCCAACAGCTACCAATGTATACTTTGGACGTGAAGAGTAAGTTTTAAGATTTGTTTGGCAAGCATGGGCCAACGGCTACTTACAACGGAGATCCTATAAATAGAAGATCAAGCCAAGAACAAAGTTGGACCACTTGATAGAAAAGAGTGTGATCAAGATTCAAAGAAGAAATCTAGCTTGAAGCTGAATTCCTACATTCAAAAAGAGAAAAGCTGTGATCACTAAGTGTTGAAGACAAAGAGTGTATTAGATATACATTTGTCTTGGTACAGTCTCAACTTCTGTGTGAAGGTTTGTGTAGTACATTTGTAAGAGCAACGATAAGCTCAGAAAGTTTCTAGAGAGCCTGTAAATCTAGACGGTTGCTGGCCATTGTACGTGAATCTAATGGGTAAGAGGTTTGCAAGTGCTCCTGAAAACTTGTAGGTTAGCAAGTGCTCCTGTGAAAACTTGTAGGTTTCAAGTCAACCTTGGAAAACTTTTGGTTTGCAAGTGAACCGTGAAAACTTGTAAGTTTGCAAGTGAACCTGTGAAAACCTGTAGGTTTGCAAGTGCATATGGCAAAACTTGTTGTGTACTCTTGTATTTTTATTGGAGAAATAAAAAGGAGGACGGTTGAAGAGTGGATGTAGGCTCAAGAGGATTGAGCTTAACCACTATACATCTGGTGTCAATTCTCTCTATCTTTATTTTTTTTCATGCTGATTGACTATGTACCAACGAAAGTTGAGAAATTCGATTGAGACCTAATTCACCCCCCATTCTTAGGTTGCTTATTGGACCTATAATTGGTAGCAGAGAAGGTCCCATACTTTACACACTATACGTTTGACGTATTTTGATTAAGTGTGCAGGACTAACATCCGAGGGAAAAGATCATGGCAACCTCATCAAACCTCACCTTTACTGAAAAATAGTCTACCACGAGACCTCCTTTATTTTCTGGAGCTCATTATTCCTTTTGGAAGGCAAGAATGAACATCTTCATTCAAGCCAATGATTAGGAAGCTTGGAGAGCCATCGAAGATGGTCTATTCACTCCCTACGAAATGAAAGGAGATGTGAAAGTAGCTAAGTCCAAAGATTCTTGGACTCCAGAAGAGGTGAAAAAGGTACAAGTAAATTGTAAAGCCATAAATATGCTACATTGAGCTTTAGACGCTTCATAGTTTAATAGAATCTCTATATGTGCTTCGGCCAAAGAGATCAGGGATAAACTCGAAATCACTCACGAGGGTACAAACCAAGTGAAAGAGTCTAAAATAAACATGTTAGTATATAAGTATGAGCTTTTCAAAATGATGCCTGATGAGACCATTGGTGAAATGGTGACGAGGTTTACTAGTATAGTAAATGGGCTAAAGTCACTAGGTAAAAGCTATACAAATTGTAAAATTGTACGTAAAATATTGAGAAGCTTGCATAAAACTTGGTCATCGAAAGTCACAGCCACCAAAGAAGCAAAGGATCTCAATGTCCTTTCTCTCAATGAACTCGTTGGCTACTCATGACTCATGAGATCAAAATGATCCAAGAGTCGAATGAGGAAAATACAAACTCTTGGAAAAAGAACCTAGCCTTCAAGCCTAAGGAAAGGGAAGTTGTTTCTTGTGGGACTGATAAAGAAGATGAAGAAGTTGCCATGTTGGCAAGACGCTTCAATAAGTTCTTCAAAAGGAGAAAATTCCCAAACAAGAAGTTCCTCAAGAAGAAAGAGGAGGACGAGAAGAAAGAAGTCATTCGGTGCTTTAAGTGTAACAAGCCTGGACACGTTAGGACTGACTGTCACATAGCCCTTTGGGATGACACCGACTCCGACTCATCCACCTCAGAGGAAAGTGAGGAAGCACAGCTTTGCTTAATGGGGATTGAGCAAGGAGAACTGTCTCAGGTAAATGATGACTATCCTGACTTTACCTTTGAAGAGCTATATTATACCTTTGATCAAGTTGTAGGAGAACTGAGAGATGCTATGATTGAAAGATCCGAGCTGAGAAATAAGTTACTCTCAGAGATGAAATGATCAAAGCGCTTGAATAAGAGTTAGAAAGACTGAAGTCTGAATAGACTATTCCTGACACTGTTCTTGTGTCTCAACCAAAGCAATCCACTAGCCACCCAAGTAATAAACAGCGTAGAAGTCCTCATCGGATGAACAAAAGATGTTATACTTGTGGCAATGTTGGGCATCTAGCTAGAAGTTGCCAGAGTGGCAAGATTTCTAGAACAAAGAAAGTCTAGGTTCGAAAGGAAACTTTTGTTTTATCTGACAAATTTGGACCTAACCAAGTTGGGTATCAAAATCAAAGACTTAGTTGCTCTTACATGTATGTCTCAGAGCGCATCACGAGCTGAACTAGGAATGGTATATCGATAGTGGATGCACGAGATATATGACTAGAAATAGAAGATTCTTCTCTAGTATAAAGAAAAAGGAAGGTGGGAAGGTCACCTTCGGAGACAATAGACAAGGCACAATTATCGGTCAAGATAATGTTGGAAATTCAACTACCACTCTTATTAGAGATGTTCTACTTGTTGATGATTTAAAGCATAACTTGCTTAGTGTGTCACAACTCTGCGATAATGGACTATGTGTTAAGTTTGAGTAAAATGTTTGCAAAATTGAAAGTTCTGAGGGTTTATGCATGATAAGACATAGAAGAGGTAATGTCTATGTAGTTAACCTGAAGAGACTAGATGCAAACAACTCATGTTTAATAGTCAAAGAAGAGGAGAGTTGGATGTGGCACATGAAGTTAGGAATGTTAACTTGAGAACATTGTCCAAACTTGTTAAGCATAAATTGGTTAAAGGCTTACCAAGCTTATCATTTGATAAGAATAAACTCTGTGAGGCATGCGCCAAATGGAAGCATATGAAATCATCTTTCAAACCGAAGCATTGTTTGGCTACCTCTCGACAGTTGGAGTTGATCCATTTTGATTTGTTTGGACCAACTGAAATACAACGTCTTGGAGGAAAACACTATGGGGTTGTATGTGTAGGTGATTACTCCAGGTTTACTTGGGTATTCTTTTTAAGATTAAAAAGCAAAGCAACTGATGTATTTGTCAGGTTTTACAAAAAGGTACAAAATGAGAAAAGTACCACGATTATAAGTGTGAGGAGTGATCATGGAACAGAATTTAAGAACGAGTAGTTCAAAAAATTTTGTGATCAATATGGAATTAGCCATAATTTCTCTTCTCCTAGAAAACCTCAACAAAATGGGGTTGTTGAAAAGAAAAATAGCACGTTGGAAGAAATGGCTAGGACTATGATCTGTCAATATAATATGCCAAAGTATTTTTGGGCGGAGGCTGTGAATACTGCTTGGCATATTATAAATAGAACCTCCATTATATCATCGCTTAAAAAGACTCCATATGAGCTATATAAGGGAAGAAAGCCGAGCATCGGTTACTTCCATGTATTTGGGTCTAAATGCTTTATGCACAACAATGGCAAAGAACATCTTGGCAAATTTGATGCTAAAAGCGATGAGGCTATATTTTTGGGTTATGCAAATAATGGAAAGGCCTATCGAGTGTTTAACAAGCAAAATTGCAAGGTAGAAGAATTCGTACATGTCCTATTGGATGAACAAGCCTTGATACCCTGAAAGGAAGTTGATGGCCTTTCTGATGAGGAAAAGGATGAAGAGCTTATTAACATAAGTGACGATAAACAGGAGGAAAATGCTGAAAAGTACCCTCCAGCCACACAAGAGTGGAAAATCATTAAAGATCATTCCCTCATGCAGCTAATAGGTGATCCACACAAAGGTATACTTACTCAAAGGGTAATTCATAATACTTGCATGCATCTTGCATTCTTATCTCAAGTTGAACCTAGAGATATAAGTGATGGAATAGATGATGAATTTTGGATGATTGCTATGCATGAAGAGCTAAGTCAATTCGAGAGAAGTAATGTGTGCACACTCGTTCCAGGACCAGCTGATCATCTAGTGATCGACACTAAGTGGATCTTTAGGAACAAGATGGATGAATATTCTATAGTAACTCAAAACAAAGCTAAACTTGTAGCACATGGTTATTCCCAAGAAGAGGGAATAGACTACGATGAAACATTCACACCTATTGCTAGATTATAAGCTATTCGGTTGCTCTTAGCATTTGCATGCCACAAGGACTTGAAATTTTACCAAATGGATGTCAAGAGTGTATTCTTAAGTAGTATTGTTAAAGAAGAAGTTTATGTAGAACAACCACCTCGTTTTGAAAGCTTTGATAAGCCTAATCACATTTATTGTTTAAACAAAGCTTTATATGGTTTGGAACAAGCTCCCAGAGCTTGGTATGAAAAGTTGAGTGGTTTTCTCATTGAAAAGGGTTTTAAAAGAGGTAATGTTGATACAACATTGTTCAGTAAGGGTGAAAAGAATAATCTGTTACTTGTGCAATCTATATCAATGACATCATTTTTGGTGCATCAAATGATTCTATGTGCAAGAAGTTTGCTGAAACCATGCAAAAAGAGTTTGAGATGAGTGTGATAAGAGAATTGAAATATTTCCTTGGTCTTCAAATTAACCAATCCAAGAAGGAAATATTCATAAGTCAAACCAAGTATATCAAGGATATCTTGAAGAAGTTTGACATGATGAATTTGAATGAAATGGGCACTCTTATGGCTGCTAGCACAAGGCTAGACAAGGATGAAGAAGGTGTCCCATTTGATCAAAAGAAGTATCGAGGTATGATCGGATCCCTATTCTATTTAACTACCAGTCGACCTGATATACTATTCATCATTTGTATATGTGCTAGATTTCAATCTAGTCCCACAGAAACTCACTTTATGGCTGTTAAAAGGATATTTAGATATCTAAAGGGGATGACTGACATGGGTATTTGGTATCCTAAAGAAAGTGGCTTTGAGCTAATAGGATATTTAGACGCCGATTATGGAGGTTGCAAGCTGGATAGGAAGAGTACATCAAGAACATGCCAATTGCTTGGGAACATGTTGATATCATGGTTTAGCAAGAAGCAAAATTCGGTGTCTGTCTCCATAGCTGAGGCAGAGTACATCTCTACTGGTAGTTGCTGCTCTCAGCTACTCTGGATGAAGCAACAACTCCAAGATACCGCTATGAATTTGCCTTAGTAAGAATCTGGTGCAACATTCACGCACCAAGAACATTAAAATTAGGCATCACTTTCTTAAAGATCATGTCTAAAAGGGTGATATAGAGCTATAATTTGTATGCTCGGAAAATCAATTGGCAAACATATTTACCAAGCCCTTAAATGAAGGAGATTTTATTAGGATAAGAAGAAAATTAGGACTTACATGCGAATGAGAAGTTTAAACTCAAGAGTCGTGATGGACTATTAGAAGTTCTCAACCGTTGCAAAGACTAATGGTCTATAACCACTAGCTATCAAATCATAACGGCTATCATTTAAGTTTCCCTTCAACTGAGTTTGCTTAAGTCTATAAATAAGAATGATTATATCTAATTTAAAAATTAGTCATAATCATCCTCTACTTCTCTCCGTCCTTTCCCTCCTCTTAGAACCTCCACTCTTTCTCTCTCCCAAGGGTTTTTTAAGAAACTCTCTCTCTCTCTCTCTCGGGCCTAGGAAGATGAGGTGCTCCAGTCGACTTCAAGGTCTTTCCAAGCCTCAAGGACCACCCATGGAAAAGAATCCAGTGGTTTCTTGGCTAAAAGAGAAAGAGAAGGCTTTAGGCACTTCTATAGAAAGAGGCGAGTCCTCTTTGGCCAAACCCAAGACCAAACTCCCTTCAAAAATGAAAGCTAGCCATTCTAAGAAGAACCCTACCATGGAGGAAGAAAGGCATACAGCAGAGCACGAAGAGGAAGTTCCACTTTCTGTGCTCACATGAGAAAAAGCCCCCATGATCGAGCCATATGAGAAAAGGGTGTGCAAGAAAAAGGAGGCTGTTAAGCTGGGAAAATAAAAGCGGTCTGCTTCCAAGGACAAGCCCAAGGTGAAGAGAGTCAAGCCCTCCTCAAAAGAGATGGGTTCTTCCTCTTCAAGGACCTCCAAGAAGAAGGTGGTTCCTGATGAAGAAGAAGAAGAAAATGATGATACTGAGGCCACCATAACTGAGGACACTATCGGGAGAAAGTGTATACTTAAGTCTCACAAATTGATAATTATCCATCCTATCTATGAGAACTTTCAGTTCAAGCATGAAGAATTTTTGGATAAGTTCAATATGCTGAGGTAATTATTGCCCAAAGGGTTTGGTGAGAGGGCTCAAGAGTGGTTAAATGTGTCTGGATTAATGGGTATGTTAGTGATATGATGTGGGATTAAGACTGATAATGTGAGAGAATTCTATGCTAACCTATGGACCCATGGAAGGCTAGCACCCAGAGCTACTGGTGGATCTAGGTCTAGAGCCTTGCAATGGTTCCATGGAAAGAATTTCTATATAGTTACTCCTCAGGATTTGGGGGAGATGTTTGGGATAAGCTGTGATGGGCTAAGTTTAGCCAAATTCGAGAACAAGAGGCTGCAAGGGTTGGAAACGTGGAATGAGATCAGTGGGAATTCGTTCAAGAAAGTTGAAGTAAATTATAGAGCCACCACGATGTTTGATGCTAAGTTTAGGATGCTTTAACATTTTATTGCCACGACTATCTTCAACAAACCCTCCAACACTAATGTTGTTGGCAATGAGGAAATGATCTTTCTGAAGTATGGGTGGGCCAAGACCAAGATTAATGTTGATGAGTTTTTGATCTGTAAGATCAAGATAGTAGCAAGAGAGCCCAAGCAGTTCCTTCCATATGGGAGGATCATATATTCTATTTTTGTCATGGTTGGACTATGTGACCCAATGGACAAGGCTGTCGTACCTACTATTGTGTACAACTGTGCAGCATTGCAAAGCATTAGAGTAATAGAGAAAGATGGGAAATGGATGAACAGAAACAGGAAGAATGCCATTCTGTCCATCAAGAGAAGGGCTTTTATATTTAAGAAGAAGAAGGGACTCACTCTCAAGGGTTCCTCCAACAAAATTATCTTTCTCACATGTACAAAGTTGAAGCCAACCAAGCCTGCTAACAAGAAGATGAGGAAAAATTGACTTGCTTTAAAGAAGTAAGTTAAGGTGCTGAAGGCCAAGGCTGGTTCCTCTGATCCAACGCCTTCTCCTCATCCTGAGGATATTGTCATCCTGCCAATGGATGACACCAACTACTCTCCTCAAATTTCTGCAGATCCTACTCAAGAAGGAGGAAATTCTCCTTATGTTAGTGCCTCTCTAGATCACCATGTTCCTGAAGAGGAAGACGAAGAAGTTACTGCTCCCAACATTAATATCCAAGCTGATGGTATGCAAGATTCTCTGCCACTTGACCAAGTGGTTCACTCACTCGCGGGACTTTAGAAGTCTCTAATCCCTACTCCAGTACCAGTATCACCAGTTCCTCCCTTCGTTCCATGCTCAAAAAGCACTGGATGTGTCTAAAAAGATAAGGAGCAAGCTATCCATCACCCCAATAGGCCGTAGACTGTTTACTGAAGGTAAACTTTATGATAAAGGCACCTTAGGGGGAGAAGGAGAAATGGCTAAAGGGAAGAACACAGAAGAAGGAGCTGCAATGGAAAATGTTACAGTAGAACTAGAAGTTATTCCTGAGCAAGAAGCTTAGGAAGTTGAAGCCTTGGCTGCTGTTGAGAGCTAAGATGTAGTTCAAGATGCTACTGTTGCTGCTGCTCATATTATTATCGAAGCAGCTGATGAAGATAAGAGGAACAAGAAAGGCAGGCTGTTGCCACTGCCTCAAAGAAGAAGGCTGGCTCATCATCAGGACTTTGCTGACAGAGAAGCCTGTGCAAAAAAAGAAGAAGAGTCCCACCAAGACTCCACCAAAGGCTATGAAGGCCTCTGCCTCTTTTATCATGATGAAGAAAAAAGAATCACCCACTACCTTCCAAAGAGCCTTCTTCGTAGGTAAAGATTGGAAGAAGAGTTTTACTGAGTCAAGTGAAGATGATGTCTTTGGCCATGACTCAGATGATGGAAGAGGTTATGAAAGAGATGTCAGTGATGATGATTCCTATTGATCAAGCTCCACTCCTCGAACAAACACTTTTGAAGATCTTTTGATCTTTTTGTGCCTAGGATAAAAAATTCTCTATACTCCTATGGGTGTTATTGTTTGTTGAATATTTGCTCAAATGCTCTTGTCTGTGCTATGAACAAACACTTTTGAAGATCTTTTGATCTTTTTGTGCCTAGGATGAAAAACTCTCTATACTCCCATGGCTGTTATTGTTTGTTGAATATTTGCTCAAATACTTTTATTTGTGCTATGATTGCTACTTTTACTTATCATGTTCTACGTAGGACGCATGTTTGTCATGGATTTACGTCTTGCATGAATGTGTTAGGTATGAATAGCTTTCGATGCACTATGCTTAAAACTACATTTGCGATGGCTCATATTTGCCATGGACTTAAGCCCATCCCAAATAATCTAACATAGTTGTTAAGTGAATATAGACAGGGTGAGCGCGATAAGCGAGGAAAACTTAATTGGCAAAGATTAAGGGGGAGGCTTAGCTAGATTTTGATGGGAAGTTGCCCTTATTAAAAAGGGGGAGATTGAAAATGCCTTTTTATTTTGATTAAGTGCATATCAGAATTCAAGTTTAGTATGATCAATATAAAGGCTATGCATAGTAGTACACTGATCATAAATTCAGTTATCCTTAAGTACTATAATATGCTAGTCATGATCAAGGGATAAAGAAGTATATCAAGAGATCGGTCATAAGCTACATGTACTTAACTTTCATGTTAAGTAAGTGACTTTTTTCTTAGACGAAGTTTATTCTTGCATAAGATCATAAACTTATCTTTTGTGTGATCTATGATTTCTGTGTGAAATTCAAAGAAGACTTTTTATGATTTGAATTGTTAAGAATTTTTCTAAGTCTGGTTCAAGTCTTGACTTACTTATTCTAGTTAAAGCTTGACCAAAAAGATATAGATATTTATCCCAAGACAAGTTTGAATTTAAACTTTGCCAAAATCAAGATGATTAAGGCTTTTACCCATCGTATAAGAGCCTCGTTAAGCGTGGTTGCTTGGTGGTTAAAGAGCACTCATCTATGGATTAGAAGGACTAACTTTGGAAAGAGTTTTATAATCATCTTTGATCAATGTGATGGGTGACAACCCAAGTCCACTCATAGTTTTGTCCAAGCTATAATTGGTTTAATTGTGTTTGACATACACTAACACAATCTGATAACAAAAGCTCTTTTAAAAGTTCTCATTTCTTCTAATGTTCATTTCTTCCTTTCAACAATCCCATTTTGTTGAGGTATTTTAGGAGCAGAGAAATTATTGCTAATTCCATTTTGATCACAGAAATTCTCGAACTTTTTGTTCTTAAATTATGTTCCACTGGTACTTTTCTCATTTTTCACTTTCTTGCAAAACTTGACAAATACATTAGTTGTTTGCTTTTTAATCTTAAAAAGAATACCCAAGTAAACCTGGAGTAGTCATCAATGAACACAAAACCATAGTGTTTTCCTCCAAGACTTTTTGTACGAGTTGGTCCAAATAAATCTATATGAATCAACTTCAACGATCGAGAAGTAGACAAATGATGTTTTTGTTTAATTGATGAATTAACAAGCTTCCCTTTTGACACATGCCTCACATAGTTTATTCTTATCAAATGATAAGCTTGGCAAGCCTTCAACCAATTTACGCTTAGCAAGTTTGGACAATGTTCTCATGTTAACATGTCCTAACTTCCTGTGCCGCATCCAACTCTCCTCTTCTTTGACTATTAAACATGAGTTGTTTGCATCAAGACTCTTCAGGTTAACTATACAGACATTACCTCTTCTATGTCCTATTATGCATAAACCTTCAGAAATTTTAACCTTGCAAACATTCTCTTCAAATTTAACACATAGTCAATTATCGCAGAGTTGTGGCACGCTAAGTAGGTAATGCTTTAAACCATCAACAAGCAGCACATCTCTTATAAGAGTGGTAGTTTAATTTCCAACATTACCTTGACCAATAATTATGTCTTGTTCATTATCTCCAAAGGTGACCTTTCCACCTTTTTCTTTCTTTATACTGGAGAAGAACTTTCTATCTCCAGTCATATGTCTCGTGCATCCTCTATCGATGTACCATTCCTGGTTCTGCTCATGGTGCACTCTGAGACATACTTGGAAGAGTACCTAATTCTTTGATTTTGGTATCCAAACTCAGTTGGGTCCAAACTTGTCAAATAAAACATAAGTTTCCTTTGGAACTCAAACTTTCTTTGTTATAGAAATCTTGCCATTCTAAAATTTCTAGCTAGATGCCCAACATAACCACAAGTATAACATCTCTTATTAGTCCGATGAGAACTTCTGCGCTATTTATTACTTGGGCGGCTAGTGGATTACGTTGACTGAAACACACAAATAGTGTCAAAAATAGTCTTTTCAGACTTCAGCCCTTCTAACTCTTGTTCTAGAGCTTTGATCCTTTCATCTCTGAGAGTGAACTCATTTCTGAGTTCGGATCTTTCAATCATAGCATTTCTCAGTTCTCCTATAACTTTATCAAAAGCATCATACAACTCTTCAAAGGTAAAGTCAGCATGGTCATCATTAACCTGAGAAGTTTCTTGTTTCTCAATCCCTATTAAGCACAGCTATGCTTCCTCACTCTCTTCTGAGGTGGATGAGTCAGAGTCAGAGTCGGTGTTATCCCAAAGGGCTACGTTACCTTGTCTTTTCCTCTCTTCTTATATGAGCCTTTCTTCAGATTAAGCTTAGCAAAATCACTCCTAACATATCCAGGCTTATTACATTCGTAGCACCGAATGACTTCCTTCTTCTTGTTCTCCTCTTTCTTCTTGAGGAACTTCTTGTTGGAGAATTTTCTTCTTTTGTTGAACATGTTGAAGCACCTTGCCAACATGACAATGTCTTCATCTTCTTCCTCTGTCCCATAAGAATCAACTTCCCTTTTCCTTTGGCCTTAAAGGACGGGTTCTTTTTCTAGAAATTTATATTTTTCTCAATTTTCTCATTTTACTCTTGGATCATCTTGATCTCATAAGTCATGAGTAAGCCAACGAGTTCATCGATAGTAAGGACATTGAGATCCTTTGCTTCTTTAATGGATATGACTTTTGATGACCAAGACTAGGCAAGCTTCTCAATAATTTACGTACAATTTTGCAATTATTATAGCTTTTTCCTAGTGACTTTAACCCATTTACTATGTTAGTAAACCTTGTCACCATTTCACCTATGGTTTCATCAGGTAACATCTTGAAAAGCTCATACTTATATATTAACATATTTATCTTAGACTCTTTCACTTGGTTAGTACCCTCGTGAGTGACTTCAAGTTTATCCCAAATCTCCTTGGCCGAAGTGCACACAGAGATTCTATTAAACTCTGAAGCATCTACCGCACAATATAGAATATTTATGGCTTTACACAAAACTTGTACCTTTTTCACCTCTTCTGGTGTCCAAGAATCTTTGGACTTAGTTATCATCTCATCTCCTTTTTTCTTGAGTGGAGTGAAGGGACCATCTTCGATGGCTCTCCAAGCTTCCCAATCATTGGCTTAAATGAAGATCTTCATTCTTGCCTTCCAAAAGGAGTAATGAGCTCCAGCAAATGAAGGAGGTCTTGTGGTAGGTTGTCCTTCAGCGAAGGTGAGATTTGATGTGGTTGCCATGATCTTTTCCCTCGGATGTTAGTCCTGAATATTTAATCAAAACACGTCAAGTGTATAGTGTGTAAAGTATGGGACCTGCTCTGATACCAATTATAGGTTCAATAAGTAACCTAAGAGGGGGGATGAATTAGGTCTCAATCGAATTTCCCAACTTTCGTTGGTACTTGGTCAATCAGCGTAAACGAGAATAGAGATAGAGAGAATTGACACCAGATGTATAGTGGTTCGGCTCGGTCCACTTGAGCCTACGTCCACTCTTTAACTATCCTCCTGCTTTTTATTATTCCCAATAAAAACATAAAAGTAAACCACAAGTTTTACGAGGTTCACTTGCAAACCTACAAGTTTTCACATGTTCACTTACAAACCTACAAGTTTTAATAGGTTCACTTGCAAACCTCTTACCAACTAGCTTCATGGACTTCGGCTAGCTACCTATCTCTAGTTTTACCAGGTTCACTAGTAACCTCTCAATACACTAGCTTTCATAGGCACTAGCTAGTTACATCTCTCTAGATTTACAGGATCTATAAAAATCTCTGAGCTTATTATTGCTCTTACAAATATACTTGTCACACCTTCATATAGAAGTTTAGCAAGTATCTAAGACAAAAGTATATCTAATATGCTTTTTTTCTTAACCACTTAATGATCACAGCTTTTCTCTCTTGAATGTAGGAATTCAGCTTGAGCTAGATTTCTTCTTTGAATCTTGATCACTTTTCTTTTTCTCTCAAGTAGTCCACTTTTGTTCTTGGCTTGATCTTCCATTTATAGGATCTCCCTTGCATGTAGCCGTTGGCCTAGCCCTTGCTCTCCAAGCAAGTCCTCAAGCTTGATCTTTACTTCTAAAGTAGCCATTGGAGGAGAAGCTTTTCTTAGCTGTCAAAATAGCCAACTTTTCTTCCTAGATTTGACTTGAGTAGACCTCGACATGTAGGTGATTTAATCCCTGAAATATCTGTAACAAAGTCAAGCCAAAAGAAGTTCTGAAACCACTTTTGTATTAGGTTATATTAGATTAATATAATCAAGATTTAAACAATTATTACTTGGACAAAGAGTGAATCATCTTGGGTAGTCACGCATCACGTGGACTTGTTTACAGATGATTATAAAACTCTTCTCAAAGTTAGTTTCTCTAATCCATAGAAGAGTGTTCTTTAACTACCAAGCAACCAAACTTAACAGGGCACTTATACGACGAATAAAAGCCTTAATCAAGCTTACCCCGCCAAATTCGAGCCAACGTTTCTCTCCCATTTGGCATAATTTAGTTTCTTACCGCTTACCCCGCCGAATGGTGCTTCAGTCTTGGTCACACAAAATGTCCTTGCCACCCGATGAAGTCTTCTAAAAATACTAACTACTTTGAAGGTTACCAAGCTCTATGTACAAAATTGGCTAGAATTTTTAGTCCCCAGCTGGACTGGCTTGACATTTGATTAAGAAGATTCTGGATCAGGATTCAGATCTATATGTGTCAAAGAAATTGCCTCCATAACTATTTTCGAGTGATCCTGACTTCTCGGATCTTCTTCACTTCGTTGAATCAAGCGATACATTTCATTCTCAGTGTTCCTAAAATTTTTGATTTCCTCTTTATACGTCAGGCATGTTTGAACCAATTCTCCAATCTCCATCGTACTGAACTCCCTTTGTTTCGGAAGGATCTCCCTGAGGATGTTGGCGAGCCGTGTATTTCTACTAAAGTACTTTTTAAAAGATAGTTTTGCTTCCCCCAGCTCCATTGCCCTTTTTACTCTTGCCACTAGATCAAGTTGGGCCCATGTCTTAAGAAAAATCTCTTTTCGAGCCTTAACCCCGAGTTTGGTGTATTTGCTCGTTCCCAAATTGAGAGTTACACACCCTTTTTCAAATTTTAACTTGGCTTTAGTAGAAGCAAAGAAAGGGCAGCCAAGGATAGGAACATTTTCCCTTGAAGGGGGAACGTCCATAATTGTGAAATCCACGAGTACAGTGCCATTTTTGGCCTCTACTGGCACGTCTTTTTATGATTTTAAGAGGTGTTTTAGTCGTGCCATCGGCTAGGTTCAAATTTCTTGTTGTGGGTGTAGCCTCGCCCAATCTGACACTCTTGATCATGGAGGTGGAAATAACATTTATAGAGGATCCTGAGTCGCACAAGGCCTTTTCAATATGAGCTCCCTGAATCGATATCAGCAATGTCATAAGCTCTGGGTCTTCAACCTTCTTTACCTGGAATGGTTCTTGTGACAATTCCCATTCCTTTATGCTTTGATCATGCTTGACTTGCCTTGGCTTCATATGATATGGAATTTCTTTGTCTATTGCTTTAGAATGAAAAAGCTCCCAAAATATTTCCCTTACCCAATGCTTCATATTCGCGAATAGGAGAGAGTAATTTTGTGTACGTTGGCAGAGCTTGAACCTTGACTTTTGTTCGATTAAAAATGTAAATTGAGGGCATGCTTGCATGAATCTATACCAAGCGACATCGTAGTGCAACTTCTCAAATTCCTTCCTACACTTATGGCATATCTCAAGAAGGTAATCCCTATCCGTTGCCAATTTTGCCTTTGCGCGATTATTTTCTCATGGTGCTCTGTTATTTTCTGACTCTCCTTAGGGCTCCCTCGGTGGCCATGATTCATCCTCGCCTTCAAGCATTATCATTCCACAATCATCTTCCACAGGGATCATATTTTTCTTAATCGCTGCGTTCTCCCTTAAAGGATCCAGACGTTTGGTTAACTGTGCAACTTAGAACTCCAGGCTATGAAAGGAAGCAAGATGTCCCTTCATTGATAGTTCCAAGATTGATAATGCACAGTCTTATTTCAGGAGTTTTTCCATGAGAGTGCTTTGTTGAGCAGTCATCTCGAGCATACTTTCTATGACTTCTTCTGTCACGACTCAAAATTGGGATCAGTGACTGGCGCTAGACCCTAACCTGTTTACAACATAAAACGGGTCTAGCCAGCCTCAAACATAACTTAATCTCACAAAATCATACATGCTCACATCATATCCTTCAATATTTGGATTGCCCATTTTGACGATCCATCTGTCTGAAGATGAAAAGCTGTACTCAAATCCAAATGAGTACTCATGGCATCTCGAGTCTTACTAACCATCAGGTATGTTCGCAGCTGTCATTGTTGCTTTCATATCTTAACGTGCCCCTTTTTTCTGGGCCCAAAGATCTTCTCCATCATGTCATCTCGAGTTTGTTTCCCGCTCACAAAATTTACCTATTTTATTTCCTTTGTTGTTGAAGGGTGTGAACCGGCTTGGGTAAGCACGTTAATTTTCCTAGTCAGAATCAAAATTTTGCTTGGCAGATGGCTCTTCCCCTTTTTTCTAGCTTTCGACATGGGCATCCAACCCCCTGACCTCCTGTGGAGCTGTTGATGAAGGTTCCCCCAGCTATGATATCAAAGTGAGCACGAGAACGGACATCCACATCGAAGTAAAAGATCTGGACCAGATGCCTGGATGTAAATTTGTGATAAGGGCTGACTCCTTTGAACATGTAGAACCTCATCCAAACCTCTTTCCAAATTCATTTTCATATTGTTTAAAAGTTCCTATATCCATTACCTCCTCTCCTGATTCTGCAAACATGAAATGTCTTTACAAGAAATCCCTGAGTGGATGATGCCTTCAAACCACTTCTTTGCACCCTCGAGTAATGTGAAAGGAAAAACTTAATCTTTACCTATTCCTTTGACATGTCTCGTAGTTCGAGAACATCACATATGATCAAGAACCTGGAAAGATGATCATTGGGGTCCTTTGTCCTTTACGCCATCAAATTGGATAGTGGTTTTCAAAATAGACAGCATAAATGGCATCAAGATTCATCCACTCTCCAGCTATCTTTTCGTTCATTCATAGTGGCATCCAGAAAATTCACATACATAATTATTAAATAATAAATAAAAACAATATAATTTAACATGCATATCAACAAAGATGCCTTGAGGAGCACCGCTCCCTGGCAACGGTGCCAATTGACCAGAGGGTTTTGACACCCCGATGTAATAAACGGAGTACGGGTAAAATGTCGAACCACAAGGAGCGGGTTCAAAACATCTCGAGAGAGTCACACTAAAGATTAGGTTAGAAAGTTGTTTTTGTTATTTTTGGAAAAGGTCAAGCAATGATAGGCTAAAGCGATTAAGGTTAAAAGTAATAAGAGAAAAATTGAGCTTGGCACTCATCATGCAACCATCATAACTTGGTCTCTCATGGGCTTATCATGTGCGACGTGAACCTAGATGAACTATGGCATGGTTCTTCACATGACATGTACATCACACCACAAAGACGATTTCTCGGTTTCAAATGGGCCACTCCTTGGACACCTCAAAGTGTGAGTTGCCAACCTCACATGAGACTACACGAGTCACCCATTCTAGCCCTCGACCCCCTCTCATTAACGAACCACCATAAGGCCAACCAAACACAACCCTTCACAGTCACGTCCTTTGGGTAACATCTAATCTAACGAATAGGTCTCTCCATGCCCCCCTTCACAGTCACATCCATTGGTAAGAGCGTACGATCATGGCTAGTGTTGTCAACACCTAGCTCTAACACAAGGTCTACTGAGCCATCGCATTATGACCTCTTTTTGCAACACACTCTCAATATGAATCCTACTCGAAACAAAGCCACTAAAGAACAACGATATTACATTAAAGGGAACAATGTTCCAAAAGCTAAACAACAAAAAAGGGAAAGAGAGTACTCAATCGTGTGGGCACGCTTGATCCGATCCCATCACCCGCTTCTCGTCCCCGTGGAGAACGCGTCCCCTAAGCCTGAAACCATAATTTTAGTCTCAATGTCAAGGCTTACAAATGAGAGGGGGTAAGGGGGTATTTATAGGAAAGCCACCACCTCAATCCTAAAATATAGTAAAAAGATCGAATTGTCCCTAAAATATCTAAATTTCCTGGGAAAAATCTGGCGCGATCACCGTTCAGTGAAGATTTTATCTTTCGATAGGCTGAGTTGGCAAGGCAAACATTTAGGCACCAACTGGCGAGTGCAAAATCCACATGGCGAGATGTTCGCCGTTCAGCGAGAAAACTTGCCTATCGACGTTAGGCTTGGAAAGCACTCATTCTTCCCTCGAGGTCTCCGTTCGGTGGTCCATTCACCAGGCATTTTGAGGCAGTAGTTTTAGAGCTTGGACGGGCGCCACTCGACGAATTTCACTGGGCATTTGTCGATCGGTGCACAATTGGCCGATCGGCGGTTGCAGCTTGTTCCCAGCTTGCTTTCCTTTATCACGACTCCTACTATACTCTGCATTTTCATATGCTCCTCTCGTCCCTCTAATCCACTAAAATACATGACGACACACGAGTAAAATCATTCGAGACAACAAACCAAGAAATGGCCAAAAATATGCAAGAATCGAGGAATAAAGACACAAAAATGGGTTTAAATGACCCTAAAATGGAGTGAGAAAATGATTTTTTTTCACGCTCATCAGTATCCACAAGAGAGGATCATGCACGGTGTCGTGGGACAGGGTCTGTGTTCCCAAAGAGGAAGGTGGTTTGGGGCTACGCTCCCTCTAACTATGAATCTAGCTTTTCTGAACTGTTTATCATGGGAAATATTGTATAGTACGATTGACTATTTTTCCATTTTCAGAGAGCGTCTATACTGTGCAGTTACGATGGGGTTTAGGCATTGCTTTGATGATATCTCTGCCTTTTCTATCTACTTGGTGGGTGAGGACTCGTCACCTATATTTTGGCTAGATAATTGGCTTGGGTATATCATTGCGGACATGTTCGGAATTGCTAGGTCGATGGTTGCTGGAGCTTTCACAGAGATTTCTCTGAGGCACATTCTGATATTGTGGCAGACATATTCTTTGGGGCCTCAGGGCAGTGACAGCACAATATGGAAACATTCTTCAGATGGCTTGCTTTCCTCGAAGGTGGCCTACTAGCACCTGCGGCCATCCTTCTCTTCGGTCTGCTGGGTGTAATAACCAACTTTACTAGTGAAAATTAGTTAAATTTAATAAAGTATTATAAGTCATTCTGTACGATAAGAATATACTATGTAAGAAAAAAAATAGAGAAATTGGTCGTTTGAAAATTTATTTGTGCAATTTTAACTTACAATAATTTATCAATTGATAATGTCAAAATAAATTAAACAATTATATTTAATTTTGGACGTGTGCTTAAAAGTTTGTATCTTATCTACTTGCTATGAAAACAATTCAAGTATATTAAATTGAGGTGAAGTATGAGGTGGTTGAGTTTCGAGCAAAGGTAAAACGTTGGGCTGGTCACATTAATTAGGAATATAATATAAAATGAATGTGCGGATATTGATTAAAAAAAGAAGATATTTTGGAGGAGAAAAGAAAAGATAAACATAGAAAATTGATTGGTTAAGTTTATCTTTTAAACAAAACAGTAACAAGAATGAAAAAGAAAATTAAAAGAAAGGGTCAGCGGAGGAAAACAAAAATAAAAACTCTCTAGGAATATAAAAAAGGTTTAACGAGAATAATGAACGAGGTAAGTTTAGCTTTACTGGCATATGTTCATTTATTATTTGAAGTTAATAGATATCATATGAGGTGATTTTTCTTAGGTGTTTAAATGGAAATTTAATAGGAACCATTGGTATGTATAATTGATTAATAAAATTGGGAGCACAAGCAAGGTTTTCATGTTCAAAATTGGAAACACCAAATAGAAAAGAAGAAGAGGAAAGAAGTGACCAAGGAGATATGTATTTTGATCTTAAAATTTTTATTTACGGAGAGAAAGATGTAGGAGATACTTAAAAAATATATACTTAATAACCTTGGTAATGAAATTTGGGATGAACAGAATAGTGATTACAGAGGAAAGAAATGGAGACCCAAAAGCTTAAATTTTTTTTTAGGTTCTGCTTTAAAAAAATTTGTCTTAAGGATTAAAGGCTAGAAATCATCTGGTATAGTTGAGATACAAGATTATCGTATCCTTTAAGATTAGGGCTATAGTATTGTATGAAAGATTCAAAGAATTGATTAAGTGATTGGTAGAATTAGAAGAATGGTCCATGTGATAACTAAGTTGGTGGTCATAAGTAAATTTTACTTTTGGATTTAAGTGGTTATAGTTCATTAACAATTGAACTTGGCTTTCATCAGAGAGGTTATAAGGATTGAAGATTGAACGGAATGACTAAACGAATTATAAGGATTACAAATAATTTAAGTAAACTATGTATTCTAAGTTCAAAGTAGGAAGGATACAAGTATAATGTGAGGACACACATGTCAAAGGTCCTTTGGAAAAAAAAATTGGTCTAAGTAAATTTGGGGACCGAATTTTTATAAGGAGAGAATAATGTAATATCCGACCATGTGACTTACACTTAATTGAGTTTGATCAAGTATGCTAAGTCATTCAATAAAATAATATACTAAATTGAGAAAAAGTAATACAAATTGATCATCAAAAAATAAAAAAAAAATTGTGCTCCGATATAATTTGGTACCTTTTAGTCACTTGGACTAAAAATTATTTTGCTACTACAACGTGATTAGGAAAGAAAAGATCTAAAAACATATGTAAAGCATGACCTGGTTTTAATTGCGATATGATGCATTATTCTTTTAAAAAGATTTCAACGTGGCAGTTTACTATGTTGTCCACGGAAACACACATGGCAATATAAGATAGAAGTAAATTTTTTCGAAATTATGATTTGAACCTTAGTAATTTTCTATTCCCATTCGCTTATATTATTAGAATAAGTGTTCTTTGGTATGTGAAAATATAAGATCAGTATGAGTTTAATTAGCTAACTTCAATCAAGCAATAATAAGAAAATATTGTGTGAATAACGAATGGTTAACAATGTTGATAGATAATTAAATTTACTCAAGAGTGCAATAGATAAGGGCTAACTTAACAAAATTGGATATGCATAGAAAAAGAGAAAAAAAATGTGGCAAAAGATTGGGCTGGCCACGGAAATGAAAATTTTAATATTAAATAGATTCTTGGACAATTACTTAGTAGGAGGTGGAACTCCATATAACTTTTCAAGGTAAAAAGTTGCTCACTCTTATTTTCTCACCGAACCAAACCATGTAAAAAAAATAAATAAATGAAAGCAAGTACCGGAACAAAACTAACAAAGAAGGACCCAAAGACCTACCTACAAGCGAGAAGGCAAAAAGGAAGATCCTAGTCAACCTAGGTAAGCTTATCTTCATAATTTACAAGTGTTACAGTCTATTTGCGAGTGACAAACTCGTGAAGGGAAGATGAACTTTATGATTAATTTATTCATAGTTAAGTAAATTCAGTGGACATGAAATTGAAAAGGGAAATGTAAAGATTAAGCTTTAGAAAACCACGGTAAGAAAATATGAATAGTAAATTGAGAAAACAAAAAGGACAAGCAGGAGATAAAAAAAAGAGAAAAGAAGAACAAGAGAAGTACACCGAGAAAAAGGAGAGGGAATTTAGTGAGGTAATGTCATCCAATTTATTAATGGTTGCGTTATTTGTTTTGAGACTAAGATTAATATTTTCAACGTTAACGTAACAGTTGAACTATTAGCCAAAGATTGTAAAGTTGGAAAATCTTATGTTGCTATTTACGTGAACATTAGATCGAATTTATTAGGTGTTGTAGAAATCTAGTTTACAAAGATAATTTAAGAGAAACAAACGGTATTAGAAAACTAAAGGTTATTTAAAATAAAAATAAAGATTGAAATCGGTGTGCGGAAATCGGTTGAATTAAAATTATGATGTTTTGTACCCTTCCTTATTTGAAGGAGGTATATGATTGATGTTGTGGAAACTAGAGGTTTCAAGTATTCGCACACTAGGAACTAAATTTGGAGGAGATTTGGTTGTTGGCCGTTTCGTCAAATCGGTAAACAAATAATATGTGACTCGTGCTTTCTTTGGCGCACTCTATTTATTTGTCATGATTTGAATATAGTACTGTTAGTGTATATTATGCATTTGTCATAGGAGCATTATGATCTGACATTATGATTTGTAAGCGTTTGATTAATTTGGCCATGAGTGGGCACTGAAAATATTTGGTTTGTTCATTGGATATATTTGATTCGTTTGGAGCCTATGAATATGTGTGATATGAATAACTATATGATATGGATAGCTCTGCTATGTGATATGGACGACTAGTAGGCAAAGGTCTACCCTTGACCAACCGGGGATGTTGGCATATGTGCACATATATTGAGGATACAATGTATTCTGATATGATTTGTTTGGCCGGCGGGGTTGGATTCTGATGGCGCCTTTGAGATATGGTATCCTCGTGTCGGGGTTGGAGTGACACTATCTAGAACTTGCCGAACGTTCGTCCGATTCTGTGATTTGATTTTGAAATTATGTGTTCATGTGTCAAATTGCGTAACAGAATGGGACGTTGCGTAGTTTGCTCATGTTTCAGTGACTTTGTGATTATATGCTATATTTGGTCATATGGTAAGTATGACCTTTGAATAATGTACATTTTCGTATAATTTATTTGTCATATTAGTTATATGCATGTTTTTTGAATGTTTCTGCATTGAGTAGCTAAATAAATTGCGATGCATATCTTATTTGTTTACCGAGAATTTTTCTAAACACTCATCCCCCTCTCTCACTAGTTTTGCAGAAACTCGTACATGAGTTGCATTGGTCTGGAGATCTTTTCTGATCTTGTCTAGTCCACTTTGTTCTTCGGGACTGATTGTGAGATCTTTGGTTTGTATTTATCTCTTTGTTCTAGAAGCTCCGTAGTCACACGGTTCACGTTGATCTTGGGAATGTGTAATTAATAAGGATTTACTGATATGTATTAATAAGGTAAAACTTTGGTTATATTTTTGTAAGTTATGTATTTGAAACACAAAATTAATTAACTTTAGTATTTAAAAATTTAATTTTAGTGGTTTATGAGTTGGAAGAAAATTTAGATGCGTTTGAGGCTGGATAGACTACTTTTGTAATTAAAGGAGTCGAAATCTAGTGCCGGTCACCGACCAGAGTTTGGGTCGTGATAGTTTTGTAGATGCTAAACGAGGCATAATCAAGGCATCGAACTGGATCATTGGTTGGTAGAGTTCGACTTCTCTTTGGCCATTTGATGGTGGATTTTGGAGCAGTTTCACATTGCCTGAAGGCATTGCGTGAGTTTTAATGAATTGATGATAAGGGTGATGCATAGGAATGGAAAAAAGACCCAGACCCAGACCCAGACCCAGTGGATCAGACCCTTACTTTACCCCATGGATCTTAGGGTTTATGGGTCTTGGATAGAGTTTGGGTTTGGGCCTATTTATTTAGATAGAGTTCGGGTCTGGATAGGGTCCATATAAACCCAGACCCGGACCCTACCCATAGATCCATTAATTAGATCCTACCCTAGTTAGACCCTAGTTAGATCTTTATTTATTATATTGCTAAGAATATTATAATACAGCTGTAAAAAGAATAAGCGCACATAAAAAATAATAATATAATACTATGTTTTTAATTTAAATATCAAATATTATATGACTAATTAAGTAATTAAATTTTTGGGTTAGACACGGAAGCTACCGAGAAGAGTTAGATTACAAGAGCAAGAAGATGATCGAGAAGACTTGTTCAAAAGTAGCTTGAAAATTTAGAAAGAAATTATTTTGAAGTTGCAACTTTATATTATGCAAGAACACTTATAAGTTTTAGTTTTTGATTGACGAGGTAGCCGTATGTGTTTCATTTTATGTTCAACCAGTTGGTTTATAGTTTATTCTCAACTTTAATTTGAGATTATCATTTTATTACATAAATTTTAATTTTTTATTTATTTTTTATTTGGATTATATTGAAATAATAAAAGTATCTTGTAAAGTAATTATCAAAAAGATAAAATATTAAATGGTCGGACCCTACAGACCCTGTAGACCCTAGATCTCCTAGAGGGGGTATGGGTCTAACTATAAAAAATTTGTAGGGTTGAAGGTAGGGTATGGGTCTAACTCCAAAAACTAGGGCATAGGTTGGGTCCTACCAATACCCAACCCGACCCAACCCATTGCCATCCCTAGTGATGCAGGCTTCTTTTAGTCCTTATGTGCAAGCATTGTGAAGGATCACGGTTGTTTCGTGTACGTGAGCCATTTGGATTGAACGTAACCACATGATTTTTTATGGTGTGTGGAGGACTGGTTATTCTTTGAAGATGTTGATCCGCAATTTAGTTGCAGAGGCAGAAGTGCTGAATGTTTGTCGTGTGTATAACATGCAGGCTGAGATGAGCATCTTGCAGACATTTCTTGTCAGGGGCCGGCCTGGTAAAGCACCGACGGTCAAAGAGGTGCATTGGTACTATCCACTCCTGAGTTGGATAAAATGCAATACAGATGGTAGTGCTCGTGGGGCTTTTTGTCTTGCTACTGCGGTAGGGGTTTTCAAGAACCACAGAGGTTTTGTAGCGGGCTATTTTGTACATCACTTGGGAGTTAGGTATGCATACGAGGTCGAGTTGATTGCAGCATTTTGTGCGGTGGAGGCTATCCATTCCCGTGGTTGGCATCAGCTTTGGTTGGAGATAGACTCCACATATATTTTTCTCTTACTTCAATCTAGACAGGGGGATGTCCCATGGTGTTACAGAAACAGATGGTTGCAGGTTAAGGATATGCTACGGTGTATGACGTTTCATGTATCCCATGTATTTCGTGAAGGCAATAATGTTGCTGATGTATTGACTAAGTTGGAGGTATGTGGATGGGGGCTGAGTATCCCTGACGCGCTCTTGAGCACGTTGGTAGGGGATGTGTGGGTTTTTGTTTCATCTTCTCCTCGAGGTGGGAGGATGGGTGAAATCCCTTGTATGGGATGCCTCGAGGCTAGATTGTTAAGCGCCCATCTACTGGATTGCTGTCAGGTAATTGGGCCCCCAGACTGCTAATTTATGGATTCAGCTGGGATAGTTGACAGGCGACGCTTTCCTGGCCTATTGGCGGGTATGTCACTCCGACTGCCTGACCTATGGGACACAGCGGAGTAGGACTTAGAGTATTCGGGCTCTCCCCTGATCTATTAATTAGGGGACCCACCCCTTGGACTGCCCAAGATATGGGATCAGCGGGAGTAGCTCGTAGGATTTTCATTGGCTTGTACTCTTTTTTCTTTTATTTATGAATTTTTTTTCCGCCAAAAAAAAAGTTGTAGGGAAAAACCTGAGTGGAGTTTCATATAAAGATCATTTCTCTTTCGATGCATTTCTTTTACGGCCGTTCATAAAGAGAAAAGTTAACTGTCAATTACTTGCATGTAACGTCTATTTATTGGATCTTCACATTATGTTTGTTTCTTCATGGATGGACTATGTTAGTCATAATTTCATGATTAATGGGAGGTTGCAAATACTTTGAATAATTAAGTTAACTATTGTATTCAAGCTTTATAAATAGAAAAAACTGCAAGACTATAAATTTGTAGATATAGAATATAATTACATATGTTTATGTGTTAATTGATATTCTTGTAACACGGATGATTTGTTTAGAGGTTTTAACACAGATGATTTTCGGGCGTGAAGCTTTGTGGTTAAATGGGCTTGGACCAATAATCTAAAGAATTCAAGGGCTTGATGGCGACGGTCACTATAGAAAATAAATGTAACGACGTACATTGGTCAAATTCTTCTCATTATTTTGGGTTAAAGATGCTTAGATATCCTATGTTATTAAAAATAGATACTTATAACCTTGTGTTATAGAAATATCCAAAATTGACTCCGAGTCATTCAAATTACTATAAATATCATACAGAAAAGTCCATATTACCCCTCCCTCTTTACCCCTCTCCACCAATCTTTACCATCTCTCCCCGCCTTCAACATAGTCACCCCTCTTTCTCTCCCTCTCTCTCCATCGATCTTTCCCTCTCTCCGCCTTCAACATGTTTGGGATTTCAGCTAGTAGCACCGGCTTGCTTATGCTCCTAGACAAAAGTGTGAGTGTCCATACCTCTCAGGTATACGATATGCTTTGCCTTGGTTTATTTTGTTGGGGTTTAGCTTAAAAGGTTTGTTGGAATATCATTTGTATATTGCGTATTCTTGTAAAATTGGCGATTAAAATTGTAATTGGCTAATCCTGTCTCAGTCTAAGAAATTGAATTCTTCATCATTTTTCCTTAAAAAATTCATGGCACTCTACAGTATCGTTTCTTTTTTTATTTTTTGGTATCGTTACTTAAGTGTCTATTTTCAATAACACAGTAAATCTAAGTATTTTTAACCACATTATTTTTTAATGAGACACGTAAACAAGATTATTCATTTCAAAAAAAGAAATCGTAAGAGTAGTTAGTCATTTCAATTTCATTCTCTGGAAAAATTTTCAAATTGTGCGTTGAACTTATTTATTTTTGAAACATTGTTACATAAGTAAGGAAGAATTTCTCTTTTTGTATATAGATGGAAATCCAGAATATAACCTTATTAATTTACTGAACCATACAAAGTTACGATCATGGTTAGAGATATTTCTAAACGTCAATTACAGTTAAGGTTAATCACCAATTTAACCAAATACTTCATAAGAAAATACAACACAAAAGAAAATTGTATCTTCTATTTATATTTGGGAAAAGTCTTATTTAGTACCTTGTCGTTTCAGATTTTCAAAAATTAGGTCATGTGGTTTCAAGTGTAAATCACATGAGAATGAATTTCCAATTTGAAATCACATGGCCTAATTTCAGAAAATGTAAAACTATATGGTACTAAATGAGATTTTTTCTTTTATATTTTATAACTTTAAAAACTTTTTTTGAAAATATACCACATGACTACAAAATTTTAAATCTATTAGTAAATTTTTATTTCATATGAATGATATGAAAAACAGGACTTTTAACTTTTGAAGAAGTAAAAAATATTAGATATCATGTAGGTTTTGATTTCACTGAAAGTTTAACCATAACCAACTATTTTTTAACTATTATCGTAAATCCCTATTTTTAAAAGCGTTACAGTGAATCCCTGATTATGTTATAGCTTATAGATTTTGGGACCGGATTTGGTTCTGGAGGATTTTTATTGAAGGACACGCTGAGACTATTTTGCAAAAATGTAGAAATACGGGGGTACAAAATAAAAAAAGCCCACAACCATTGAATCATAACTGGGTAAACCATTGAATCGTAACTGAGTAAACTATTGAATCGTAACTGAGTAAACCATTGAATCGTAACTGGGTAACTGGGACGGACCCCGATTTATCCGGGACGGGAAAAAATGGACCATTGAAACAAAACTAGGTAGACCATTGAATCATAATTAAGTGAACCATTGAATCATAACTAAATCAACCATTGAATCGTCCAGGATGGTCCGGGCTGGATTTGGTCTTCTAGGACCAAATCCGCTCCCATAGATTTTCTGATCCGCAATCAACACTTTTTCTAACCTTAACTGACAGTTTCGTAACAATGCGATGAGGCATGCATTCAGCGATTAGGAATGACGAGGAGTTAGACCTTAGTTTCCATCTCCGACGATAAATCATCATCAAAATTGTCCATTCACTTTGCCACGTCAGACAAAAAAAACAAAGTCCAGATAGGACTTGAAGATGCCCGAACCTCAGTCGGACGTTAGCTTAATAAAAGTTCAAATAAATTGAAGATTTTAAATATTTTTAAACCACATGGATCGATTACAAAAAATGTGATACCGTAGGATACTAAAGCGTACTTTTTTATTATAAATATAAATTTGAAATTGTTACTACAAAGTAAATTAAATATTGAGATTGATTATTTTAAAAATTAATGTGTTTAAAACTTGCAAGATTTATATTATCTGATTAAAATAATTAGAGTCTAACATCATTTAGTAAGAGTTGAGACATTAATTAAAATAACATTGTTAAAGAAATGATCACTTCGTACATGACCTTTTTTTATTTATTACACAGAATAATGGCAAGACATAATAAAGCATATTACATCTCACCCAATCAACTCTGGTTGCTCCTTGCATTCATCAGTTCCAAAATGAAGGCAACTTGGGAGAAGATGCGGGTGCCAACCAATTGCACAAATCCCAGTAGGTGTAACGTTCCAATTACATTGGGTAGCACAAATTTGATCTCTTCCAGTTTCATAAACTACGCATTTATTGGTTACTGTATGGTTAATTTGGTGGACATCTTTCCATACCCAGGTAAATCCACAATGGTATAACCTGGCCTTAAACCAAGTATTACGAAAAGTAAATGAAAATGTTGAATCAGGTCCTTCGGGTGGCATATATTGAGTGCCCAAATCATCATCGGCAGATAAGCAGTGGAGTTCAAGCCATCGACCATAACCAAGAGCATTGTTAATAAAGACGTGCACTTTTGGAAATATATGGAATTTATCACTTCTATTTGTCATTATCGTCCCATTAACAAACATGAACAATATAGTTGCCACTTGAAAAAAGAAAAGGCAAGAATAATTAGCCATTTCAAACTCACTCTCAATTTTTTTTTTCAATTGTGTGGGTATGCTTTAGCATTAGACTTATTTATTTACAAAACCTTCATTTCATATATAGAAAAAAAATTATTGAAAAAAATATATTTCCCATATAGATGGAATGTAGTATATCACCTTAAATGCAATTTATTCTTCTTTTTTTTGGAAAAATACAATTTATTCTTACCATATATAAGATTGTAAAATCTCTGCCTTCCATAAATAAAAATCTTTCTCAAAAAGAATTTGCAGATCATTAATGCAATTTATTCATACCATAACTAGAATATCAACAAATTATGGTTATATATATAACCGCTCTAGTCTAGTAAAGTTTTTTATGTAATTGAATTGTAATTATACCCACAATAAGTTATTCCATTCCTAATAAATTGATTTTTATTTTAATTAATTTTTTATTGTCGAGATATTGTATAATGTAGTTATTTTTGGTTGCAAAAACCCAGCATCTATTACTTTAAAGTTTTGTGACAGATATGAAGATTCTAACATGGTATTAGAGGAGTTGACTTCATGCACATTATTATCTTCTGAAGATTCTAACATGGTATTAGAGGAGTTTGACTTCAACATTGTTAATTGTAGTAGTTATGAACTTTTTATAAGCTTAGAAGATTTAGCAACCCATTACTTAAAGGTTATGAATTAGATACGTGAGTTACCTTCTACCATAAATTTGGTTCAGTGCTAATTATCCTTCCATATTCCCACTCATTTTCCATTAAAGTTCTGAGTTGGATATGTGCTTCCCATTTTGGTGGCGGAAAGCAACTAGCAGAAAGGGGGCCCCAGCAGTACCATGTGCACTACAAAAAATTACACACGTGGAGATTTAGTCCAGACTCTAATTAAAATAGCCAGAACTGTACGAAATCAAATCTAGACCATTGATCTTAATAATTAGGCTACTAGTTAACTAGAGGGTATTATGGCCTTTTATCCATCTCTCCCTCTTTCCTCCTGCACTCTCTCTCTCTCTCTCTCTCTCTCATCCAACCATAAACAAGAACACATCCTCACTCCTTCTCATTGGCCGGCTCCTTGTCAACACATCCTCATTCTCCAAAGATAAAGCACCCCTGACGCCGATGAGGAGTAGGTTCGATAGCGCAGAGGATGGGGGCAACATAAGAAGGCAACATAAGAAGGCAACGTAGATTATAGTATCTCCTGTCTCTCTAGCAGTTGGAGGTTGAAGAAGGGCTCTGCTTTATATCCAGGCTCCATTAATAATGAATTTTTGGGTCCACTTTGCAATAAAGGGAGTATGGATGTAATGTCGAACCATAAGGAGCGGGTTCAAGGCATTCTGAGCAAATTTTTAATTAAGATTAGGTTGAAAAGTATTTTATGAATCAAGTTGGGTGAAGCAAGCAAAGACAAGACTAAGTTAAGAAGGGTGTAAAGACAATTTAAAGGAAATTGGGCTTGGTGCCCTTCACACATCCCTCCATGCTTGGGCTCTCTTTGGCTTTTGTGTCCGTGGTGGGCCTAGGTGTACCAAGGCATGATACTTTACGGCTAAGTACTTCACGCCACAAAAAAGGTACTAGGGGTTCCCGGCGAGACCGTCTCCTACACTTAATATTGGTAAGTTGTCAACCTCACCTAGATGTCGAGACTAACACAACTTGCCCCTCCTAGACCTCACTCGTTAAAGCACCACCCTCGGGCCAACTACACACTACCATTCTTGGCAAAGTTCATTCTCTCGCTAACTCTCTCGGGTAAATATGTAGTCTAACGGTTAGGTTTTTCCATGTTCCCCTTCACGACTAAGTACTTTGATTGGGAAGGTCCATTACCCAACGCATTTTGCCCACTATCTGCTACATGCTCTAAAGATTAAGCCCATTCGAAACCAAGCATTTTCAGGGGTGCTAAGGCACCCGACCTAAAAGGAACTATTCATACAGTCATTTAAATAAAATAACTATGCATTCAAAGGAACAATGTCACAAAAGCGATAAAGAGAAGGGAAAGAGAATGCTCAATCTTGGTAAAGAGCCGCTCGATCCAAACCCATCATCCACTTCTTGCTCCTTGAGCTCCTCCTTCAATAACTAAAACCTTAATTTTAAGTTCTAATGTTTCGCTTACAACTTGATGGGTTGAGGGGGGTATTTATAGAGAAGTCTCTCCCTCAACCCTAAAATGAGACTAAAAGTCCAAAATGCACTCAAAATATCTAATTCTCTCGGGACAAATTTGGAAAAAATATAGTCTGGTGCAAGTGGCACCGTCTGGCGAGCTGAGCTGGCAGGCAATTCTGGGCTTTGGGCTCTGACTAGTGGGTGTGGAGTTCAGGCAGGGACATGGGCGTCGACCGGTGGGTGATGCTGCCGTTCAACAATTTCTTCGTGAAAATGCTCACCTTCCTCTCTTTTGGCACCGCTCGGTAGGACACAAGAGGTTCAGAGAAATCTGGATGAAGTCCTCCCACAGTCCGTCGGATGGGGCGCCATTTGGCGTGTGCCTGCAGGAGAGGAAGAACCCATGGCTCAGTAGTTCACTACCCTAGATGTAACGAAATAAGAATTCGAAGAGACCATACCCTCAAAAGTTTAACCAAGTGTTAACCCAAGGAATGTAGGACTGTAGGGTTGACCACTCGTAGGGAAGGAGATTTGATTATCCTTGCTATGGTATGGTCTACTCCCTATCCCTTGCGTAGATATCCGGGGTCTTGAGTTATCCTACTCGCACTCGAATTTATCTCTCTCTAAATGAGGGTTGCGATCAAGGGGATGTGACTCGGATTAAAATGGGGTCAATGTGATGGTGAGGATAAATGAATGGGTAGTGGCTATCCACCTAAGTCCAGGGTGCTATTACAAAGTGACTAGAATTTGACTATTCTACTTGCTCACCATAACTTGAACGCTCAACCCGAATGTGCCAGAGACCTATAGCCATAAGCCAAAAACCTTGCCCTTTATTTGGTTGCCTTATTGATGTCACACTTGCTCTTTCTTTTTGTTTGATGCTTTTCTTCTTTTCTATTTTTTTGTTTTTCCTTTCATTTTTCTCTTCTCTCTTTTTTCTATATTTTTCTTCTCTTGATTCTCCTTTACTCACTTTTGGAAAAATTTTGGTTTGGGGCAAGGTTTGGCGATTGAATTTGGCCCTTTTCTACATATTTTTCTGAAGTACAATCCCTTAATGAGCCTGTTCTATCATGAAATCCTTACACAAATTCCCGTTAGATAGATCCAAAATGCATCCTCTAACTTGATGTCAAAGGTGGAGAAATTAGGTTGGGGTAGCATGGTCAATGTGTGTATCAATGGAATGACTTGGCTCAAAGGGCTATATAAAGAAAAAAGAAGATATAGGGTTAGGCTTTCAAGGCTCTAGGCAAACTTCAATAAAAATTGGCCCTCGTCCTCCGCAATTCACTCAAAAAGGTGAGACAATTGAGTACTCATAAGATACCCCAATTGCCTGAAGCATATAAGCACCTCATGAACATAAATTTGGAGATGGTAGTCTCCACCTTCGGCTCAAAAAAGGTGGAGAAATTGGGTTGGGGTAGCATGGTCAATGTGTGTATCAATGGAATGACTTGGCTTAAAGGGCTATACAAAGAAAAAAGAAGATATAGGGTTAGGCTTTCAAGGCTCTAGGAAAACTTCAATCAAAAATGGCTCCCGTCCTCCGTAATTCACTCAAAAAGGTGAGACAATTGAGTACTTATAGGATACCCCAATTGCCTGAAGCGTATAAGCACCTCATGAACATAAATTTGGAGATGGTAGTCTCCACATTCGGCTGAAAAATTGCTCACACAAGGTCGCTCGTCAACCCTCAAGTCTACCCAACTAGGGAGACCACATGTTTAAACAAGCGAGAGTATGGAAGCTCCGCATTCCTATATTTTACAACCGGGGTAAGATTCATACTATGTGCGAGATTTGTCTTAAGATGAAGAAATCAAAATTTTTGGGGGTCCAAATTGTCAAAAGTATGCCAGAACTTGATCTAAACAACCTGATCTTGACCTAAGCATGACCTATACACACTTAACGGCACATTGTCCTCAATATGGGAAGAGCTAGGAAAAGAAAATGACAAGGAAAACAAATGACTATGATGACCTCCGTGGTCAACAAAGTCTCAAAATTATTCAATCAAAAGCACACATAAGGCACTCCACCTAAAAGGAACTACTCATACATAGTCATTTAAACAAAATAACTATGCATTCAAAAGAACGATGTCGCAAAAGCGATAAAGAGAAAGGAAAGAGAATGCTCAATCTTGGTGAAGAGCCACTCGATTCGAACCCATCATGAGCTGGCAGGCGATTATGGGCTTTGAATACCGACTGGTGGGTTTGGAGTTCAGACAACGACATAGGCATCGATCGATAGGCAATTCTGCCGTTCGGTGGTTTCTTTGTGAAAATGCTCGCGTCCCTTTCTTCTAGCTCCACTCGACAAAAATAGGGCACCATTCGATAGGACTCAAGAGGTTCGGGAAAATCTAGATAAAGTTTTCCCACCATCAATCGGATGGGATGCCGCTCGCCATATGCCTGCAGGAGAGACACCAGCCGATACAAATTTTAGAGTTTGGCGAGTACAGCTTAGTTCTGGCTGGCGATGTCTCGGCCTCACTCGTCTAGTGCTTGCCTCTTCTCACTTGATCCTCGCGTCCCTACAAAATCCTCCTCCAAAATACACGAAGATAAAAGGGTGAAACTATCCTAGGCAAATGGGTCTAAATGACCCAAAAATGAGGGGATAAAATGAGCATTTCTTGCGCTCATCACTCCACACCAGCTTCTCCTTCTCTCTGGAAGTCGAAAAGTTCTTTCTCTCTAAATTCCAGCCTCCTCTGCTTATGCAATGTTCGTCAGAAAAAGATGCAAGTAGAAGGACGGTCAGTCTCCACTGGCAAGGAAGCATCAATATGCATCCTTAAAAAACTTTCTCGGAACCACAACAGAGAGTTCCTTTTTTTGACCTCGACTATGAAGAGTTCCTTTTTACGACCTCGACCGCGAAAGTGCCGGGAAATAGGAGGCAGGTCTGGAAGACTCGACCGCCAACAACCCTTTCTTTCTTATTTTTGGTGTCTGAAATCATCATTTAATTCTTCAATTTATTGGAAGAAGAACCTTCGACTAGCTAGAGAAATAAAATGGATCAACATGTTTTTCATATGAGCATTTGAACTGATTTCTATATCTATTTTTGCGGATTTTGTTGTTGTTGTTGTTTTTTCGTGTCTTTCCCTTCTGTTAGCTGCTAGATTGAGTAGATAGTGTCACTACTTAAGTCTATGAGCGGATAATTGCTATAATTAATATGTATTGATCAAATTGTTAATTTTATTTGGTTATGACAAAATAGCATACTGAGTTATGATAAAATGGCATGTCCGGTGATGTGAAAATGGGATGCCCGGATATGACAAAATGATACGGCCAGTAATGACAAAATTGCATACCTAGTTATGACAAAATAGCATGTCTGGATCTGATAAAATAACATACCTGGTTGCGACATAATAGATTACCCGATTACGATAAAATGACATACCTGGTCAAGACAAAATGGAACGTCCGGTATGGAAAAATAGCATAACCAGTTATGACAAACTGACATGACCGATTATGACAAAATGACATGCCCAATTATGATTAAATGGCATACCCAGTTATCAAAAAATAGCATACCAAGTTATGACAAAATGGCATACCCAGTAACGACTAAATGACATACCCGATTATGAAAAAATAGCATGCCTAGTTATGACAAAATTACACGTCCAATTATAATAAAATGGCACGCCTGGTTATCATAAAATGACATAATCAGAATGATTTAACATATAATATTAAAATATATAATATTTAATAATATTTACAATAAAAGTTAAATAATTAATTATATAATATACCAATTTGATTTACTATAGTATACTTGTTTGATTCACAATAATATAAGAATATCCCATTAATTTCTAATAAAAAAATAAAATGCCAGATTAAAAAAACTAATAAAAAATTAAAGTATCCACGTGTGCATGAAAAAAATCTATACCCTCTCAGACTCTTAAATGGCCATGCGAGCTTATCCTTAGTCATATCGATTTTGTCCTTTTTTGACCCTTTAATTACGATCTTGCCACTTAAAGGCTCTCCTTTGGATCGGACAGGCTAAAAAAGTCCATTTCGAACCCAATTTAACCCCCGTCTCCTAGGGGCCCAGATTAGGTACGGGATGAGCTTCTCCGTCCATCCAAAAAAAGTGAAAAATAGTTAAATAGGAAAAGGCGCGTGCTGCAGCTGAAGAGAGAAGGAAGGGGTTGGGGTGTGACAAGAGGGTTTTTACACCCCGATGCAATAAAGGGAGTAAGGGTATGAAAATGCCGAACCACTGGGAGCAGGTTCAAGACATCCCTAGTGAATTGCACAAGTAGATTAGGTTGAAAATATTTTTGTTTTATTTTTTGGAAAAGTCAAGCTAAGAAAATAAGAATTCATGAGAAATAGCAATAAGAAAGAAATGGGCAAGCTGCTTTTATGCAACTCCTTGCAACTTGGTCTCTCATAGGCTTATTAAATACGAGGTGGGCCTAGATGAGCCTAAGCATAGTGTTTTACCTTTTGAGTCCATCACGCCACAAAGTTAGGTTCTAGGTTTCAAATAGCCCACTCTATGGACACCCCTTCTCACGGTGAGTTATCAACCTCGCAAGAGTGTACGAGTAACCAGTTATCTGCCTAATCCCAAGAAATTAATGAACCACCTAATAGCCAACTAGTGTCCTACCTATAGTGTCACTGATGTAGGTTCTCACATCATGAATCACTAGTCTCGCATATAGTAATTCTGCTCTCCCCATGATAATTAAGTCTTTCGAGCAAGGCTCGAATCTACTGGCAAGAACTTATAGTCGGGAGAGGGTTCTAGACTCATAATCCTAATATAAGGTCTATCAAACTAAAGCATTATGCATTTTACCCACTACATACTCTAAAATTAAAGCCCAATCTGAAACCAAGCCACTCGAGGTGCATAGAGCACCCGACCCAAAGGCGACTACTCACGCATCTTCATCATTCAACAATAATGCATAAATAGAAGAACACTATCACAAAAGCTTGATGAGAGAAAAGGGAAAGAGAAAGTTCAATCGTGGAGGGCTGTTCAAACCCCACCTCGCATCCGCTCCTTTCTCTAAACGACCATTTTCTTCTACTAAACCCTAATTTTAGTCTCTTTATCAAAGCTTACAAAATGAGAGGGTTGGGGGCTATTTATAGAGAGTCTTCCCCAAAATCCTAGTTGCCACAAAAATTACCAAAAATACCTTTAAAATACCTCATTTTTGGGGGAAAAATTGGGCTAGTTTCCCGAATGGTGGACAAAGGCGCCGCTCGGTGGTCTAGAGGTTTTCGTCATTTGGCGGGCAAGTTTGGCACTTGGTGGCTTTCTCGGCGTTCACCTTAAGCTTTCACTGATCAGTGGACATCACGGGAATGGCTTCCTCGTCGATCGGCAAATATTGGGTCATGCCAAATCTTCTAGAGAATTTTTGAAGGAGCCCAGACGATTCGTGAAAACTAGCATTCGTTAATCGACGAGATTTTTTACCGATAAGTGGTTTTTGCAGGGCAAATGCCATTCGGTGCAGGTTTTGCCATTCGATGATTGTAGCTTCTTCCCGGCTTGCCTTCTCTTGAGGAGACTCACTCCAAGCTCCGCATCTTCAGCTACTCCTCACTCTTGACCTACCTCCAAAAGATAAAGTACACACGAGTAAAACTATTCGAAGCAACGGACCAAGAAATGGCTCAAAAGATATGAGACTTGATTTAAAAATGACTCAAAATTGGGTCTAAATTATCCTAGAATGATGCAGTGAAATGCGCCTCTTTTAAGTGCATCACACCCCTACAGTTGAATCTTTTCTTGTCCTCAAGCGAAAAACTGGACTAGGACTTACAAACAGAAAAAATAGATCAAGAGTTGGCATACTCTAAGCAAAATGCCCCCTAAAAAATTTGACTTCCCATCACAAGACTACCCGACAACCCAATAGTTCACTCCCCTGGGTGTAAACGTAAGAATACACAAGGACTACACCCTCGAGGGGTTTAATCAAGCGTACACCCGAGGCGGGTAAAACCTGTGGAGATTGAGCACTCAGAGCATAGGAAATCATTTTAGCTCACAGTTTAGTAGTCAACTTCCTATCTCTTACGAATATGTCTAGGGTCATGAGATATCATACTCCTACTCGGGATTGTCTCATAAGTGATGGGGATTGTTATTGATACGAACCCCGCCAACGATTCGCGAGACCCATCCACGAAGCGTTGAAATCCCAGATCGTTCTAGATGATATGAATATGAGAAGCACTCATATGATGATTTCAAGTGCCAATCAGCCCATTAAGTTGTGACTTGAAGCGCTTTGTCCGTGCTCTCTCACTTGGTCAGATTGGCACTTGAAATCATCATATGAGTGCTTCTCATATTCATATCAGTTATCAAAGGGACTTTGACTCAAGTTACAATGGGGATAAGGTTTAGATGAGGATAAAAAAATATGGGCAGTGGCTAAACCACCCAATCTAAGGTGCAAGTTACAAAGGTACTATGGCCCTCGTCTATTCTACTTGCTCACCCTAAATATAATATCGCTCAACCCATTATTTCCCAAGACCTATGGCCATATGACACAAGCATGCCTCTTATTTGATGCCTTATTCATACCAACAATTCTCTTTTTCTCTTTTTTTTTGCTCTCTTCTTTTATTTTGTTTTTATACTTTTCACTTGCTTTTTTCATTTTTTTTCTTTAGTTTTTCCTTGAATTTCTTTTCTCCAATTTACTTTATTCACATTTGGCGTACTTTGGTTTTAGGCAAAGCTTGGTCATTTTGGTTTGGCCCTCTTCTACCCAATTCTCCCCAGATCAAACCCAACCAAGTGAAGTCTATTCTACCATGTTTCCCTTACAAAAATCCCCATAAGATAAATGCTATGTGTGACCGCGGACTAGGTATTAAAGGTAGGAGAAATTTGGAAAATAGTTAGGCATGGGAATTGTATATGTGCAAAGAATGGCTAGGCTCAATGGACTAAATCAAAAGAGGAATAAGGAGTTGGCACTACGGCTCTAGGCTTAAACTTTTCAAAAATTGGCCCTGTCCTCCCGCAAAACACCCACTCAAAAGAGACAAAATAAGTGTTTGCAAGATACCCCAATCTCCCTGAACATATTGGCACCTAATGAACAAAATAGGAGACTGTAGTCTCCTTCTTTGGCTCAGATCCTTCAAAAAATCCCACATCAACCCCACAAGTCCACCCACAATAGGAGACAATGAGTTTAAACCATAAAGGGTGTAGAAAATATGTATTCCTATGCTTTACACCCGAGGTTTGCTTATGACAAAAATTAAATTTTGAGGGGGGTCAAAAATAGATAAAATTTGACAAAGTTTGACCTATTTACAATGATCTAGACCTAAACATGTAATTTCCTACACGGAACCACCACCCCCCCCCTCCTGAATGACACATTTCAATGACCTCCGTGGTCAAAGAAACTAAAAAACACTTCAATCAAAAGCAAACATCAAGGGCTCTGCGGCCACAATACATGCCAAGATTGAAAATAGACACAAGACAATCACGATTTGATAAGACAAACGCAATCATATGGAGGAGAGTTGAGAGGACGTCCCTGTTTGAAGTGGCAGGATGAGCACGTGATATTGTTGTTTAGTGGAGAGTTTCTCTGGCTTGGCCACCACTGATGAATCAGGTCTACACATGGCACTGTAAAGCTTGGGGCTTACTTCAACAGTTGTTATCTTCGGAGTACCTAAGATGACATAAAAGTATTCCACCACCTAGTGTTGGGTTCTTACGGTCCTAATAGAAGTCCTATGAAGAGTGGATTTTTAGCCCACCTTGCAATAAAGAGCGGGTGTAATGTCAAACCACAAGGAGTGGGTTCAAGACATCTCGAGTGAATTGTAATTAAGATTAGGTTAAAAAGTATTTTATGAATTGGTTGGGTGAAGCAAGCAATGACAAAGATTAATTAGAAAGGGTGTAAAGACAATTTAAAAGAAATTGGGTTAGGTGCCCTTCACAAATCCCTACAGGTTCGGTCTCTCTTGGGCTTTTATGTCTGTGGTAGGCCTAGGTGTACTATGGCATGGCACTTCACGGCTAAGTACTTCACGCCATAAAGAAGATACTAGGATGGTCTCGGCGAGAACGTCACTCACATCCAATATTGGTAAGTTGTCAAACTCACCTATGTGTCGAGACTACCACAACTTGCCACCCTAAACCTCACTCATTAACGTACCACCCTCGGCCAACTACACACTACCATTCTTGGTAAATTCCATTCTCACGGCCAAGTCCATAGGGTAAATGTGTAATCTAACGGTTAGGCTTTTCCACGCTCTCCTTCATGGCTAAGTACTATAGGTCATGCTAAAATTGATTGGGAAGGACTCTAGGTCATTACTAATGCTACTCACCATTAGATTCTAATGGCGGTCCACTACCCAATGCATTTTGCCCATTAACTACTAAACGATCTAAAGGTTAAGCCCATTCAAAACCAAGCATTTTGGGGGTGCTAAAACTACCGACCCAAAAAGAGAACTACTCACACAAAGTCATTTAAACAAAACAACTATGAATTCAAAGGAATAATGTCACAAAAGTGATAAAGAGAAGGGAAAGAGGGTTCTCAATCGTAGTAAAGAGCCACTCGCTCCGAACCCGTCATCCACTTCTTGCTCCTTGAGCTCCTTCTTCAACAACTAAAAACCCTAACTTTTAGTCTTTGGTGTCAAAGCTTACAACTTTGATAGGTTGAGGGGGGTATTTATAAAGAAGTATCCCCCTCAACCCTAAAATGAGATTAAAAGTAATGCCCTCAAAATATCTAATTCTCTCAGGTAAAATTTAGTAAAAATGACATCCGGTGGAAGTAGCACCGTCCGGTGGAGTTCAGGCAGTGACTTGGGTGCCGATCGATGGGCGATTCTGCCGGTCGGTAGTTTCTTCGTGAAAATGCTCACCTCATTCTTTTTTGGCATTGCTCGGTAGAAATGGGGTGCCCGATAGGACACAGGAGGTTGAGGAAAAACCCGAATGAAGTCCTCCCACCATCCCTCGGCTGGGGCGCCACTCGTTGTGTTTGTGCTTGTTAGACGTCGGCTGGTGCAAATTTTACCGTTTGGCGGGTGTAGCTTGGTTTCGACTAGCTATCTCTCGACCCGACTCATCCAATGCTTCCCTCTTCTCACTTGATCCTCGTGTCCCTGCAAAATCCTCCTCCAAAAGACATGTAGACAAAAGGGTGAAACCAACCTAGGCAACAGACATCAGAATGGCCTAAAATGACTCAAATAGGATCAAAAATGGGTTTAAATGACTCTAAAATGAGGGGATAAATTTCTTGCGCTCATCATACCCCCACACTTGAATCTTTGCTTGCCCTTAAGCAAAAGACACAAGAATAGACACAAAACTCAAACAAATAAGGTCAACAATTGGCACTCTTTTATCAAAAATAAACTCCCCTATAATATTGATCTTTCTTCATAAGAAGAACCCACGACCTAGTAGTTCACTACCCTAGGTGTAATGAAATAAGAATGCGTAGAGACCATACCCTTAAAAGTTTAACCAAGCGTTAACCCAAGGAGCATAGAACTCAAGAATTGACCACTTAGAGGGAAGGAGATTTGATTATCCTCGCTATGGTGTGGCCTACTCCCTATCCCTCATGTACACGTCCGTGGTCTTGAGTCATCCTACTTGCTCACCGTACAACGCTCAACCTAATCTACCCAAGACCTATAGCCATAAGGCCAAAACCTTACCTTTTATTTGCTTGCCTTATTGATGCCACACTTGCTCTTTTTTTTATGATTTTCTTCTTTTCTATTATTTTTGTTGTTTTTTCTTTCATTCCTCTCTTCTCTCTTTTTTTCTCTTTTTTTTCTTCTCTTGATTCTCCTTTATTCACTTTTGGCAAAATTTTGGTTTAGCCAAGGTTTGGAGATTGAATTTGGCCCTTTTCTTCATATTTTCTTGAAGTAAAATTCCTTAATGATCATATTCTATCATGAAACCCTTACACAAATCGATGTTAGATAGATCCTAAACACATCCTCGGACTAGATGTCAAAGGTGGGAAAATTGGGTTGGGGGTAGCATGGTCAATGTGTGTATCTATGGAATGGCTTGGCTCAAATGGCTAAACAAGGGAAAAGAAAATCTAGGGTTAGGCTTTTGAGACTCTAGGAAAAATTCAATAAAAAATAGCCCCCGTCCCCTTGCAATTCACTCAAAAAGGAGAGATAACCAATTACTCATAAGATACCCCAATCGCTCGAAGCGTATAAACACCTCATGAACAAAAATTTGGAGACGGTAGTCTCCACCTTCGGCTCAAAAATTGCTCGCGTAAGGTCGTTTGTCAACCCTCGAATCTACCCAATTAGGGAGAACTAAATTTAAACAAGCGAGAGTATGGAAACTCTGTATTCCTATGTCTTACGACCGAGGTAAGATTCCTACTAACTATGGGATGCTCACCTCACTCTCTTCTGCCGGTCGACAGTTTCTTTATGAAAAGGCTCACCTCACTCTTTTCTGGCACCGCTCGGCAAAAATGGAGCACCGCTCAGTGGGACACAGGAGGTTAAGGAAAAACCTGAATGAAGTCCTCCCGTCGTTCGTCGACTGAGGTACAACTCAGTGTGTTTGTGCTTGTTATAAACTGGCCGCAGCTTGGTCCCAGCTGGCTATCTCTCAGCCCGACCCATCCAATGCTCGCCTCTTCTCACTTGATCCTCGCGTCCCTGCAAAATCCTCCTCCAAAAGACACGTAGACAAAAGGGCGAAACCAACCTAGGCAACATACCTTAGAATGGCATAAAATGACTCAAACAGACTCAAAATTAGGTCTAAATGATCTTAAAATGAGGGGATAAAATGTGCATTTCTTGAGCACATCATCTTACATATCCAAATTATATTACACCATAAAATGTGCTAATCTATAGTCTTTAGATTGACTCTGGTTCCTCTCTGGCTCAATTGATGATGTGGTTTTCCCACGGTGTTCTTTCCTTATCAACGCTTCCGCTGGAGTCCATCTTTTCTTCACTGGGGTCTGTCTCCTCCTTGCTTGCCTTAGGCTCTCCTACGCTCTCATTTTGCACCTAAAGCTTCCCTTTATCCAATTCAGTGAAAATCTGGACAAGTTCTTGATCAAAGATGTCGAGATCCCCCTTAGCAGAAAAGATGCACATTCTCTTTTGCACGCTTCTTGCTTGGGGATCGAAGAGATTTTGGGACCTATTTGCTCCCATTTGCTCTTGTTTGATCATGATGGCTTCAAATTTCTCTTTTACTCCTCCGAATGTGAGAAGGATGGAGTTTTCTTGTCCGTCTATGATGGCTTGTGTCTTTGTTAGGAATGGGCTTCCAAATATTGGTGTGAGCCTCATACTCATTGGGCGCTCCACTACCATAAAACCCTCTCTCAACTCATATTCCTGAATACGAATTAGTACCTCCTTTGCAATGCCTAATAGCATTATCACATGTCCGCTCTTGAGGTGTATCCCTTGGCAAAATGGAAAAAGTCTAATATTGATCGTTCTCCTCCACAATTGTGCTGGCATCAGGTTGACAGGAGCTCGTCCATCACAGATTACATAAGAGACTTCTATTTGTTCAATAATAGCTGGAATGCTCAAGCCTTGTGTCTCTTTGTTAACTCTAATTGGCCCCATCTCTATGTCCCTCTCTTCCTCCTTGATCTCTTTCCTCGTGGAGGGTGTCCTTATCCCCTGAACTGGCTCTCATCCTCCATTGTATCGTACTTGGTTAGCTCATAAATGCCTCTTCGCCGTACGAGATCTAATTTCTTGCAGAGTCAAGAAAATGGAGTCGAAACTCAGATCATTGCTTGTCAACAACAAATGAAATAAACCTAAACCATGGTGTAATTCAACATGGTGTATTGGGAGACACCGCTTCCTGACAACGACAAAAATTGACAAGACAGTTTTTACACCCCGATGCAATAAAGAGTGTAAGGGTATGAAAATATCAAACCATAGGGAGCGGGTTCAAGACATCTCTAGCGAATTGCACAAGTAGATTAGGTTGAAAATGTTTTTCTTTTATTTTTGGGAAAAGTCAAGCCAAGGCAATAAGAATTCAAGAAAAATAGCAATAATGACGAAATGGGCAAAGTGCTTTCATGCAACCCTTTGCAACTTGGTCTGTCATGGACTTATTAAGTACCAGGTGAGCCTTAAGCATGGTGCTTCACCTTCTGTGTTCATCACACCACAAAGTTTGGTTTTAGGTTTCAAACGTCCCACTCCATGGATAACCCTTCTCACAGTGAGTTGTCAAACTCTCAAGAGTGTACGAGTCACCAATTATCCTCCTAATCCCAACTAATTAAAGAACCACCAAATAGCAACCTAGTGTCCTCCCTATAGTGTCACTGACGTAGGTTCTCACATCATGAATCACTAGTCTAACAGGTAGTAATTTTGCTCTTCCCATGATAATTAAGTCTTTCTAGCGAGGCTAGAATCTATTGGCAAGAACCTATGGTCAGGAGAGGGTTCTAGACTCATAATCCTAACACAAGGTCTGTCAAACCAAAGCTTTACACACTCTACCCACTACACGCTCTCAAGGTAAAGCCAAATCTGAAACCAAGTCAATTGGGGGGCACTAGGGCACCCGACTCAAAGGCGACTACTCACGCATCATCATCATTCAACAATAATGCATAAATAGAAGAACAACATCACAAAAGCTAGATGAGAGAAAAGGAAAAGAGAAAGCTCAATCGTGGAGAGCCACTCGAACCCCATCTCTCATCCGCTCCATGCTCCAAATGCCCCTCTTCTTCTACTAAACCCTAATTGTAGTCTCTTTGTCAAAGCTTAGAGAATGAGAGGGTTGGGGGCTATTTATAGAAAGTCTTCCCCAAAACCCTAGTTGCCACAAAAAAACCAAAAATACCCTTAAAATATCTAATTTCTGCCGCTCGATGGTCTGGAGCCTTATGTCGTTCAACGGGTAAGTTCGACGCTCGGTGGCTTTCTCATCATTCATTTTAAGATTTTTCTGATCGGCAGGTGTCTCGATAATGGCTTCCGCACTGATCGGTGAATGTTGCATCGCGCCAAATCTTTCAGAGAAATTTTGTATGGGTTCAGAGGATTCGTGAAAACTAGCATTAGCCAACTAGCAGGATTTTCTACCGATCAGCAATTTTCACATGGCCAATGTCGTTCAGTGCAGGTTTCACCGTTCAGTGGTAGCTACTTCTTCCTGGCTTGCCTCCTCTTGACGAGACTCACTCCAAGCTCCGCATCTTTAGCTGCTTCTAACTCTTGACCTACCTCCAAAAGAAAAAATACACACGAGTAACACCATTTGAGGCAACGAACCAAGAAATGGAACAAAAGACATGAGACTATCTAAAAACACTCAAAATGGGGTCTAAATGACCTTAAAATGACACAGTGAAATGCATCTTTTTCAAGTGCATCAGGGCGCGTGAGTTTCACCCTTTTTTAAATTATATCCTTATTCGTATATTTTATTGAAACAAATTAAACTGATATATTATTTAACTAATAATTTAATTTTTTTATTATAAGTATTAATTAATATTAATCATGTTAATATAATAGCTTATGTCATTTTATCATAATCAGACATGCCATTTATCATACCCGGACATACCATTACTCATAGTCACGCATGTCATTTTAATATAGCCGGGTATGCCATTTAATTAATTATTTAATTTATTATAAGTTTTATTAAATATTAACCGGACATGCCATTATACATAGCTCGACAGGCCTTTAGTCATAGCCGGACATGCCGTTTTAACATAATCAGATATCTGTCATTTAATTAATTAATTTATTATAAGTTTTGTTAGACATTACCCAGGCATGCCATTAGACATACCCGAGCATGCTATTTTAATGTAACTCGGTATGCCATTAGACATACCTGATCATGATATTTTAACGTAACCGGGTATGCCATTTAATTAATTAATTATATATTTTATTAAATATTAACCGGACATGCCATTATACATAGGTGGACATGCCATTTGAACATAACCGGGTCTGCCTTTTAGACATAACCGGGCATTTCATTTTGACATAGCCGAGCCTGCTTTTTGGTCGTAACTGGGTCTACCATTTAGATATAACTCGGCATTTCATTTGACATAATCAGGCATGCCATTTTGACATAGCTAAGGATGCCATTTAGACATAAGCGGGCCTGCCATTTGACATAATAAGACCTGCCATTAGACAAAACCAAGCATACCATTTTAACATAACCTTCCAATTGTTGGGTACTCGATCAACTGTTGACTTCAAATAAATTTTTGACATCCTTACACTCTAAATTGAAAGAAGGCATAAACTTCAAAATTGTAGATACATGTCTCAGCTTTGCGCAATTTGAATTGCCTTAAGTGGACTCTAGAGTAAGAAGTTGTGGTTCTCCAACAAAAATCTATCAACCGTAACTGAGTCGAATCTTTACTTCAAATGTATTTTGACATCCTTACACTTTGAATTTAGAGAATTCATAAGCTTCAAAGTTGTAGACATATGTCTCAACTTCACACGAAAACTTGAATCACCTTAATCGAACTCTGATGAGCATGAAAAATGCTCATTTTGCCACCCCATTTTAGGGTTATTTGACCAAATTTTGAGTTTTTTAATAAAGAGTCTTGAGTCTTTTTACACAGTTTCATGATATGTTGCCTCGAATGGTTTTACATCTATTTGTTATTTAGATGTAGGTTAAAAAATGAGGAGCAATCAAAGATGCGGAGCTCAAAAGGAGTCAAATGAAGAAGTGGCAAGCCGTGAAGAAGCTGCAGCCGCCGAACAGAAAAATACAGTAGCGAACGGTAAAAATTCTGCGAGGACCATCGATAGGTAGAAGAGCCCACCCCTAGGCAAATGCTCTATTTATTGAAGGCCTCTGGACTTCTTCGAGAGAAGATCTCGGTGACTTTTGGCTCGGTGAAATCTACTGGCGAGGGTGAGATAACCGTCGAGCACTGTGACTACCTATCGAACAACGAGATCTTCAAGCCGCCAATTAGCGCCATCGTCCACCGAATGGCGAACATGCCAAGTTTTACCCCCAAAAACTAGATATTTTAAGGGCATAGGCAGTTAGGATTTGGGGTGGACTCTCTATAAATAGTCCCCCAAACCTCTCATTTTGAAAGCTTGAACATTAGTTCCAAAGCTAGGGTTTTTAGAGAGAGAAAACTTACCAGAGGAAGGAGCGGATGCTAGGAGCGGGTTGAGCAGCTCTACGATCTTGAGCATTCTCTTCCATTCTCTTTACATTTGTTCTTTTGACATTGCTCCCTTACTTATGCATTATTGTTATTAAATGATTATGTGTGAGTAGTTAGCTTTTGGGTTGGGTGTCCCGAGGGCACCCCGAATGATATGGTTTCTGGGCTAAAATAACTATGCATATGGCGGGTAGGGATACATAATGCGTTGGTTCAATGATGACCTTGTGATAGGTCTGAGTGTGAATAGCACATTTCCAGATTATAGGTTCTTACCAATTATTTCTAGCGAAACCCGAAGGACTTAATTGAGAAGGGGGAGATGGAGATACCTACCCGAGGGTTTAGGGGAGACCTAACGTAGTGAGACCGAAGGGTTGACTATAGCCAGCTATTAGGTAGAGCGTTAATAAGTTTGGAACCAGGAGGATTGTAGGTGACTCATGCACTCTCGTATAATTGACAACCCATGGTGAGAGGGACGTGTCCATGGGTTCCACTCGATACCTAGATCCTGACTTTGTGGTATGAAGGACTTGATTGAGAAGCACAATCCAGGAGACTCACCAAGGCCCACCACAGACTTAATATACCCAGTAGAGATCAAACTATGAGGGGTTACTTGATGGGGTGCCTGGCCCATTTTTCTCTTATTGTTAAACTCTCTGGCTATCTAGTGTTCACTTCACGTCTTACCAAAAACCAAACAAAACAATAATCAATCTAATCTACTTGCACTTCTTTGAGATGTCTTGAACCCGCTCCTCGTGGTTTGACATTTTCACCCGTTACACCCTTTATTGCATCGGAGCGTAAAACCCCTTAGCCAATTGGCACCATTTCTGCGGAGCGGCATCTTTCAAGGCACCCAAGTTGATTTGTACTCTTGTTTAGGTTGTTTTCATTTCTTGTTGACAAGCATTGATCTGAGATGTTTCCATATTTTTTTTACTCTGCAGGTGTATTAAATCTTGTACGGCAGAGAGGCACTCCTGAGCTAACCGAGTATGATATGATGGAGGATGAGAGCTAGTTTAGGGGGCAAAGACAGCCTCTGCTGAGAAAGAGGGCAAGAAGGGGAGAGGAGGACGAAGAGACGGAGCCAATTAGAGTTAGTGATTAAATGCAAGGCTTGCGCATTCCAACCATCATTGAACAAGTTAAAGTCTCTTGCATAATCTGTGATGGCCGAGCTTTGGTCAACATGATGCTAGAACAATTTTGGAGGAGAACAAGCAATATTGGACTTTTCCCTTTCTGCCAAGGGATACACCTCAAGAACATGCATGTGATAGTGCTATTGGTATTGCAAAGGAGGTGCCTGTTTGTGTTCAGGAATACGAGATTAGGGAGGATTTCATTGTGGTGAAGCTCTCGAGAAGGATGAAGCTCACACCAATATTTGGAAGTTCGTTCCTAACAAAGACACGGGCCATCATTACTCGAGGGAGTAAAAGAGAAATTTGAAGCCATCACGTTCGAACATGAACAAAGGGGAGCAGATCAGCCACAAAATCTTTTTAGATCCCAGGGAAGAAGCTTCTAGGAGTGAATGCGCATCGTTTATCCTAAAGGGGATCTCGACATCTTTGATCAAGAACTCATCTAGATCTTTATTGAATTGGCTCAACGGAAGCTTGAGGTGCAAAATGAGAGCATAGGAGAGGCAGAAGACGACAAGGAGGAGATAGACCCAAGTGAAGGAAGGATGGACTCCAGCAGAAGTGTTGACAAGGAAAGGCCACTGTGGGAAAACCACATCATCAACTGAGTCGAGAAGAATCAAGTCAAGCTAACGATTATAACTTAGCATATTTTGTGGTGTAATATAATTCAAACATGAAGGAATTTCTTTTTAGGACCGTAGAAACCCACCTCTAGGTGGTAGAAACATTAGTGTCATCTCAGGTGCTCCGGTGATGGCAATGGAGGACATGGGGCCGAGCACCTTGGCAAAAAGACAAACCCAAAACCACCGGCAGGCAAAAATCAGTGCCCTACAGAGACCAGCTCATAGAAGCTCTTTGTCACACCTCAGGGATTAATTGCTCATCCCGACCTACTTAACCAGGGATGTCCTCTTAACCCTCCTCAAAGTATAATGTCTTGGTTATGTTTTAAATCTTTGCATATATTTTGGCCATGAAGGCCGTGATGTGTGTTTTTGATTAAAGTGTCTTTTCACTTCTTTGATCACGGAGGTCAGTGAAGCATTTCTTTTCTTTCAATTTAGTTGCCTGGACCCTCTCACATTGAGGACAATGTGTCATATTCAAGTGTGAAGGGGAGTTCCATGTTGAAACTTGCATGTTTAGGTCTAGATCATTGTTAAATAGGTCAAGTTTTGGCACATTTTTTGCAATTTGTACCTCCTAAAATTTTGATTTTTTTGTCAATAGTGTAACCCCATACCTTTTAGGGAACATATCCCTGGTGTAAAGTATAGGAATACAGATTTTCTACACTATTGATTATTTAGACTCTCAATTTTTAATAGTAGGTGAACTTATAGGGTTGATATGGTACCTTTTGAAAAACTTAAGCATAATGAGGAGATCACTATCTCCATTTCTCGTTAATGAGGTGCATGTATGTTTGGGATGAGTGGGGTATCCTGCTAACACTCTCGTCTTCTCTTTGTGTGAGTGTTTGTGGGAGGATGGGGGCCATCTTTGCTTTGAGCCTAGAGATTTAGAGCCTTACCCTAAGATATCCATTGATTAACCCCCTTGAGCTTAGCCATTCTCCTTACCTAAATATCTCCACCTTTGACACTGGGTCCGTGGTTGCGCATAGGATTCATCTTATGGGGATATTTGTAAGGGGATGTGTTGGGTTTTTGATCTTTGGGAAATGAGTACAGTAGCGGCCAAACCAAAATGATGCCAAGCTTGCCTAAACCCAAACAGTTGCCAAGGACGAAATAAAAAGGAAGTGAGGTAAGAAAAGAAAGGAAAAACAAAATAAAAACTACAAAAAGTGAAGAAAAATAACTAAAACAAAAGAAAAGAAGAAAAGCAAAAAAAAAAAGAGCAAGTTGTTAATAAGGCAACCAAATAAGAGGCAAGTTTGTGCTTTGTGGCCTTAAGTCTTGGGTACAAGGGGTGGAGTGAATTAGATTTAGGGTGAGCATGAGGAATAAAAGAGGGTTAGTTTACTCTTGTATCTTGCACCTTGGATTGGATGGTTTGACTTCCTCCCATAGTGTATATCCTAACTCAAACCTTAGCCCCAGTACAACCTGTGAAAAAGTCCCCTTGATCGTAAGCCTCACTTCAAGTGAGATAATTCTGAGTGGGAGTAGGATATTCCATGATCCCAGACTTATTCGCGAGCGATAGAAAGTTGACTACTAGATAGTGAGCTTAAATGATTTACTATTCTCAGAGTGGTCAACCCCCAAGTCTCACCCTCTTCAAGTTAAGGCTTGTTTAAACTTTCGAGGGTGTAGTCATTGTATATTCCTATTTTTGCAATGGGGGGAGTGAACTTCTTGGTCGTGGGGTGGTCTTACGACTTTAAGTCAAAATTACGGGGGTTCCTTTTTGCAAAGAGTGTGCCAACTCCTGCTTTATTTTTTTATGTGTTAGAGTCTCATTTGAGTCTTTTGCTTGAGGATAAGCAAAGATTCAAGTGTGGTGTTGTGATGAGCGTGAAAGGCACTTATTTTGCCACCCCCTTTTAGGGTCATTTAGACCCGATTTTGAGTTTTTATATCGAGGCACTGGCTTCCCTCATTCAGGAGCCCTACATCAGCATGTTCAATCGATTCATGTGTCTTACATTTAGTGGTCAATTTGAGGAGATTAGAGTAACTCGGACTCAGCTCTATGCCATCTATTGCATGCGTCGTAAGAAGCCTTATAACACATTTGCTCTCATCATGCACGTCTTTTGCCATATTTTTACTGGTGTACCTAAATTGACACATATGTACCTTGGTCACCTTATTTCACTGCTTGCGAAGCATTTTGTTCTCGATAAGTATGCAGTTATACCAGGACTTGCGGGTTACGACATCTCCATTGCCCACCTCATGGATTGCTACCTGGTCACTAAGACGAAGAGCGATGGCCAACATGTGTTCGCTTTCAAACCATAGTTAGAACACAAAGCTGTCCAAGATTAGCTCAAGGAGGAAGCAGCTGGAACACCAAGTCAAGATCAATGAACTCGCAGAACGTGTAGCCAACGTGGAGATTCGTATACAAGAGCAAGCCACTGCCAATGAGGCATATTGGAAGAGGCAACATAAGTACAATGCCCGGATAGAGGCTGCCCAATAACTGCACTTTGCTGCCCAACAAGCTCGCTTTCGATGTGTACATAAGTACAATGCCCGGATTGGATGTGAACTTAGGCTGAGGGACATGCAGGGTACTTTCTCCCACAACTGCCTCTGACCAACGATTGATAAGGCGGTAGCAGTCCACTTCCTTATTTTATTTGTATTTTCTTTTCATATCGCATCTTTGTTAGTATCATGTGCTTTTGTTTGTGCCTTTTCTTGTGTTCGTGATGTTTGTTAGTGTCTTGCCCCTACATTGAGGACAATGTGTTTAATAAATATGGGGGGGTCAACCATGCATTTTTGTTTTTTTGGCGTATGTGATCAAGTCTAGGTCTAAATTTAGGAGTGTATTTGTTTGTGTTTGTGGTTGAAGTGGTGTCTAAAGCAGATGATGAACCTCCCCCTCGAATTTTGAACTTTTGTTTGAAGCTAAACCCCATACCTTGTTAGGAATTGAGCTTGAGTACGATGAGTAGGAACGTGTAGGAACAACACCCTTGGTTATTTAGGTTAGTGGTCGCAGTAGGTAGATTAGACTAGAGGGATTAATGAGTGACCTTGTGAGATTATTGGACCCGAAGGAGGAGACACCCGTCTCCGCATAGCATAAGGTGCCTACATCACTCCGGTCATCGGATTTCATGCCATCACTTGGTACCGCTTTGGTAGTGTGGGTGTAAGTTAGATAACAGGGGTCATCTTTGTTAATAAGCCTAGAGCCTTAGAGCCAAAAACCTATTTTATATCCCTTGTTTAAACCTGTTGAGCTTGAGCCTTTTCAATTAAATATATATATATATATATATATATATATATATATATATATATATATATATATATATATATGTATGTATGTAAGCCAATGTAAGCCTATATCCACAATCTTACCCACCTTTTATCCCTTTGGTCCGAGGATGCATTAGGTCTTTATCTTTGGGGTGTAATTATAAGGGTTCACTTGGTAGATTAGATCGGGAATGAATAATGGGGAAAATGCGTAGAATTGAGACCAACAAAAAAGATGAGACCTGCTGCCTTTGATGTGTGATGAGGTGTATGGATGTGATTGAGGAAAGTTGTGAAAAGTGAAAAGAAAAAGAAAAAAAATGTGAAAAAAGAAGGAAAAATGTGTGGAAAAATGTGAAAAAAAGAAAAAGGGAATGAGAAAGTTGGAAAAGGAACAAATGTTGCAAGATGGGAAAGCGAAAATGTTGGAAAGTGGTTGTGAAGTGAATAAATGGCATGGCTCGAGCTATGCGGTCAATAGGATTTGGGTGTAATATTAGATATAGTGTGAGGTGTTTAGAATAGACGAGAGTTAGAACATTTTTGTGAGCTCCTCGGCTGGGTAGTTTAGCTACTTCCCATATATATTATCCTCACCTAACCTTAACCCCATTACAACCCAATGAAAATCCCCTTGATTATAAGACCCACGTTACTTGAGGCATCACTGAGTGAGAGGTATGAAACTTTGAGACCCCGAACGTGTACGGGAGTGATAGATAGTTGACTACTCATATATGTGAGCTTAAATTTTTAGACATCGGTGTGATCAACCTTCTAGTGTAGTCTACTTAGTGCAAAAATTGGGTTAAACCATCATGCATGCGGTGTATAGACGTTCTTACTCCTTGTGCTTAGATAAGTGAACTACTAGGTTGTGTGGTGGTCTTTTGAAAAGAGTTTGATATTTTGGGATGTATCTGATGCGCCTTACTTGAGGACAAGTAAGGAAATAAGTGTGGGGGTGTGATGAGTAAGTAAGCGCTCATGTTTTATTAGGACATCGTGCTCTAGAGAAATCTACTCGCTAAGCATACTAACGAAGCAAGAGATATTAATAAGAGACATCATAACGAAAAGCATAATTATAGAGAAAGAGAAGGCTTAGTCGTTCGAGCAAGTCTTGCCAATCTCCTCCACGAAGTTTAACAGAATTCTAACTTTATTAATCTCCAACAGCTGCCTCAAAGTCGTAAGAAAAAGTTTGTGTTAAACCTAAGAGACTATGGCCATATATATAGCCAAACACCTAGCTAGAAAATAGAAAATCTAGAAGAGTTTTACCTAAACTAGAAGTACTCAGGCCAATAACAAGTGGTCGCGTATAAAGAAAATAAGGAAAACATGTCTTTGGTTGAGGGTGTCTGTGGTAGTGTTGGTTCTGGTGTTCTAAAACTATAGGTGAGTAAAAAGGATGCTCTTATTGGTAGCACGAAGGTGCATAGAGAAGTTGAACAGGGTGAAATTCATGATGTTGTGGCTGGTTTTGAAAAGAATCATACTTGTATTATTATGAAGGGGTCCCTAGTGGGCAATGGTTTATTCGGTGCTTTTGAGAATGACACATGTGTTGGCATGGTGATAAAGATGCAGGTGGTGTGATTACTTATGGAGAAGTTGGCATCACTATATCCAACGTCTTGCCTTCAACTGAAAGTGCTTATGTTTATGTTAAGGAGAATGAAATTGGTACTGTGAACTTGAAAGAAAGACATAATAATGGAGAGGAACTCATTAAGTTCAAGAAAAATGAGGTGCAAGTGATTGATGGGATTGTTACAGCTCTTATGATGACGAAGAAAAAGAAAATGAAAGTTGATGTCAAGACACCCAAGAAACTGCTTGCTGCCTCTTTCTATTACTTGGAGGATTTTCGAAAGGAAATTTATAAGCAGAACCTACATGTCATGACGATGCAAGATGTGGTCAAGGTTTGCGATGGAGAGTGGAAATCCACGACTTACGAGGAGAAAGCTAAATACTATGCTTTAAATACTGAAGGTTACGAGTGTCTTTCTGATCTGAATTTGGATGGCAAGGTTAAGGAATCGCTATCATATTTACATTCGTTGTTATTTCTTGGACTTCTGACATCTTGTTTGTGTTATGCTTTACGAGATACCTAAAAAGGCAATGAGAGACTATGATGCTAAACTGAGGATCATTACCAAGACATTAAGAAGGTTGCTTGAGGTCAATAAAAGGCTATATTTCATAGGCCCTCGTGAGAATGTGTGAGTTTATGTTATGTCTGTTGAGAATGGTTCCGCTGTAATGGGAAGGATATCGGTTAAAGGTGTCAACGCTGGGGCTTAGATCTTCAATATGTATGGTCCACCAGGTGAATCCTATGCAGCTTCACAAATAAGGATTTACAGAGCCTGCTATGAAGACTTTTGAGGAAATGAGGGTTGCCGGTTGCAAATCCAATATTAGTACGTTTAATGCACCAATTGAGATGCACAGCAACATTCACGGAACTTGTCGTGGGAGGACTGAGTGCAGACGCGAAGGATGACGATACCAGGGGAGTGCCAGAAGTAAGGCGGGAATTAGAAAGTGTTTTGAGTTAGTGCGGTCTGATTTGGCTATTGATGCACAAAAAAAATTAGAGATACACCCAACTGTTGAGATTTATGGAAACCAATATGGAATAGCACTTATGGATGCCGATCACACGATATTCCTTGGTAATATTGATACAAAAATGAAGAATGAGGATGTCCTAGTGCTTTTGGAGGGGATCGACATTCAGAACATAGATAGTGTCAATGTGATTGGCTTCACATTTCTGGAATTTCAGATGAGTAGAAATGCTACGGATGCTTTCAATTTACTTCAGCAAAAGGATTGTTTGGAAAGGCTTAATGATATCAAGGTTGTTTGGGCTCAAAAAACCAGTTGAAGAATAAATGAGCAAGTTAATGGCACCATCACTTCTCTACAAGTAACTGACAGCAAAGTTCGTTGTTGGAATGCCATTTTTGCAGTTTTTCTTAGACTTCAACGTCTACTACCCTTCTAGTTCCTTGAGGACAAGGAACTTAATCAGGATGATGTGGTTAAAATGAAGGAGGTCGACAGTATTCCTGCCAACAGGGATGATCGACTTGCCTTGGAAAGCCAAGGCACGAACGAGGATGGCAAGTATCGTGTCAGGTTACAAGAATTCGGTCGAATGATAGCGTGCTGAAGCGAGACACGCGAATGACAGGAACTCGAGCACACGATAAGGTCAGGACACTGATGCAACATGAAGAGACGATACCTTGTTGTAATAGGACTATGGGGCCCATTGGTTGTTTTAAGCCTATTTATGTTTTTTTCCGTTGTCTATGGGCCTTTTGTACTTATTGTATAAAACCCAAACTTTTAGGAATGTAAATAAAAGTGTGAACCCTAGGAAAGAGCATCGTGAATGAACAATTGAAATTGGTTTAGGCTTGACAAGGTTGTCAAGAGTGAGATTCTCTTCTTATGCTTTTATTTCTATCTTCGGCACCAAATTACTTTCCTGATTCGATCAGTGAGCTCGAGAGGGTGAAGCTCCCGCTCAATGACGTTGGTGCTCTCGGCGGAGGAGCACAGAGCGATTTCGTAGCCGCCATCATCCGACGTTGGATCATACTCGTTCAAAACCCAAATTGCCACCGCATTGCCGTTTCCACTGGTTCTGCCCAACCGCCCACTTGAACATCGGTCGTCCCCGCACGCTCCATTCACACCGGCCATCCTTGTCGGCAAAAACCTGTGGTCGGCTTCGTCTCTTCCTCATGATCCAGACGAAGGGTGTCGTTCACGGCTTGATTTTATTTGCAAATGTTGATTTTAATTTTGTTTTTGTTGATTTTATTTTTAATTGAAAGATGTTCCCAAGAAGAAGATGCAGGAGGGAAGAAGATGATCTTTTCTTTTTTGAAGGGTATAAATGTCTTAAAATAATTATGTTGACTAATTGACATTAGCATTTGACTCGGTATGGATATGATAGTATAATAAAAGCAAATTAGGGAATCAAAATTTTGATTTCGAAACAAGAGGGACTAAAATATTAATTTAAGCAAATTCTATGAACTTGAGAGCAATTTACTCTTTTCATATTAACAAATACATTCATCGCTTTGGATATAATAACCTCAATAGTCCATGAAAAAAAAATATCATTGGTATATTTATATTAATTTATAAGTAGATCCTCTTGAACCGACTTTAAAATAGTTGAGTACTTAACATTTTAATTAAGTTAAAAAAACTCCAAGATTATCCATGGTCCCATATTCCGTTATTCTACTTGGAAGTTATGTTTACACTCGAAAGATAAATTATGACATCAATCAAATCAATGAGAGCATATTCATTTTTCAAATAATTTGCAAGTTGCGCTTTTTAATTTTTATGTAATGGTAGGAGGAGGAAGAGATATTCTCCCATTTTAGTTTATTAACATGTGAGAAGAGACAACATCACTAATGTCAGACAAAGCAAATGACAAGCTAACGAGAATCATTCTAAGTAATAAAAGATTTGATTCTTTTGATGAAATATTGAGTTCAAAATCTTTCAAATAAAAAACTATTGAGAGAATCTTCTCATAAATTAGTCAAACAGTTTTTGATTTGTATTTTGAATAGTAGAGATTAAAATAAGCAAAGGAAATGACAGCTCCGGAGGCAACGGGCTCTAAAAAAGGAGTAGTTGAGACTTAAGTACGTGACATTAATCCAAATTAATGTTAAGATAAAATAAGATAAGATTATCCATGGTAGATTAGACTTAGTCCAACATTATTCTTGGGATGGATTGGCCCATCCGGACCATTTGGATCAAAGGACAAGTGGGGACGTTTTTATAAATAATTTAAAATAAAGGGACTAAATGAAAACAGTGAGTGCGGCAGGAGACTACAGACATGCCATTATCGATAATTGGATATGTCATCTTCATAATCTCATACATTATCAGTAACAAGAAATGCCATTGTCGTGACTGGGGCATGCCATTGTCATAACCGAAACATGTCATTATCGGTACCTTTAGTCCAAACAGTCCAGAATGACCCTTCACTCCAGACGCAATCCACTACCCATTATTCCACATTGATGTTTTGATCACACGCAATTTCAATTTTTTAAATAGAATTTAATGGCTATGATCATCATTCAACTCCTAGAATCACTCAAAACATGAGAATTGTAACGTCAAAATTAGGGCAATATATTTTCAGTATCACCTCAACTATGCTCGTATCTCGTAATGGCACCTAATACTTTTTATTTTCTCTTGGACCAGATTAACATACATTAAATATTTCCCACATGGTCACTATCTAATTTCTTGGCCAAATTGGCTAACATTATGACCTCAACATGACGAGAATATGATGTTGTATAAGTGGACAAGTAAACATTTTTTCTAAAGTTTCTAAAAAAATTAACGAACGTCAAAATAACCCAAGATCTTGTATAATTACATAAAAGGTCTTAAAATTGAAAAAATAGTAAAATCATTTTCCAAATTTTCCTCAAAAAAATGCCCAATACATGAGAATTCTAGCGTCAATCGAAGAGAACATTGTTGCCACACAAAAAAAATTCGAATAGAACATTGTTTTTTTTTCAAACGATTAAACACGTTAAACTTAGGGTAAACAATTTCTCGTAATGCTAACTAACTTTTTTTTTGGAACATTCGGGTCCATATTGACTTGTATTAAGTATTTCTCCCACGATCACTTGACCAATTTTTTGTTTGGCCAAATTGGCTGGAAAAATGACATCAAGATAATGTCAACTAAACTTGATTTGGTCCTGAATGTACAATCTATGTTAGGACTGTCCTAGACAAAATCGTAACTATTGGATCAGGTCAATATTAGGGCGGAGAAAATTTTGTACTTTTATGTCCTTGGCTCCACTTTTCTCTCTCCTACCTCTCAAATTAGAAGGTCCATAATAGATCTAAGCCTAAACACTCCCCCCCCCTTTCCCCCCTCCCCCCCTCTCTCTCTCTGCATCGCAGACACTAAAAAACTGATGACTCTTTCCCTAGGTGGGATGGTGGCTAGGCTCGCCCTCAAACGATAAGAGGCACGACGACGGAAGGGAGTTACAGGTTTGCCTTCCTTCTCTCTCCCAAATATATCTGTCCCGCGTCACACTCTCTCCTAAGCGACGAGCTTCATGCTCCTGTGACCGGGAAGACTTTGACGTCGGCCAGTAGGTCGATGGTGGTGCTAGTTTCTTCTTTCCTCTGCGACGGCATCTTCAAAGATAGGTTTGGGGAAATCAGGCGGTTGGACTGGTGGAGGTTGAGCTGGCCGATAGTGGTACAGGATCCTCCTCAACGTTGACACGAGGTCATTCCTGATGGTGTTAATGGTTGCGATGGCAAAATTGTTTCCAATTAACTGATATTTTTTGCTCATTGGTGATTTTGTTCGTGTGTTTTGAGGAGTTGTAGTTTCCTTGATTATTATCTACTGATCCATGTGTGGTTAGAATTAGTTTAATGTCATGATTTTCTGATCAACATAATTTTTGTTTGGAATTATTTTCAAGAAAGACAATCAAATTATGAATTTAATCAAATTAATTTAATCAAAGATATGTTGAAATGGTATGACCGATTTTATAGAATAGTATATTCGGTTATGTCAAATAGTATGCCCAATTATATCGAATGGCATGTTTGGTCATGTCAAATGGTATACCTGGTTGTATGAAATGGTATACTCGGTTATGTCAAACAGTATGTCACTTTAAATAATTAATTTGATAATTTTTATTGTGGTTTTTTTTAGATGAATTTAACCGAAGATATGTTAAAATGGTATGCCAGTTTATGTCAAATGATATATGTGGTTATGTCAAAATAGTATGTCTGGCTATATAAATGGTATATCCGATTTTATCAAATAGTATACCGGGTTATATCAAATGGTATGGCTTGTTAAATAATTAATTTGATAATATTAATTGTAATTTTTTTAGATCAATTTAATCGAAGATATGTTGAAATGGTATGCCCTGTTATGTCAAATAGTATACCTGGTTATGTCAAATGATATGTCTGATTATTTTAAATACTTATAATATGAAAGTTAAATAATTAATTAAATTATATATTAAATGATATATCTAGTTATATCAAATGGTATGTCTGGTTATTAAAAATATTTATAATAAGAAACTTAAATAATTAAATAATATTTCTATTAAAAATTAAAGTGTAAAAGCATTAAATGACTAGCCAGGCAGGCCCCACTCCCTTCTCAATCTCTTCCTCCACGTGCGCTACTATCCTCTCCAGCGATTCCCCATATTTTTCTTCTCCCGTATTTTCCCTTGCCTTTTGAATTTATTACCATCCTGTCATCGGTCTATTTGTGAATTAGATTGTTCCTGATTTGGCCTTGTCAGCCGCAAATCTGATCCTAATGTCAACATGATATTTTTTACGAGTAAATGTCAACATGATATTTTACTTGAAAGAGTTAGGCCAAATTTTAATTTAGCACCTAAAGTTTTTATAAAAATTATAATATTAGAATTAAAATATATTTTATTTAAGGAAGGATAAGAATAAATGGAACTTATTCACAATTTTATATATGGTATGAATAAATGAAAGAGATTTTATTTATGGAAGGTAGAGAATTCACAATTTTATATATGGTACAAATAACTTGCATCTAAGGTACAAATAAGTACTTAGATCACTTATGAGAGCGTTATCCTAAATTAACAAGGTTTCAAATTGGAATCCTTTGTATTACATTTGTACTAAATAACTTAATTTAGTAATTAGTATTAAATACTTGTTGAAAAGTTTTGCACTTCTCAAAAGTTCCACCCGGTTCGAATATATATTAATTAATTTAATAAATCAGTGTACTAAATAGTATAAACCCGAAAATTTTCATTTAAAGGTAATATTCTACTTTCCATGTGAGCAAAAAATAGATTTTCTCCCATAAATTTCTTTCCATTAATGGAATGATGGTTTTGGAAATAAATAAGACAACCTAAAAACCATACACACATAGTGAAGTTCAAAATTCAAATACCTAATTATTCTTGTGTTTTTCTTTTTTCAAGCCACATCAATATTGTTCATGGGTGTTAATAGAACATTGATAAATAGAAGTGATCAGTTCCATTTATTTCCAAAAGTGATTATCTCAATCAACAATACTTTTGGTTATAATTGATAGATCGCACTCATATAATCAAACGATGATTTGAGCGCTCATTATTTGACACTCGAATGACATGATTCAACATGTTCATTTAATTTTCATAACTCGTGGTTTAAGACGACTTTATGACATCGTAAATTTACATGAATATGGAAAGACGCGCAACAAATCAACTATACAGTAATTAATAAATGTACAGTGAGAGATCAACCATGAGGTCACACGTATAATTGGAATGTTAAACCTAATGGAATTTGTGCGATTGTTTGACTACAAATTTGGTTCCCCAACTTCTCTCAAAAAAATTTGGTTCCCCAACTGCCTTAATTTTGAGACCGAGGATTGTCATGGGGATTAATTGGATAAATATGTAATATTATCTATCACGTCTTTCACTATTTTCTTTGCTCTTGTCATAGCAATAAATTAAAAATGGCATGTACGAAATTAGCATTTCTTTAACAATGTTATTTTTATTAATATCATAATCAGCATTGACTAACGCTATACACATATTATTTTAATCAAGTAGCTGTTGAAGTGCAAAAAATAACATGTTGGGAGATCGGAGTCGACTAGGGCGATCATTGAAGTACCTGGGCTTGAACGTCAACTTGCCTTGGCTGGGTATGCTCAAATCAGCTTGGGTACCCTCAACCTTGATATCCTCAGCCTTGAATCACCATGACTAACTCCAACTAGAGAAAGGTGGGCTTGGGTGAGCACGGTCAAACATATAAACCAAGTCCAACTAGGTAGAGACATATGTGACCTTGATTAACTACGACTAGAGGAAGTCGAGTTAGGCCGGCTTCAGCCAGGCGAAGATGCGAAATGCTGACTTCGACTAAGGAAAGACGATTTGGATATATTTTGGCTATGTAGGAGTACAGCCGACTTCGGTTAGGCAAAGATATGCTAAGTCGACCCCAACTAGAGGAAGCTAACTTTGAGCATTGTTGACGGGAAAAATAATTTACAAGGTTGGGGCTTCGAGTATGGGAGTTAGGTGTGTGATTGACTTCACAAGTTCGAGAAGGTGAAGCCGAATGTAGCATTTATTCTTCTAGAGCGAGTGAGGTACCAACTCAATAGATGTGAGCCCGACACTAGCTGAACTCGACACCAACCGAGTGGAAGGCCAACCCGGCGCCAACTAAGGGTGGCGCCAACTAAATGAGGCGCCAACCGAGGACAGGCAAACTCGTCGCCAACTGAGCAAAGGAGAGTTGGCGCCAACTGAGGGAAGGAGAGTGTGGCGCCAACTGAGCAGAGGCGAGTATGGCGCCAACTGAGGGAAGGAGAGTGCGGCGCCAAGTGAAGGCGGTTGAAGGGGCTTCGGCTCTGGTAAAGTGGTCATAACTTTTGACTCGGACCTCGGATTAAGGTGATTCTTGAGCCTATGGAAAGATACTAGATAGGCCTACAACTTTATAGTTCATCACTTTTGCCGATTCATAGTGAAAGGAAGTCCAATACCGGCGCCAAGTGAACCCGGCGCTAAGTGGGTGAAAGGAAACCCGGCGCCAAGTGAAGGCGGTTAGAGGGCCTTCGGCTGTCTGTGGTAAAGTAGTCATAACTTTTGACTCGGACCTCGAATTAAGGTGATTCTTGAGCCTATGAAAAGATAATAGATAGGCCTACAACTTTGTAGTTCGTCACTTGGGCCAATTCAGAGTGGATGGATGTCTAAAACCGGCGCTAAGTGTGGAAAGCTAACCTGGCGCCGAGTAGAGGAAGTAAATCCGGCGCCAGGTCATATCTTTTGACTCAAATCTCGGATTAACGCGATTCAAGTTGCTGATAGAGCTATAACTTTGTAGTTTATGAATTCTTCAAATTCGAGGCAGAAGGATGTCAAAAAGGCACTTGAAGCAGATGCGGTGTCGGATGAGGCACTAAATGAGGCGCCGATTGAAGGCACCTAAATCCGGCGCCAATTGAAAGTACCAAATAGGGGCACCGATTGCCATTAGCTCAAGTAGAGAGCTAGTTTCCTCTCACTTCAGGTGAGACCAATCTCTTGAGGCTAAATGTAGTGCCCGGTGTACATGAGATAAGGTGGAAGAGACCGGGTTAGCACGGACTCTACATAGGTGGACAGAGATACGAGGAGACCAAGTTTAAGGCGGACTCTTGAAGTAATTGGAGGAGCTCTGGGATACTCGATGCACCCTGGGTTCTTAAGAGACTAGGATAAACTCTGGCACGATAAATCTGAATTAGATGGGGATAAGCGTTGGAAGTCCATTTTCAGACGAAGATAAGCATTGAAAGAGATAGGCTTCGGGCCTTCGAGTTCAGTCGGGATAAGGGTAAGGCCTGGTTGAAGATAAGCGACGAGGACTCCGAGTTCGACTACAACACGGTTAGAGCGAAGCTGAGGCGATCTTCGTTTTCTATATAAGCAAGGCAAGGGGCGAACAGAACGATCATCCAAAAACCAAATCACAAAGTCTCTATCAAGCTTCGGCTTTTATCTTAGTTTAGGTTAGTAGTAGTCTCGGCTTCGGCCAAACCTTGTTACCCGTAGCGTTAGATCGACCTTGGGACGAGCACTCCAGGCCGTCACGAGATCGTTCTTAGCGTTCTCACTTTTTTATCCCAACAGTAGCAAGAGTCTAGCAAGTTTCAAAGATATATTAATTTATAAAATAATCAATCTCGACACATCAATAACAATATTTTAATTTGTGTTTTAGTTGCAATTTCAAGTTTAACTTATAAATATCAAAATTCAACTGTTTCGAAATACTAATAAAAATAACTTATTATTTACAATTTCCAAAGACCCATTGCCTGAAATGCTACTAGAAAAAAATAGAATACAAAACTCTATAAAAATCATAATTTCCTGTTTTATCCACGCTTGCCAACCTAACTTTCTATTTTAAACAGAATATAATATAACCATTTCTATTTGTGAATTTTTTTACCACCTACAATTTTAGGGGCTACCAGATTTGTTGGGGACATGCCTTCTCCCTACCTATGGAGATTAAAGGCAATATTGGTGGCAAACTACTAAATAAAATGATAATCAAAAACAATATGGAAAAAACAGATATTTAACTTTCCTAGCTACAAAATAGGGGTGTGGGAGTTATGGAAAGATAACAAAAAAAAATTTTAATTCAGAATCGTCCATTTGGATCTCTAAAATACTACACTTGCATAAATAGACAAAAATTAAAATCAAAGAATGGCTAGTTTCGTAATGTAAAAATGAGAATGGCTAGTTTCGTAATGTAAAAATGATATTGGTACATTATAAGATTGACTTTGGTAAAAAAGATGTGATCATAATTAAAATGAATTGTTATATTGTCACGCAAATAATGGATTCTCTACGACTACTTTATGATTGGTATCCAACGTCAATGGCATTTGTACATTGTGAACAATCTGAAACCAATCTGAAAATAATCTAAAATCCATATCACAAAATAACAATATGATTTTTAGGATAATTTGTTGGTTTATTTGATCAATGAATATTTAATTATTTAATATCAATACCACATTGTATGTATACTAATATTAGTACCAATATCAGGTGATGTGTATACCAATATCACTACAGAAATATACCATTATAAATCTACAAATATATCAATATATTTATACCAATGTACCGATACAAAATACTAGTATCACTACAGAAATATATCAATACCAAAATATACCAATATCAATACAAAAATATTATTACCAATAAAAAATATTTAATTATTTAATACAAGCACGACATCGCATGTATATCAATGTCAGCTAACGTGTATACCAAAATCACTACAGAAATATACTATTGACACTCTACAAATATACCAATACAAAAATACCATTGTACCAATACAAAAAAGCCAATATCGCTAAAGAAATATATCAATAGAAAAATACAACTATCACTACAAAAATATATCACCACAAAAATATATCAGTATCACTACAAAATATATCATTTTTATTCTACAAAAATACCAATACAAAAATACCAATATCGGTACAGAAATATATTACAGTGAAAGAGAAACAAAGAGGAACATTACTATTGATAGTTGTATACATTCAAGAACACTCGTTATTCCCCTGGAAAAAAAGAACACCCATCACCACTATCCAATAGTACAATTTTTAAATTTAACACCCTTTAGTCCTTGAACCCGCCTGCACCAACCCGACACGCATCTTGCAACATAGAAACGCCGTCGTATTGGGAAGTACTCTTCCCTTTCCTTGTCGTATTAACTTCCAAAGTTGCAAGCTCTTCCTCCCCTGTGAAGAAGAAGGAACCAAAGTAAACATAACACCGTTTCGATCGAAACTTGGAACTAAAATAGATTAGCTAATAGGACCTCACTTTTGTACTCGCTCTAACACAAGTAGAGGATATCAAGGTGATGGAGACGATAGAGGATCTGATAGAGGAGGATATAGAGAGGGAGAGGGGATGACCATTAGATTTAGGTTAATTGAGTATTGTGTTTAAAACCGAGTTTATCTTTTGAGCAAGTTTATTATATTTTTTAGTCATTAGATCTGTAGAATATTTTTTTAGTCACATCGAACGGCTCACATATTAGTTCCTATATGGGGATAATTTTTTGTAGTCCCCACCCAATCCAATCTCCATTCTAGGTACCTGCTAGGTTAGTTATTTAATTTTCCAACCGAATAGAAACTTTAAAAGATAGCAAAGTTCTCGAAATAAATTTTTAACTTTGATGTATTTCCAATAACTCGACTCAAGACTCTTAGTTAAACTAAAAATGACCTCAGTAATTAATTTAAGTATTTACCAGTTATTTTCAAGTACTTTCATCTCCCAAACAATAATTATGATTTATGGCTCTTTTTAATTCTGAAGTTCATTGGCTTACCAAACAAAATTTCAGTGATTTCGTAAGGAAAAATAGCTAACCAGCCTGGAAACGAATTTATGGTGGAAAATAACAACTGAATTGAAAATCAAAATATTGATTTATTATAAAGAAATAACTTACAATGGATACGATTATAATTCAATTACAAATTGGAATTTAATTGCGATTATACTTGAGCAGGCTACAGTGGGAGAATGCTTCCAAATCATTTGATCACTTCCTGGTGGTCCCAACGAATACTTTCTCTAATTTGACACAATATCAGGATATTCCTCCAAAAAATCTCTATGAATCCTTCAGTTACTATGGGCCCAATAAGTCGAAGCCGAATATTTGCACCTTGACCGCAATCACATAGCCTAGCCAATTATCAAGCCAAAAGTTTGCAGAAGAATCCTCACCAACCATATGAATTGAAGAAGGAATAATATCCTCATAACAGCTCTAAAGACTTTTGCAAACTAAGGAACGAATAGTCACAAGAATGGCTCTTGTACCTAGACATAAGAGGTAAACCTGAAAAAAATTAAAAATAACCATTCGTGTTGTACAAGATATCCCAAGATAATCGATGCTAGTAGGCTAGATTCATTATTCTAGAGATCAAAGTCGCAACCCACCTTCATCCTTTGGAGAGCAAAGATCAAATTGAATTGAATTTAATGTAATTATAAAAATTAGAATAAATGATAATGTGATTTTTTATGATGGTGTAATAAATATTGACATGGTTTTGTTATTCTTATTTTTATTTTTATCTCCAACCAAATGTAAAAAATTTATATTAGGTTTTGGGAAGCTTGGCATCTTTTTGGTTTGGCCGCTACTGTACCCATTTCCCAAAGATAAAAAACCCAACACATCCCCTTACAAATATCCCCATAAGATGAATCCTATGCGCAACTTAGGACCGAGTGTCAAAGGTGGAGATATTTAGGTAAGGGGAATGGCTAAGCTCAAGGGGGTTAATCAATGGAAATCTTAGGTTAAGGCTCTAAGGCTCTAGGCTCAAACTAAAGATGGCTCCCGTCCTCCCACAAACACTCATACAAAAGAGAAGATGGGAGTGTTAGCAGGATACCCCACTCATACAGAACATACATGCTCCTCATGAACAAGAAATGGAGATAGTGATCTCCCCATTAGGCTCAAGTTCCTTTCAAAAGGTACCAATCAATGGTGTCAAAAATCAGTATTCCTATGCTTTAGATTGGAGGTATGTTCCCTAAAAGGTATGGGGTTAGACTATTGACAAAAATAAAAATTTTAGAAGGTAAAAATTGCCAAAAATATGCCAAAACTTGACCTATTTAACAATGATCTAAACCTAAACATGTAAGTTCCTGCATGGAACTCCCCCCACTCTTGAATGACACACTGTCCTCAATGTGAGAGGGTTCAGGCAACTATATTGAAGGAAAAGAAATTCTTCATTGACCTCCATGGTCAAAGAAGTGAATAGACACTTCAATCAAAAACACACATCAAGGCCTCCGTGGCCACAATATATGCAAAGATTGAAAACATAACCATGACAAGCTACATGACATTATACTTGGAGGAGGGTTAAGAGGACATCCCTGGTCAAGTAGGTCAGGATGAGCAATTAATCCATGAGGTATGACAAAGAGCTTCTATGAGCTGGCCGCTGCAGGGCACTGATTTCTACCGACCGACTTTTTCGGGTTTGTCTTTTTGCCAAGGTGCTCGGCTCCATGTCCACCATTGCCATCACTGGAGTCCTTGAGATGACAGAAACATTTCTACCACCTGGAGGTATTCCTACAGTCCTAAAAAGAAAGTCCTTTATGTTTAAATTATATTTACACTACGAAAAGATTTTGCGGCCGATTTGCTCCCCTTTGTCCATGTTCGAACGTGATGGCTTCAAATTTCTCTTTTACTCCCTCGAGTAATGATGGCCTGTGTCTTTGTCAGGAACGGACTTCCAAATATTGGTGTGAGCTTCATCCTTTTCGGGTCCTTCACCATAACGAAATCCTCTCTCATCTCGTATTTCTAAACACGAATAGGCACCTCCTTCGTAATGCCCAATGGCACTATCACCTGCTCGTTCTTGAGGTGTATCCCTTGGCAGAACGAGAAAAGTCCAATATTGCTTGTTCTCCTCTATAACTATGCTGGCATCAGGTTGACCAAAGCTCGGCCATCACAGATTATGCAAGAGACTTTAACTTGTTTAATGATGGCTGGAATGCCCAAGCCTTGCATCTCTTCACTAACTCTAATTGGCTCCATCTCTTCGTCCCTCTCTCCCCTTTTTGACCCCTGAACTAGCTCTCATCCTCCATCATGTCATACTCGATTAGCTCATGAGTGCCTCTCTACCGTACAAGATCTAATGCACCTGTAGAGTCAGGAAAATGTGGTAACACCTCAGATCAATGCTTGTCAACAAGAAATGAAAACAACTTAAACCAGAGTGCAACTCAACTTAGGTGCCTTGAAAGATACCGCTCTTTGGCAACGATGCCAATTGACAAGGGGGTTTTATGCCCCGATGCAATAAAGGCAGTAATGGGTGAAAATGTCAAACCGTGAGGGGCGAGTTCAAGACATCTCGAAGAAGTGCAAATAGATTAGGTTGATTATTATTTTGTTTGATTTTTGGTAAGATGTGAAGTGAACACAAGATAGCTAGAGAGTTTAACAATAAGAGAAAAATGGGCTGGGCACCCCATCAAGAAACCCCTCACAGTTTGACCTCTACTGGGCATATTAAGTCTGTGGTAGGCCTTGGTGAGTCTCTTGCATGGTGCTTCTCAATCAAGTCATTCGCACAACAAAGCCAAGATCTAGGTATCGAGTAGAACCCATGGACACTCCCCTCTCACCGTGGGTTGTCAATCATACAAAAGTGCATGCATCACCTATAATCCTCCTAGTTCCCAACTTATTAACGCTCTACCTAATAGCCAGCTAGATTTAACCCTCCAGTCTCACTATGTTATATTCCTATAGCCCACTCGGGTAGGTATCTCCATGTCCCCCTTCTCAATCAAGTCCTTCGAGTTATGCTACAGATAATTGGTAAGACCCTATAGTCTAAAAAGGTGCTATCCACGCTCAGACCTACCACAAGCTCATTATTGAACCAATGCATTATGTATCCCTACCTACTACACGCCTAGTTATTTTAGCCCATTCGAAACCAAATTATTCAAGGTGCCCTTGGGACACCCAACCCAAAAGCTAACACTCACACATAACTATTTAATAACAATCATACATAATTAAAGACGCAATGTCATAAGAACAAATGTAAAGAGAAAGGAAAAGAATGCTCAAGATCGTAGAGCCACTCAACCCACTCCTCCGGTAAGCTTTCTCTCTTTAAAAATTATAGCTTTGGTATTAATGTTCAAGCTTACAAAATGAGAGGTTTAGGAGGCTATTTATAGAGAGTCCACCCCAAACCCTAGCTACCTATGAAATGACCAAAGATGTCCTTAAAATATCTTATTTTTTGGGGCATAACTTGGTCTGTTCGTCGTTGGGTGGATGATGGCGCTGATCGGCAACTTGAAGATCTCGCCGTTTGGCGGTTAGTCACGGTGCTCGACGGTTATCTCACCATCGCCAGTAGATTTTTCCGAGCAAAAAGTCACCGAGATCTTCTCTCGAAGAAGTCCGGAGGCCTTCAATAATAGAGCATTCCTCGCATGATTTTTACCGTTCGCTGCCATATTTCACCGTTCGGTGGCTGTAGCTTCTCCACAGCTTGCCTCTTCTTGACCTGACTACTTTCGAGTTCTGCATCTTTGATTGCTTCTCACTCTTTCACGTATCTCCATAAATAATAAATACATGTTAAATCATTCGAGGCAACGGATGAAATGGCGTGAAAAGACTCAAGACTCTATATAAAAAAACTCAAAATAAGGTCTAAATGACCTTAAAAGGGGGTGAAAAAATGAGAAGTTTTCACGCTCACCAGATTCCGATTAAGGTGATTCAAGTTTTTGTGTGATGTTGAGACATATGTCTACAACTTTGTAGCTTATGAATTCTCTAAATTCGAAGTGTAAGGATGTCAAACTATATTTGAAGTGAAGAGTTAACTCCGTTACGGTCGATAGATTTCGGTTAGGGAATCACATCTTCTTACTCCAGAGTCCAATTAAGGCAATTTAAGTTGCGCAAAGCTGAGACATATATCTATTATTTTGAAGTTTATGCCTTCTTCCAATTTAGAGTGTAAGGATGTCAAAATTTTTTTTGAAGTCAACAGTCGATCGAGTATCCAGCGGTTGGAAGGTTATGTTAAAATGGATGCATTGTTTTGTCTAATGGTAGGTCCGATTATGTCAAATGGCAGAAACCCACTTATATCTAAATGGCATCCTCGGCTATGTCAAAATGGCATGCATGATTATGTCAAATGACATATTCGATTATGACTAAATGGCAGACCCGGTTAATATTTAATAAAATATATAATTAATTAATTAAATGGCATACCTAAAAGGAAGGATTTTCACCCCTCTTGCAATGATGAGTAAGTAAGGGATTGTCGTCCCACAAGGACTAAGCTAGGCCGCAAACTCGACTCTACCACTAGTTTAGGACTATAAGAAATGGAGGTGTCAATTCCAAACACGATATGCTACTTGAAATAAAATTGCAACTAAACAAGGCTCTAGTTTAAACACTTAAAACAAGAGTGAGCATGGTACCAATGACAACCTAAATAACCAAATGGCTTATGGGGTTTATTAAGTTCATGATATGGTCCGGATGTTTCGAAGGCAACTAATCAACGCTCTCGCGATAAACTAGTGTAAATCGATTCTTAACTAGACTTAGAAGAATCAACCACGCTCTCGAGACAAATTAGCCATCTAATCTAACTAATCACCAACTATAATCACCATCCTTAGGAAAACTAGTCACCTAAGGTGATCTCTCATCAATAGGTTTCTACTCAACTAGTTAAATGGTCTGTTAATCCTAACCCCTCTCGGCGATTAACATTAACCAAGTTCATCATCAAGGTGATCAAACGAGATAAAGCATTAAGCTCATTAACTATTACACATACCTTAGCATTTTAACCCCACTAAACCATAGGCTAAATAGATGCCATCAAGGTACCAAACTCACTAAACAACTACTCACACATATCAACTACACAACTAAACACATCCATTAAATGAAGCAAGTAAAGCATGAACATAAAAGAGAGGGTTAGAGAAAGCTCAAGATGATCTTCAAGCTTCCAAAAGTTCTCCTTCAAGTTCTCTAAAAACTCCAACAATGGTGAGCCAAGTTTTCTTCCAAAAGAGAGAGAGAGAGTGGAGTTGGTGAGTGAATTTAGGAAAATATCTAAAGTGTCTCTAAAGGCTTTTATACAAGGTTTTTCCCCCCAAAATGTCTCAGCCACGAAATTATAATTAAAGCCCAAAATGGGCCCAAAACAAGTCTTCAAATTCGGCCCACTTGTGATGAAATCTTGACAGAATTGGACCACGACATTGAATCCAGCGTTCTACCCTCTTAGACTCCGAATTTGAAGAAGACCATTAGAGACAAAGTTGTAGCCCCGGATGTCTTCTTTCCAGAGCCATCTCACTCGTCTCTATCGGACTTCGGATGGGAAAGTTATCAGCATTGGAGTCACGAGAGGTCCACCTTGCCCATGCCTTCGAGGTCTCAATTAAGCGTCCTTCCTCCCGGCAAATCAAATCGCATACGATGATCCAAGGTGACTTCACTTCCTCCACTTCACCTCACCAAATCTCCTAGCATGAAGAAAACACAACAAAAACATAAGACTACACTAAAACAAACAATGCATGATAAATGACATTACGACAATGAAGAACAAACAAAAGCAATAGAAACAACGGTAAATCTACTCTAAAATAAACACAAAAGATGAGTGTTTCCACACTCATCACACCCCCACACTTGAATCATTGCTTGTCCTCAAGCAAAACTCAACATGGTATACAAACACAAACACAAACACAAAACACCTAAGAAAGAAAAACACGACAAGGACAAGACTAGGCATGATTAATTCACGAATTGACTCCCCTCAAAATCTCAAACTCACATCAAAAGTCCGCCCCACTACCTCGCTAGTTCATCAACCCAAACACAAAGAGTAAGACCTGGTAGACACCTCACCACTCGGTGGTTTAATCAAGTATTATCACTATGTAAAAGACATTAGAAGGTTAACCACTCAGAGGTTCGGAAATTTTTAGCTCACGATTTGTAAGTAGCCAACTTCCTATCTCTCGCGTACATGACCGATGTCTTTCAAAATATCCTACGTCCTACTCAACAGTGTCTCAAAGTCGTGTGGTTGCTCGTGAACATGGGGCTTTCAATCGGGTTGTAATGGGGCTAAGGTATTGGTGAGATAATATATATGGATAGTAGTTAAACCACCCAATCCGAGGACTTGTTGCCAAAGCATTCTAGTCTCTCGTCTATTTTAAACATCCTCACCGTAATTAATTAAAGCACTCTCAAAATTCACCCATTTTCTAAGACCGCGTAGCACGAGTAATGCCAATAATTAATGCCTTATTCAACCTTCACTTCACTTCCCTTTCTTTCTTTCTTTCTTTTCTTTTCTTTTTTTTCATTCTTTTTTTTCATTTTTTTTCATTCTGTAAACACAAACTTGGCATTTTCTAGGCAAAAACTCGGCTTCTTTGTATGGCCTCTCAACTACCCAAATTCCCAATAAATTAACCCTCATGAACACTAAGCTACCAACTAAACCCAATACATAACGTCCCCAAAAGGTGTAAACCTATGTGTCCTCGGATCGGATGACCAAAGGTCAGGAGGATGGTGGATATAAAGCTTAAAGTTGGTTTTACATATAATATGATCAAAGAATGGCTAGGCTCAATGGGTTAAAACAATGGATATAAAGGTTCTTGGCTCTAAAGCTCTAGGCTCAATTTCAAAGGATTAGCCCCCCGTCATTCACTAACGCCACACAACCAAGACCATGTCAAGTACTAGTAGGATTTCTCGATCAACCGGACTCATGTAGGCACCTCATGAATGAATGAAGACGGTTGTCTCCTCCTTCAGCTTAACATTTCTCACAAGGTCATTTGTCAACCCTCTAGTCAAATCTACATAGTGAGACCACTAGTCTAAACAACCGAGGGATGAGGCTTCTACAAGTTCTTAGGCCTTGTGTTCGAGTACATTCCCTAACTAGGTGTGTGGTAAGCTTCTAACACAAGTTAAAGAAAAGAATTTAGAAGGGGGTCAAATTTTAAAAATTCATGCCAAATCAATGCCTAACAAAACAACCTAGACCTAAACACACAAAGGATTCCTAAGTGGAATCACACCCCCACACTTGAAAAACACCTTGTCCTCAAGGTGTAAGGAGCACATAGACATATAAATAATTAAGCTATACTAACAAATGCATTAAGAACTAAACATGAACATCAATTAAACATAAAGAACAAGACATCACAAAGATATAGCAAACTCAAGACATCACGAAGACAAGAAAATAACTAAAGAAAAATAAAGTGCTAGGAAACCTCCCTTAGTCTTGAGTTGGAGATGGTGGTGATGGTAGGATGTTGTATTCGGATCGCTCCACCATTTGCTGGATGTAATAGCCTTAATGCCAAAGTTCCCGCTCCATTTGTTGATTTTGGGCATTTATGGTGGGCATTACCTCTGGGACCTTGCTCCATCGATCAGTTGCGTGGATTGGGAGGATTTAGGAGGTAGGGTTCTAATGGGTTTAGTTGGAAAGGATTTGAGACCCCTTCCACCCTGAACTAGAAGAAGTCATCAACCACAAAGTTGTCGGTCTATCTCGTAGCTTTCCATAGCAACAAGAATCACCTCAATCTGAGTCTTGAGCACCAAGATATGGCCAATTTACGGCAGGGGGTTTTCCTCCTTTTATATAAGAACTGTCGGGCTTGAGGACTTGCGACCGCAAGTTAACTTGCGATCGCAAGTCGGGTCATTTTGATTCCCGTCTGTGACTATGAAGGACTTGCGATCGCAAGTTGATCCCTTTCGATTTTCCATATTCCTTCGATTTGAGGCTCCTTCCACCCAGAACTAAAAGAAATCATCAACTACAAAGTTTTAGGCCTACCTCTTAGCTTTCCATCGGATGCTCGAGCACCAAGATATGGTTTATTTACTAATGATAGGTGAGGTGTCCTTGTGCCTTCAAAAATGCCCCTGGCTTCTAGAGAAATGCCACGACCATGGCCCTCGTTAAGTATCCAATCGTCCAAGATAAGTCCGAATTTCTTGAGATCACCTTCAAAATGCAAAGAAATACCGTAAGCATGAATCGATGCTTGAAAATCATACCCGACTAAGAACAAACGTAATAAGAAAAACACATATAGACTATGACAATATAAAGACAATACAAAAACATGCTATGTTATAGTCGTTAGCTTGACTTTACTCCCCTTTTTCATGCATCGGAGGGTGAAGTCCCAAGTTGCACCTCCGAACTTCGTTCAACATCGCCACCAAGGTAAATCTTACACCTTTGGCCATTCACCTTGAAGACACCTCCATTACTTCTTTCCAATTTGAGGGTTCCAAATGGAAAAACTTTTACCACCTTGAAAGGTCCACTCCACTTGGACTTGTGTTTTCCCAGAAAAAGTTTCAAACGGGAGTTGTAGAGTAGCACTTGATCACCTTCCTTGAACTCCTTCTTCCCGATGTGGGCGTCATGTTTCTTTTTCTTATCCTCCTTCTTAAGCCTTTCCACTCCCGGCTTGGCTTCCTCCTCCAAGTGGATGTAATGCATAATCATGTCAGGATTTATCCCCTTCATATCAGATTTTTGGCATGCCATGGCCTTAATCCATTTGTTAACAACTTCAAGCACCTTCTCCTCTTGCTCCTTAGAGAGCTTGTTGGAGACGATAATGGGGTTTCTTCCTTCATCCTTTAAGAATGCATATCGTAAATGGGAGGGTAGCTCTTTCAACTCCAAGCTTGGAGCCTTAATGATGGAAGGTGGAGTAGGATACTTCAAATCAAGCTCCAAATCCTTATGGTCACCTTTTTTATAAGCTTCTCCCATGAATGCTTCCAAGTTATCCTCATCTTGTTCTCCATCATTCTTTTCATCTATTCTATCTTGAATCTTCAATGCACTCTCCTTGCCCAACTTGAGGACACGATCTTCAACCATATCAATCTTTATGCATACGCCTTCATCAAGAGGATGGCACATTGCATTGGACATCTTGAACTCTACTTTCTCCTCCCCTACTCGGAGGACCAATCTTCCTTCATGTACGTCTACCAAGGCACGTGCCGTGTTGAGAAATGGTCGGCCAAGAATTAGTGGACAACTCTTGTCCTCTTCGAAATCCAACACCACAAAGTCCACGGGGAAGATAAACTTATCAATCTTCAACAAGACATCCTCCACAACCCCGAATGGCTTCTTTATGGTTTGGTTTGCCAATTGGAGACGCATAGAAGTGGATTTCACCTCACACAAGCCAAGTCTTCTCATAATAGACAAAGGCATTAAGTTAATGCTAGTACCTAAATCACATAAGCACTTGGGAAACTCAACATCACCAACAAAACTAGGAATAGTAAAACTCCCTGGATCTTTTAACTTTGTCGGGAGATCTTTGGAGATGAGAGAGCTACATTTCTCCATGAGGGCTACCGTCTCTCCATCTTTCCACTTCCTCTTCTTTGTGATGATTTCCTTGAGAAACTTCGAGTATTGCGGTAATTGATCCAACATCTCAAGAAAAGAAACACTGATCTGGATGTTTTTCATCTTCTCCATGAAGCCAATAAACTTGTCATCCATCACATTCTTCTTCTTCACTCTTTGAGGGAATGGTAGTCGAGGAGCTTTAGGTGGTGGTGGCACGTAGACTTCTTCAGCACTCTCAACCGGTGGACTTCTCTCTCTCTCTCTGCCTCTACTTCTTTCTCCTCCTCAATGGCTTCCATAGGATCGTCATTGTTCTTCCGGGTTGCCTCTTGAGAAGCTATTTCCTTACCACTCCTCAAAGAAATTGCACTCACATTTCCTCGAGGATTCACTTCTGTGGAGCTAGGAAGAGAACCAGATGCTCTGTGGGCATTTGCATTTGCTATTTGCCCAAGTTGCCTCTCTATATTATGCATGGCGGTTGCTTGACCCTTGAGGATTTGTTCAAAGTTATCTTGCCTTGATCCTTGTTGTTGTATAACGGCCAAAATTTGGCCTTGTTAGCTAACCACCCCTCTGACTTCTTGTATGAACTTTTCCATCTTGTTGAACCTATCCTCAATAGCTCCCATCCGATCCATCAAGAATGCACGTGGTTGGAAACCCGAAGGGGGCCCTTGAGGTTGATACCGAAGAGGAGGTCCTTTATCAGGGACCATCGCCATATTTTTGCCACTATTTTCTCCCTTCCAAGAGAAGTTTGGGTGATTTCTCCACCCCGGATTGTAGGTGGAGGAATAGGGATTATTTCCCATCCTATTTGCCCCTTGACCTTGGCCTTGTCCTTAGCCACCAATGAAATTTACTTGCTCCATAGACGAGCCCAACATGGCACACTCGTTCATCTCATGGCCTACATTGCCACAAACTTCATAATTTGTTTGCACGGCCGCCACATTGCTTTTGTTCAAGCTTAGATCATTAACTTTCTTTGCCAACAAAGCCAATTGAGCTTGAATAGAGGAAGCAATATCAACATCAATCACTTCTACGTGCTCCTTACTCGGTTGCCTAGCTCTCTCATTGGCCATTAGAATGTTTGTAGCCTCCAACTCCTCCAAGATGTGGTGGGCATCATCCCTATCTTTTCTTAAGAAGGATCCGTTGGAGGCGGCATCAACCGTGCACCTTGTTGAGGATCCAAGAGCAAAGTAAAATGTTTGGAGTAAAGACTCCTCCGTCAAGTTATGGTGTGGACAACTCCTTTGCAATCCTTTGAATCTCTCCCAAGCTTCACTCAAAGACTCATTCTCAAATTGTTGAAAGTTGTTGATCTCCTTCACGAGCCTATTCGTCTTTGAGAAGGGAAAGTACTTTTCATGGAAGGCACTTGCTAGCTCCTCCCACGTGGCTATCGATGTCCCGACCAATTGCTTGTACCAAATCTTGGCCTTGTCTTGCAAAGTGAATGGGAACAACCTAAGTTTCACTGCATCATCGGAAGCTCCATTGTACTTGCATGTGTCGGCTATCTCCAAAAAGTTAGCAAAATGGTCGTTGGGGTCTTCATTCGGCAACCCATAAAATTGGACCGAAGATTTGAGCATGTGTATCACGGCCGGCTTGATCTCGAAGTTGTTAGCTTGGATATTTGGCCTAGGGACTCCGGACATTGCCTCTCTCAAGGTGGGCCTAGCATAGTCCATGAGAGACCTTCAAGGAACTCCAACTCCTTGCGCATCGCCTTGCGGAGCTCCTTGTGGAGCTTCTTGCACATGAGGTTGTTGATTCATCCTTGCTTGTGTCCTTCTCTCTTGTCGCAATACCCTTTCCAAGTATTCAAATTCGGTGAGCCAAGTTTTCTTCCAAAAGAGAGAGAGAGAGTGGAGTTGGTGAGTAAATTTAGGAAAATATCTAAAGTGTCTCTAAAGGAAAGCCAAGCAAAGGCTTTTATACAAGGTTTTTCCCCCCAAAATGTCTCAGCCACGAAATTACAATTAAAGCCCAAAATGGGCCCAAAACAAGTCTTCAAATTCGGCCCACTTATGATGAAATCTTGATAGAATTGGACCATGACATTGAATCCAGCGTTCTCCCCTCTTAGACTCCGAATTTGAAGAAGACCATAGGGACAAAGTTGTAGCCCCGAATGTCTTCTTTTCAGAGCCATCTCACTCGTCTCCATCGGACTTCGGATGAGAAAGTTATCAGCATTGGAGTCACAAGAGGTCCACCTCGCCTATGCCTTCGAGGTCTCGATTAAGCGTCCTTCCTCCCGGCAAATCAAATCGCATACGATGACCCAAGGTGACTTCACTTCCTCCACTTCACCTCACCAAATCTCCTAGCATGAAGAAAATACAACAAAAACATAAGACTACACTAAAACAAACAATGCACGATAAATGACATTACGACAAAGAAGAATAAACAAAAGCAATAGAAACAACGGTAAATCTACTCTAAAATAAACACAAAAGATGAGTGTTTCCAAACTCATCAATACCCAGTTACGTTCAAATAGCATGATCGAGTATATCTAATGGCATACCCAGTTATGTTAAAATAGCATGCGCGGGTATATCTAATGACATGCTAGGATAATGTCTAACAAAACTTGTAATAAATTAATTAATTAAATGACCTATCCAGTTATGTTAAAATGGCATGTCTGGCTATGAGTAAAGGCCTGGCAAGCTATGTATATTGGCATGCCTGGTTAATATTTAACAAAACTTATAATTAATTAAATGGCATTCTTTGCTATATTAAAATGACATGCGTGACTATGATTAATGATATGCCCGGGTATGATAAATGATATGTCTAATTATGATAAAATGACATAAGCTATTAGATTAAAATAATTAATATTAATAAATACTTATAATAAAAAAATTAAATCATTAGTTAAATAATATACGAATAAGGATAGAATTTTAAAAAGGGTGAAACTCACGCGCCCTGATACCCTTGGGAAAGGCACATTTCACTGCATCATTTTAAGGTCATTTAGACCCAGTTTTGAGTATTTTTAGATCAAGTCTCATGTCTTTTGTGCCATTTCTTGGTTCGTTGCCTCGAATAGTTTTACTCGTGTGTATTTTGTCTTTTGGAGGTAGGTCAAGAGTGAGGAGCAGCTAAAGATGTAGAGTTTGGAGTGAGTCTTGTCAAGAGGAGGCAAGCCGGGAAGAAGCAGCCACCGCCAAATAAAAAAACCTGCACCGAACAACATTTGCCTTGTGAAAACTACTGATCGGCAGAAAATCCTGCTGGTCGGCGAATGCTAGTTTTCACGAATCCTCTGGACTCCTTTGAAATTTCTCTAAAAGATTTGGCACGGTGCAACATTCACCGATCGGCAAGGAAGCCATTCCCACGACATCTGCCGATCGAAAAAATCTTAAAACGAATGATGAGAAAGCCACCGAGTACCGAACTTGCCCGTTGAATGGCAGAAACCACCAGACCACCGAGCGATGCCTTTGTCCACTGTTTGGCGAACTCGCCCAGTTTTTCCCCCAAAAATTAGATACTTTAAGGGCATTTTTGGTCATTTTTGTGGCAACTAGGATTTTGGGGAAGACTTTCTATAAATAGCCCCCAACCATCTCATTTTGTAAGCTTTGACAAAGAGACTATAATTAGGGTTTAGTAGAAGAAGAGGGGTGTTTAGAGCATGTTGCGGATGAGAGATAGGGTTCGAATGGCTCTCCATGATTGAGCTTTCTCTTTTCCTTTTCTCTCATCTAGCTTTTATGATATTTTTCTTCTATCTATGCATTATTGTTGAATGATGATGATGTGTGAGTAGTCATCTTTGATTTGGGTGCCCTAGTGCACCCCAAGTGACTTGGTTTCAGATATTTCTTTACCTTGAGAGCATGTAGTGGGTAGAGTTCATAAAGCTTTGGTTTGACGGACCTTGTGTTAGGATTATGAGACTAGAACCCTCTCCCGACCATAGATTCCTGCCAATAGATTCTAAACTCGCTTGAAAGACTTAATTGTCATGGAAAGATGGAATTACTACCCGTTAGACTAGTGATTCTTGATGTGAGAACCTACGTCACTGATACTGTAGGGAGACACTAGTTGCTATTAGGTTATTCTTTAATTAGTTGGGAATAGGAGGATTATTGGTCACTCGTACACGCTTATGAGGTTGACAACTCACCGTGAGAAGGGGTGTCCATAGAGTGGGACATTTGAAACCTAGAACCCAGCTTTGTGGTGTGATGGACTCAGAAGGTAAAGCACCATGCTTAAGGCTCAGCTAGGCCCACCTGGTACTTAATAAGCCCATAAGATACCAAGTTGCAAGGGGTTGCATGAAAGCACCTTAACAATTTCTTCATTATTGCTATTTTTCTTGAATTCCCTTGGCTTGACTTTTCCCAAAAATAAAAGAAAAACATTTACAACCTAATATACTTGTGCAATTTGCTAGAGATGTCTTGAACCCGCTCCTTATGGTTCGTCATTTTCATACCCTTACACTTTTTATTTAATCAAGGTGTAAAAACTCTCTTAGCAATTGGCGTCGTTGTCGGGGAGCAGTGTCTCTCAAAACACCCATGTTGATTTGTACCATGGTTTAGGTTGTTTTCATTTCTTGTTGACAAGCACTGATCTGAATTGCTGCACCATTTTCTTGACTTTGCAAGAAATTAGATCTCGTACGGCAAAGAAGCATTCATGAGCTAACCAAGTATGATACGATGGAGGATGAGAGCCACTTTAGGTGACAAGGACATCCTCTGCGGGGAAAGAGGTCAAGAAGAGAAGAGAGGGACATAGAGATGGAGTTAACGAAGAGACACAAGGCTTGGGCATTCCAGCTATTATTGAACAAGTTAAAGTCTCTTGTGTAATATGTGATGGACGAGCTCCTATCAACCTGATGCCAGCACAGTTGTGGAGGAGAACGAGCAATATTGGACTTTTTCCATTCTGCCAAGGGATACACCTCAAGAGCGGACATGTGATAATACCATTGGGCATTGCAAAGGAGGTACCTGTTTGTATTTAGGAATATGAGACGAGAGAGGGTTTTGTGGTAGTGGAGCACCCAACGAGGATGAGGCTCACACCAATATTCGGAATCCCATTCCTAACAAAGACACAAGCCATCATAGACAGACAAGAAAACTCCATCCTTCTCACATTCAGAGGAGTAAAAGAGAAATTTGAAGGCATCATGATCAAACAGGAGCAAATAGGTCCTGAAATCTCTTCGTCCCCCAAGCAAGAAGCGTGCAAGAGAGAATGTGCATCTTTTCTCCTAAGGGGGATCTCGACATCTTTGATCAAGAACATGTCCAAATTTTCACTGAATTGGATAAAAGGAAGGTTTAAGTGCAAAATGAGAGTGTAGGAGAGGCTGAGGCTAGCAAGGAGGAGACAGACTCCAGTGAAGAAAAGATGGACTCCAGCAGAAGCTTTGATAAGGAAAGATCACTGTGGGAAAACCACATCATGAACTGAGCCAAAGAGGAACCAGAGTCAATCTAAAGATTATAAATTAGCACATTTTGTGGTGTAATATAATTTGGACATGTAGGATGATGAGCTCAAGAAACACTCATTTTATCCCCTCATTTGAGGGTCATTTAGACACATTTTTTAGTCTGTTTGAGACATTTTATGCCATTCTTGGGTCTATTGGCTAGGTTGGTTTCACCCTTTTACCTTCGTGTCTTTTGGAGGAGGATTTTGAAAGGATATGAGGATTAAGTGAGAAGAGTCAAGCATTGGACGGATTAGGCCAAGAGATAGCCAGATGGGACCAAGCTATACCCATCGAATGGTAAAATTTACAGCGGCCGCTGTATAACAAGCACAAACATGCCAAGCGATGCCCTAGCTGACGAACTAGAGCACCACTTAGCGGGAGGACTTCATTCATATTTTTCCCCAATCTCTTGTGTCCCACCGGGCGGTGCTCCTGTTCAGTTGATCCGCAAGAATGCTCAGCTGATCTTACACAGGAACCTGGCGCAGGCAGTATTTGGTAACTCTGAGCTGAGTAAGATTTATGGTTATGAACTTCATGCTCTGTATTGTGCCCGAAAGGCGATATGTTGTAATTTCTACAAGCACATTCTTGAGGGCTTTCGACTAGTGACTTCGGAGAGCAAGAAGTTTATCTGTTGTGGCCATATTGTCACTCTTTTGGTCGTGTCAGCATGCACTCTTGAAGAGCAGCAAAAAATGAAGTTCAGCAACATTGCTACCCCAAGAGAGATGAATACCTCCTATTTCAAGTTAGCCCTGCTCATTTACTAGGACTCGCAAGTGGAAACCTACAAGTGGAAGTCGTGGGCTCAGCGTGACTTTGTCAAGCAAACCCTCCTAGCTGATTAGTTACAGGTGGATCGTGAGGCAAATGAGAATGCAGAAGAGGATGAGGATCATACCTTGCAGACACTCGCCAGGTAGCTGGAGGCACAGCGGCTAGCCCATGAGGCTGCAGTTGTTAGAGTCACCGCATTGGCTACATCCCAGGAGTGCTTGGAGCCCCAATTTACTACCGCTCTTGAGCACCTGTACTACATGTGGCACTTGATTGACCAGCACTGCCTTATCCTCCTCCTTAGTAGATGTTTCCGTGGCCCCTTTTGTCTGGATCTTTATTATTATTTCCCTCGACTTTTGTATTGGTGTCTTTGCCTAAGAACTTCCCTTCAATTATTAGTTCATTTTGTTATAATTGTTGTTTCTTGGATTATATGATTCTAGTTTCGTCCTTTATGATACTTTATTTGTTGGATTTTTTGGAGCAGTTTTTGTTTATCTTGTGTTCTTGTCGTTATGACCACAGAGGTCGCTATGTGTATTTTTTATTGAATTATTTTTGAGACATTGTTGACCACGGAGGTCATCCACGTCACCCTTTTTCACTGTCATTTTCTTTTCCTAGCTCTTCCCCTATTGAGGTCAATGTGTCATTCAAATGTAGGGGGGAGTTCCACGTAAGAACTTTCATGCTTAGGTCTAGACCAAGTTGTTTAGGTCAAGTTCTGACATACTTTTGACAATTTCGACCCCCCCCCCCAATTTTTGATTTCTTCATCTTAAGACGAATTCCGTACTTAGTAGGAATCTTACCCCAGTCGCAAGACATAGGAATGCAGAGTTTCCATACCCTCGCTTGTTTAAATTTACGGTCTCCCTAGTTGGGTAGATTCGAGGGTTGACGAGCGACCTATGTGAGCAATTTTTAAACCAAAGATACAGACTACCGTCTCCAAATTTTTGTTCATGAGGTGCTTATACGCTCCAAGAAATTGGGGTATCCTATAAGTACTCAGTTGTCTCACCTTTTTGAGTGAATTATGGGAGGACGGGGGCCATTTTTGATTGAATTTTGCCTAGAGCCTTAAAAGCCTAACCCTAGATTTTTTTCCCCTTGTATAGTCCTTTGAACCAAGCCATTCCATTGATACAAACGTTGACCATGCTACTCCCAACCCACTTTCACCACTTTTGACATCTAGTCCGAGGATGCGTTTAGGATCTATCAACATGGATTTGTGTAAGGGATTCATGATAGAATATGATCATTAAGGGATTTTACTTTGGGAAAATATGTAGAAAAGGGCCAAATTTAATCTCCCAACCTTGCCTAAACCAAAATTTTGCCAAAAGTGAATAAAGGAGAATCAAGAGAAGAAAAAAAAAGAGAAAAAAGAGAGAAGAGAAGAATGAAAGGAAAAACAACAAAAATAATAGAAAAGAAGAAAAGCATAAAAAAGGAGTGACTATGGCATCAATAAGGCAAGCAAATAAAAGGTAAGTATTGGCCTTATGGCTATAGGTCTTGGAAATATTAGGTCGAGCGTTCAAGTATGGTAGGCAAGTAGGATGACTCACGACCCCGGACGTGTACATGAGGGACAGGCAGTAGACCACACCATAGCGAGGATAATCAAATCTTCTTCCCTCTGAGTGCTCAACTCCAGAGTCCTATCCTCTTTGGGTTAACGCTTGGTTAAACTTTTGAGGGTATGGTCTCTACGCATTCTTATTTCATTACATCTGGGGTAGTGAACTATTAGGTCGTGGGTTCTTCCTATGAAGAAAGATCAATATTACGGAGGAGTTTATTTTTTATAAGAGAGTGCCAACTCATGACCTTACTTGTCTGAGTTTTGTGTCTATACTTGTGTCTTTTGCTTGAGGACAAGCAAAGATTCAAGTGTGGGGGTGATGTGAATCTCGTTACGGATCCACGCGAAAGCCGGATCTATCTACGTTCAGATTGATGGAAATCTCGACCCGTTGTTTGCACCTTTGCAAGAACCTCGGTATGAACAACCTCGACCCGCTGCTGTAGGGAAACAAGAACCTTGATTTGATGAGGATGCCACAAACGGTGATGTAGATCCGCTTGATAAGTCGAAGGTGAACGAACGGAATCCCTCCGCTGTGTTTGAACAGTTCCGAAGAACCAAGAGAGCAAAGCCCACGTTTTTTGTACTCAAATTAATCTCCCCATTCTCATTGATAAATCCTTTATATATAGGCAGATTGTTACAAAGAGATTCCTAATTAAATATAACTTCTAACTAGATAAATATGACTTAAAAATAGGAAACTAATAAGGAAAACAAGTCTAGTACTCTTATGATTGCTAAAAACGTGATTATCACATAATCACCTTCCTAAACTGACTTGAACTCTTAAAGAAATGAAATTCTCACATTATTGACTTCCTAAATAGACTATAATTCTTATAAAACGAAAATAACATATAATTAACTTCCTAAACAGACTCAAAAACCTCAAAAACGAAATTAATCTTCTTGCTGATCAGATTCATATCATTCCCCTCCTCTTGAAATGGATTTGTCCTCAAATCCTTGCATACATCATACTTTTTCCAATTCACGATCATGCTTGAACAAGTCTTGGAACGTCTTGGTTAAACTTGATATCTTCCATCCCAACAGAATAGATACTTTGAACATAAGCAATTTGAAGTCCTCTCCAAATCAAAAACCGAAATCTTACTTATTTCCACAAGCCTTTCTTTGAACTTCAAACTATTCCAGAAGTTGATCAACGATGAACCTCCAACATAATTAAACTTGTCCACACCTAAGAAGTCAATATGTTCAACATGTAAATCAGGAGACATGTAAGATATGGGTTGGACATCTTCCTTGTCAACTAAAACAACAAGTTCTTATTGTTCACCATCAATAGCAGTTAAGCACTTCTTCATATGAACAACATCCTCCAAATCTGATTCATTGAACAAATCCCTCAAGTAAAGAAGTGACATGGCATGGTCATCAAAACATTGTCCATCGAACAAGTCAATAGAATATTCACCAAATTCCTCCCATGTCAAAACCTCTTCTTCAACAATCACTTCAGGTATAACCTCCAAATCGTCAGAACTACATACCTTCCCCTCAATGTCGTGCTTAGTGTTAATGGTGTTCTCCCTCTTTCCATTGACTTCTCTAACAAAATTAGCTCCTGAATTCTTCTCATCTTTGACCCTCATCCTCCTTTGTTGAATTTGTTTTCCGCTACAGACATTAGGAACATCATGTATCCTCTCTTGTTTGCACACTATCCGGTCCACCTTTTCGCTGAGCTTCTTGACCTCCGTTCTCATTATATGCCTCATCTCACTAAGAAGGGCGTCCATAAACGTGTGTGGATCACCAACCAATGGTGCAACACCTTCAAAGGATCTTCTTGAGTAGTTATAAGACATTCTTGCAGATTCTCTTTTTTTCTACTTTCAACTTTTCTTTTTTTTTGATTTTTTTTTCAGCCTTCTTTCTTCTTCTTTTCTTGGCTGCCTTCTTCTCTATCTTTCTTTTTTTCGGAATTTTTTCCCTCTTTTTTTATTTTTTTTCTTTCTCCAACTCAGAATAAAATAAGAACAATAATTGAAAACTAATGAAAACAAAAATGAAATTTAAAGATAGATAATCTGAAGTAGAACCTAAGCTCTGATACCAACTGATGTGAATCTCGTTACGGATCCACGCGAAAGCCGGATCTATCTACGTTCAGATTGATGGAAATCTCGACCTGTTGTTTGCACCTTTGCAAGAACCTCGGTATGAACAACCTCGACCCGCTGCTGTAGGGAAACAAGAACCTTGATTTGATGAGGACGTCAAAAATGGTGATGTAGATCCGCTTGATAAGTCGAAGGTGAACGAACGGAATCCCTCCGCTGTGTTCGAACAGTTCCGAAGAACCAAGAGAGCAAAGCCCACGTTTTTTGTACTCAAATTAATCTCCCCATTCTCATTGATAAAGCCTTTATATATAGGCAGATTGTTACAAAGAGATTCCTAATTAAATATAACTTCTAACTAGATAAATATGACTTTAAAATAGGAAACTAATAAGGAAAACAAGTCTAGTACTCTTATGATTGCTAAAAATGTGATTATCGCATAATCACCTTCCTAAACTGACTTGAACTCTTAAAGAAATGAAATTCTCACATTATTGACTTCCTAAATAGACTATAATTCTTATAAAACAAAAATAACATATAATTAACTTCCTAAATAGACTCAAAAACCTCAAAAATGAAATTAATCTTCTTACTGATCAGATTCATATCAGGGGGTGTGATGAAAGAAGAAACACTCATTTTATCCCTTCATTTTAGGGTCATTTAGACCCATTTTTAAACATGTTTGAGTCATTTTATGCCATTCTTAGGTCCGTTGCCTAGGTTGGTTTCATCCTTTTGTCTTCATGTTTTTTGGAGGAAGATTATGCAGGGACGCGAGTATCAAGTGAGAAGAGGTAAGCGATGGATGGGTCGAGGTGAGAGATAGCCAGTCGAGACCAAGCTGCACCTGCCGAAAAATAAAATTTGCACCGGCCGGCGTCTAACAAGCACAAACACGCTGAGCAGCGACCCAGCCGATGGATGGTGGGAGGACTTCATCCAGTTTTTTCCTCAACCTCCTGTGTCCCACCAGGCGACACCCATTTCTACCGAGTAATGCCAGAAGAGAGTGAGGAGAGCATTTTAACGAAAAAATTATCGACCGGTAGAATCACCAATCTGTCGGAGCCCAAGTGGCAACCTACACTTTGCACCCGCTAAATGGTGCATGTATCCCAGAATCGCCTACCAGCTTAGCTCGCCGGACAGTGCTAGTTGCACTAGATGATATTTTTGCTAAATTTTGCCTGGAAGAATTAGATATTTTGAGAATATTTCAGACTTTTAATCTTATTTTGGGGTTGAGTGGGAGACTTCTCTATAAGTACCCCCCTCAACCCATCAAGTTGTAAGCTTTAACATCAAAGACTAAAAGTTAGGGTTTTTAGTTGTTGAAGGAGGAGCTCAGAGAGCTAGAAGTGGATGACGGGTTTAGAGCGAGCAACTCTTTCCCTTCTCTTTATCACTTTTGTTACGTTGTTCCTTTGAATGCATAGTTCTTTTGTTTAAATGACTTTGTGTAAGTAGTTCTCTTTTTGGGTCGGTAGCCTTAGCACCCCCAAAATACTTAGTTTCGAATGGGCTTAACCTTTAGAGTGTGTAGCAGTTAATGTATTTGGTAATGGACCTCCGTTGGAACCTAATGGCGAGCATCATTAGTAATGACCTAGAGTCCTTCCCAATCAATTTTAGCGTGATCTGAAGTACTTAGCCTTGAAGGTGAGCATGGAAAAGCCTAACTATTAGACTACATATTTATCCAACGGACTTAGCTGTGAGAATGGACTTTGCCAAGAATTGTAGTGTGTAGTTGGCCCGAGGGTGGTGCGTTAATGAGTGAGGTTTATAGTGGCAAGTTGTGGTAGTCTCGATACCTAGGTGAGGTTGACAACTTAATCTTAGGTGTGAGTGACGTTCTCATCGAGACCATCCTAGTACCTTCTTTATGGCATGAAGTACTTAGCCGTGAAGCGCCATGCTATAGTACACCTAAACCCACCACAGACATAAAAGCCTAAGAGAGACCAAGCATGTTGGGATGTGTGAAGGTCACTTAGACCAATTTCCTTCAAATTATCTTTACAGCCTTTCTAATTAGTCTTTGTCATCGCTTGCTTCACCCAACCAATTCAAAAATACTTTTCAACCTAATCTTAATTGCATATTGCTCGGGATGTCTTGAATCCGCTCCTTGTGCTTTGACATAACACCCGCTCTTTATTGCAAGGTGGATTAAAAATCCACTCTTCAAAGGACTTCTATTAGGACCGTAGAAACCCATCACTAGGTGGTGGAATACTGTCGTGTCATCTCAGGTATTCCAAAGATGACAGCAGTTGAAGTAAGCCCCAAGCTTCACGGTGCCATGTGTAAACCTAATTCATCGGTGGTGGCCAAGCCAAGGAAACTATCTGCTAAACAACAATATCACGTGCTTATCCCGCCACTTCAAATAGGGACGTCCTCTCAACTCTCCTCCATATGATTGTGTTTGTCTTGTGTTATCGTGATTGTCTTGTGTCTGTTTTCAATCTTGGCATGTATTGTGGCCACAGAGCCCTTGATGTTTGCTTTTGATTGAAGTATTTTTTAGTTTCTTTGACCACGAAGGTCATTGAAATGTTTCTTTTTCTATTGCCGGTTTAGATACATAAACCCTCTTATATTGAAGACAATGTGTCATTCAAGTTGGGGTGGGGAGGGGGGAGGGGGAGGTTCCATGTAGGAAATTACATGTTTAGGTCTAGATCATTGTAAATAGGTCAAACTTTGGCATATTTTTGGTATTTTGGACCCCCCTGAAAATTTAATTTTTGTCATAAGCAAACCCAGCACCTTTTAGGAGCATACCCCATGTGTAAAGCAAAGGAATACATATTTTCTACACCCATTATGGTTTAAACTCATTGTCTCCTGTTGTGGGTGGACTTGTAGGGTTGATGTGAGACTTTTTAAAGGATTTGAGACGAAGAAGGAGACTACAGTCTCCTATTTTGTTTATGAGGTGACAATATGTTCCGGGAGATTGGGGTATCATGCGAACACTTATTTTATCTCTTTTGAGTGGGTGTTTTGCGGGAAGACAGGAGCCATTTTTGAAAGGTTCGAGCCTAAAACCATAAAGCTAACCCCTTATTCCTCCTTTGATTTAGCCTGTTGAGCTAGCCATTCTTTGCACATATACAATTTTCCTGCCTAACTATTTTCTAAATTTCTCCTACCTTTAACTCCTAGTCCGAGGTCACACATAGGATTTATCTTATGGGATTTTTGTAAAGGAAATATGGTAGAATAGACTTGGCTTGGTTGGGTTTGATCTGGGGAGAATTGCGTAGAAAAGGGCCAAACCAAAATGACCAAGCTTTGCCTAAATCCAAAGTATGCCAAATATGAATAAAGTAAATTGGAGAAAAGAAATTCTAGGAAAAATAAATGAAAAAGCAAGTAAAAAGTATAAAAACAAAAGAAAATAAGAAAAAGTAAGAAAAAAGAGAAAAAGAGAAGTGTTGGTATGAATAACGCATCAAATAAGAGGCATGCTTATGTCATATGGCCATAGGTCTTGGGAAATAATGGGTTGAGCGATATTATATTTAGGGCGAGCAAGTAGAATAGACGAGGGCTAGAGTACCTTTGTAACTTGTACCTCGGATTAGGTGGTTTAGCTACTGCCCATATTTTTTATCCTCATTTAAACCTTATCCCCATTGCAACCTCAGTCAAAGTCCCTTTGATAACAATCCCCATCTCTAGTGCGACAATCCTGAGTAGGAGTAGGATATCTCATGACCCCGAACATATTCACAAGAGATAGGAAGTTGACTACCAAACTGTGAGCTTAAATGATTTCATATCCTCTGAGTGCTCAATCTCCACAGGATTCACCTACCTGGGGTGAACGCTTCATTAAACCCTCGAGGGTGTAGTCCTTGTGTATTCTTAGGTTTAGACTTGGGGGAGTGAACTATTGGGTTATGGGGTAGTCTTGTGATGGGAAGTCAAATTTTTTAGGGAGCCTTTTTGCTAAAAGTATGCCAACTCTTGATCTATTTTTCTTGTGTGTAAGTCCTAGTCGAGTCTTTTGTATGAGGACAAACAAAGATTCAAGTGTAGGGGTGTGATGCACTTGAAAGAGGCATATTTCACTGCATCATTTTAGGGTCATTTAGACCCAGTTTTGAGTCATTTTTAAATTGAGTCTCATATCTTTTGTGCCAATTCTTGGTCTGTTGCTTTGAATGATTTTACTCATGTGTATTTTATCTTTTGGAGGTAGGTCAAGAGTGAGCAGTAGCTGAAGATGCAGAGCTTAGAGTTAGTCTCGTCAAGAGAAGGCAAGTCGGGAAGAAGCCACAATCGTCGAATGGCAAAACCTGCACCGAATGGCGTTTGCCTTGCAAAAACCACTGATCGGCAGAAAATTCGTCGATCAGCGAATGCTAGTTTTCACGAACCCTCCGAGCTCCTTCAAAATTTCTCTGGAAGATTTGGCGCGACGTAATATTTTCCGATCGATGAGGAAGCCGTTCCCGCGACATTTGCTGATCGGCAAAATCTTAAGGTCAACGGCGAGAAAGCCACCTAGTGCCAAACTTGCCTATCGAACCACGAAAACCTCCAGACCATCGAGCGGTACCTTTGTCCACCGTTCAGCAAACTCACCCAATTTTTTCCCAAAAAATTAGAAATATTAAGGGCATTTTTTGGTAATTTTTGTGGCAACTAGGATTTTGGGGAGGACTCTCTAAAAATAGCCCCCAACCCTCTCATTTTGTAAGCTTTCACAAAGAGACTAAAATTAGGGTTTAGTAGAAGAAGTGGTTGGTATGGAGCCATGAGCGAATGCGAGGAGGGGTTCGAGCGGCTCTCCACAATTGAGCTTTCTCTTTCCCTTTTCTCTCATCTATCTTTTGTGACAGTGTTCTTCTATTTATGTATTATTATTGAATGATGAAGATGCGTGAGTAGCCTTTGGGTCGGGTGCTCTAGTGCCCCTCGAGTGGGTTGGTTTCAGATTGGGCTTTATCTTGACAGCGTGTAGTGGGTAGAATACGCAATGCTTTTATTTGATGGACCTTATGTTAGGATTGTGAGTCTAGAACCCTCTCCCGACCATAGGTTCTAGCCTCACTCGAAAGACTTAATTTTTATGGGAAGAGCAGAATTACTGTCTATTAGACTAGTGATTCATGATGTGAGAACCTACGTCAGTGACACTGTAGGGAGGACACTAGTTGGGTATTAGGTGGTTCATTAATTAGTTGGGATTAGGCAGATAACTGGTGACTCGTACACTCTTGGGAGGTTGACAACTCACCATGAGAAGGGGTGTCCATAGAGTGGGCCATTTGAAACCTAGAATCCAACTTTGTGGCATGATGGACTCAGAAGGTGAAGCACCATGCTTAGGCTCACCTAGGCCCACTTGATACTTAATAAGCCTATGAGAGACCAAGTTGCAATGGGTTGCATGAAAGCACCTTGCCCATTTCTTTCTTATTGCTATTTCCCATGAATTCTTATTGTCTCGGCTTGACTTTTCCCAAAGACAAAACAAAAAATTTTCAACCTCATCTACTTGTGCAATTCGCTAGGATTTTTTGAACCTGTTTCAAGTGGTTTGACATTTTCATACCCTTTATTACATCGGGATGTAAAAACCCTCTTGTCATGCCCCAAACCCTCTATTCAGCTGTAGCACACGCCTTTTCCTATTATACTATTTTACACTTTTTTGGATGGACGAGAAAGCTCATCCCGTACCCAATATGTGCCTCTACGAGATGGGGGTTGGATTGGGTTCGAAATAGACTTTTTCAGCCTGTCCGAATCAAAGGAGAAGGGGGAGCCTTTCAGTGGCAAGATCACAATTAAAGGGTAAAAGAAGGACAAAATTGATATAACCAAGGATACACTCGCGTGGCCATTTAAGAGATAGGGAGGGTTTGGAATTTGTTCATGCACGCGTGGCTACTTTAATTTTTTATTATTTTTTTAATCTGGCAATTTATTTTTGATTAAAAATTAATAGGATATTCTGATATGATTGTGAATCAAACAAGTATGCCATAGTAAATCAAATTGGTATATTATTTAATTAATTATTTAACTTTTATTGTAAATATTATTAAATATTATATATTTTAATATAATAGGTTATATCATTTTGATTATATCATTTTATCATAACCGGACATGTCATTTTATTATAATCGGACGTGTAATTTTCTCATAACTAGGCATGCCATTTTTTCATAACCGGGTATGTCATTTAGTCGTTACTAGGTATGTCATTTTATAATAACCGGGTATGCTATTTTGTCATAACTGGGTATGTCATTTAATCGTAATTGGGTATGTCATTTTGTCATAATCGGTTATGTCATTTTGTCATAACTGGTTATGCCATTTTGCCATACCGGACGTGCCATTTTGTTTTAACTGGGTATGTCATTTTGTCGTAATCAGGTAATCTATTTTGTCGTAACTGGGTATTTTATTTTATCATAATTGATTTATATTATTTATCATAACCAGACATGCTATTTTGTCCTAACTTGGTATGCAATTTTGTCATTACTGGGCATATCATTTTGTCATATCAGGGCATCCCATTTTCACATCACCAGATATGTCATTTTTTCATAACTGGATATGCCATTTTGTTATAACCAAATGAAATTAACAACTCGATCAATACACATTAATTATAGCAATTATCCGCTCATAGACCTAAGCAGTGACACTATCTACTCAATCTAGCAGCTAACAAAAGGGAAAGACACGAAACAACAACAACCAATATTGATATGAGTTTAAATGCTCATATGCAAAACAATGTTGATTCATTTTATTTCTCCAGCTATTCGAAGGTTCTTCTGCCAGTAAATTTAAGAATTAACTTCACTATTAGACAGGAGTTAAATGATGATTTCAGACACCAAAAATAAGAAAGGAAGGGATGTCGGCGGTCGAGACTTCCAGACCTGCCTTCCATTTTTTGGCAGCCTTCGCAGCCAAAGTCGTAAAGAGAAACTCTTTGCGGTCGAGGTCGTAAAAAGGAACTCTCCATTGTGGTTCCGAGTGGAGACTGACCGTCCTCTTTCTTGCGTCTTTTTTGGTGAACATCGCGTAAGCGGAGGAGGCTGGCGTTTAGAGAGAAAGAACTCGCCGGCTTCTAGAGAGAAGGAGACGCCGGTGTGGACTGATGAGAGCAAGAAATACTCATTTTATCCCCTCATTTAAGGGTCATTTAGACACATTTTTTAGTCTATTTGAGTCATTTTATGCCATTGTTAGGTCTGTTGCCTAGGATGATTTCACCCTTTTGTCTTCGTGTCTTTTGGAGGAGGATTTTTTAGGGACGCAAGGATCAAGTGAGAAGAGGTGAGAATTGGACGAGTCAGGCCGAGAGATCGAGAGATTGCCAGTCGAAACCAAGCTGCACCTGCCGAACGATAAAATTTGCATCGGCCAGTGTCTCTAATGCAGGCACATGCCGAGCGACGTCCCATCCATTGGACGGTGGGAGGACTTTATCCAAATTTCCCCGAACCTCCTATGTCCCACCGGGCGATGCCCCATTTCCACTGAGTGATGCCAAAAGAGAGGGAGGCGGGTGCTTTCATGAAGAAACTGTCGAACGACAGAATTGCCCACCGACTAGTGCCCATATTGCTGTTTGAACTCTACACTTACCAGTCGGTGCCTAAAGTCAATAATCGCCCGCCAGCTCATGACAGAATTGGATCAAGGTGCTCTTCTTTATCACTTTTGTGACATTGTTCTTTTGAATGCATTGTTATTTTGTTTAAATGATTATGTGTGAGTAGTTCTTTTTGGTTCGGGTGCCTTAGCACTCCCGATATGCTTGGTTTCGAATGGGCTTAATCTTTAGAGCATGTAGCGGCTAGTGGGTGTAATGTATTGGGTAATGGAAATCCATTGGAACCTAATGGCGAGAGCATAAGTAATGACCTAGAGTCCTTCCCAATCGATTTTATCGTGACCCAAAGTATTTAGCCATGAAGGGGAGTGTGGAAAAGCATAATCGTTAGACTACACATTTACCCAACGAACTTAGCCGTGAGAATGGACTTCGCCAAGAATGGTGGTGTGTAGTTGGCCCGAGGGTGGTGCTTTAATGAGTGAGCTCTAGGAGGAGCAAGTTGTGGTATTCTCGACATCTAAGTGAGGTTGACAACTTACTAATATTAGGTGTGGGGAACGGTCTCACTGGGAACCGCTAGTACCTTCTTTGTGGCATGAAGTACTTAGCCGCTAAGCATCATGCCTTAGTAAACCTAGGCCCACCACGGACACAAAAGCCCAAGAGAGCTCAAGCATGGAGGGATGTGTGAAGGGCACCTAGCCCAATTTCCTTTAAATTGTCTTTACACCCTTCTTAACTTAGTCTTGTCTGTGCTTACTTCACCCAACTTAATTCATAAAACACTTTTCAACCTCATCTTAATTGCAAATTCGCTCAGAATGCCTTAAACCACTCCTTGTGGTTCAATATTACACCCGTACTCCTTTTATTACAAGGTCGACAAAAAAATCTATTCTTCAATTGGCGCCATTACCAGGGAACGGCGTCTCCCAAGGCACCCTTGACATTTCCACTCTAGTCTAGGTTGATTGCTTTATAAAAGTTTTTCTACATTTTTAATCTTCCCCTTATGACTAGTAAAAAGGGGTCCCTCGTAATGCTTGAAGGAGGAGGAGTAAGAGATAAGCAAGAAGATGGAAGGGAGAGTTCAAGGAAAATGTTCTCGACGGGGAGACATGGCACCAAATGAAGATCGAGAAAGTCAAAAGACGGTGAGAAGCTGGAAGGAGGAAGGACAAGGACTAGGAATTCTAGCCATCATCGACCATGTCAGGGTCCTGTGCGTGATCTATGATGGAAGGGCCCCCTTCAACCTAATGCCGATGCGCTTGTGGAAGACACTTGAGATTGTCAGGTTATACCCATTCTACTACGATATTCATCTCGCACACGGGCAGCTCATCACCCCCTTTGGACATGCAAGAAATGTATGAATCTATATACAAGACAAAGAAGTGGTGGAAGACTTTGTTGTGGTAGAGCATCCAAGCTCGATTCAGCTTGTGCCCATATTCGAAAGTCCATTCGTCTCCAAATACAAGCAATTGTAGATGGTCAAGAAATGCTCATCACCCTCATAATTAATGGTGCTAAGACTATGCTCGAGGCCGTCACAATGGGACACGATAGAAAAACTATGAAGGTACAACATAACCTTTTTGGCCCACCAATGAGAAGCCCCCATGAGAGGATGCGCATCTTCTCCTCCATAGATGAATTAGATGTGTTTGATCCTAAAATTGTTCAACTCAGTGTGGCATTGGACCAACGAAAAATCAAAGTACATCAAGAGAGCATCGGAGAAGCTGATCGCAGCAAGGAAGAAACTGACCAAAGTGAGGGCAGCATTCACTCAGGTTCGAGCATGAGATGAGGGGAGTATCTAATATTTTCCCATCCGAACATCTGAATGAAGACCAAGGTCAAGCTAAAGACCAAAAATTAGCACGTTGTATTTGTTTTTATTCGTGTAGGTAGAAGATGTCCCCCCCCCCCCTCTCCCAGTGGTCACCACCCTTTAGGTGACTAAGTAATTTTGTGTTGATTACTGCCCGAAGTCGTCAACACCCGAAAAGCGAGCATGAGAAATGGTGGTAAATTTCTAGAATCTGCCGAGCGGCGACAGATGCAGGGGAACAATTTTGCTCACTTCAACCGTGCTCCAAAACCTACCCCCAGCAAATATAGGACATCCTCCATCTCTCCTCCTTAGTTATGATCTTGTTGTCATTTTATTTTTGTCTTCAATCTTAGTATTCATACCATAAATAGAATATCAATATATATATATATATATATATGTATATAATTTTTCAAAAATATAAAAACATAACTATAATTTATTGATATTTTGTTTATGGTATGAATAAAATTGAATTAAGGATCTGCAAATTCTTTTCGAGAAAGATTTTTATTTATGGGCAGAGATTTTTCAATCTTATATATGTTAAGAATAAATTGCATTTTTTCAAAAGAATAGAATAAATTGCATTTAAGGTGATATACTACATTCCATCAATATGGGAAATATTTTTTTTCAATAATTTTTTTTCTATATATGAAGCAAAGGTTTTGTAAATAAATAAGTCTAATGCTAAAGCATATCCACACAATTGAAAAAAATAGAGAGTGAGGTTGAAATGGCTAATTATTCTTGCCTTTTCTTTTTTCAAGTGGCAACTATATTGTTCATGTTTGTTAATGGGACGATATTGACAAATAGAAGTGATAAATTCCATATATTTCCGAAAGTGCACGTCCATATTAACAATGCTCTTGGTTATGGTCGATGGCTTGAACTCCACTGCTTATCTGCTGATGAAGATTTGGGCACTCAATATATGCCAGCCGAAGGACCTGATTCAACATTTTCATTTATTTTTCGTAATACTTGGTTTAAGTACAGGTTATACCATTGTAGATTTACCTGGGTATGGAAAGATGCGCAGCAAATCAACCATACAGTAACCAATAAATGCGTAATTTATCAAACTGGAAGAGATCAAATTTGTGATACCCAATGTAATTGGAACGTTACACCTACTGGGATTTGTGCAATTGGTTGGCGACCACGTCCTCTCCCAAGTTGCCTTCATTTTGGGACTGATGAATGCAAGGAGCAACAAGAGTTGATTGGGTGAGATGTAATATATTATGTCTTGCAAAATTTTACTTGCTATTATTCTGTGTAATAAATAAAAAAAGGTCATGGACGAAGTGATCATTTCTTTAACAATATTATTTTAGTTAATGTCTCAACTCTTACTAAATGATGTTAGACTCTAATTATTTTAATCATATAACATAAATCTTGCAAGTTTTAAACACATATTAATTTTTAAAATAATCAATCTCGAAACTCCAATAGCAATATTTAATTTACTTTGTAGTAACAATTTCAAATTTATATTTATAATAGAAAAATATACTTTAGTATCTTATGGTATCACATTTTTTGTAATCGATCTATGTGGTTAAAAATCTTCAAATTTTTTTAATTTATTTGAACTTTTATTAAGCTAAGGTTCCACTGAGGTTCAGGCATCTTCCAGTCCTATATGGACTGACACTTTGTTTTTTTTGTTCTGACGTGGCAAAGTGAATGGACAATTTTAATGATGATTTATCGTCGGAGATGGAAACTAAGCCTAAACTCCTCGTCATTCCTAATCGCTGAATGCATGCCTCATCGCATTTTTACGAAACTGTCGGTTATGGTTAGAAAAAGTGTTGATTGCGGATCAAAAAATTTATAAGCTATAACATAATCAGGGATTCACTGTAACCCTTCTAAAAAATAAGGATTCATGATAATAGTTAAAAAATGGTTGGTTATGGTTAAACTTTCGGTGAAATCAAAACCAACATGATATCTAATATTTTTTCCTTCTTCAAAAGTTAAAGGTCCTGTTTTTCATATCATTCACATTAAAATAAAAATTTACTAATAGATTTAAAATTTTGTAGTCATATGATATATTTTCAAAAAACGTTTTAAAGCTATAAAATATAAAAAAAGTCTCATTTAGTACCATGTAGTTTCACATTTTTATAAATTAGGCCATGTGGTTTTAAATTGGAAATTCATTCTCATGTGGTTTACACACTTGAAATCACATGACCTAATTTTTGAAAACCTGAAATGACTAGGTACTAAATAAGACTTTTTCCAAATATAAATAGAAGATACAATTTTCTTTTTTGTTGTATTTTCTTATTAAGTATTTGGTTAAATTGGCTATTAACCTTAACTGTATTTGACGTTTAGAAATATCTCTAACCATGATCGTAACTTTGTATGGTTCAGTAAATTAATAAGGTTATATTCTGGACTTTCATCTATATACAAAAAGAGAATTTCTTCCTTACTCATGGAACAATGTTTAGAAAATAAATAAGTTCAACGCACAATTTGGAAATTTTTCTAGAGCACGAAATTAAAATGACTAACTACTCTTACCATTTCTTTTTTTGAAATGAATAATCTTGTTTACGAGTTTCATTATAAAATAATGTGATTAAACACACTTACATTTATTGTATTATTATTGAAAATAGACACTTAAACAACGATACCAAAAATCAAAAAAGCAACAATACCGCAGAGTGCCATAAATTTTTTTAGGAAAAATAATGAAGAATTCAATTTCTTGGACTCAAACAAGATTAGCCAATTACAATTTTAATCGCCAATTTTACAGGAATACGCAATATACAAATGATATTCCAACAAACCTTTTAAACTAAACCCCAACAAAACAAACCAAAGCAAAGCATACCGTGTACTTGAGAGGTATGGACAGTCACACTTTTGTCTAGGAGCATAAGCAAGCCGGCGCTACTAGCTGAAATCCCAAACATGTTGAAGGTGGAGAGAGGGAAAGATCGGTGGAGAGAGGGAGAGAAAGAGGGGTGACTATGTTAAAGGCGGAGAGAGATGGTAAAGATTGATGGAGAGGGAGAGAAAGAGAGAGGGGTAAGATGGACTTTTCAGTATAATATTATTAGTGATTTGAATAGCTCGGACTCAATTTTGGATATTTCTATAACACGAGATCATAAGTATCTATTTTCAATAACATAAGATATCTGAGCGTTTTTAACCCAAAATAATGAGAAGACTTTGACCAATATACGTCGTTACATTTATTTTCTAAAGTGACCGTCGCTATCAAGCCCATGAATTCTTTAGATTATTGGTCCAAGCCCATTTAACCACACAGCTTCAAGCCCGAAAATCATCTGTGTTAAAACCTCTAAACAAATTATCCGTGTTACAAGAATATCAATTAACACATAAACATATGTAATTATATTCTATATCTACAAACTTATAGTCTAGCAGTTTTTTCTATTTATAAAGTTTGAATACAATAGTTAACTTAATTATTCAAAGTATTTGCAACCTCCCATTAATCATGAAATTTTGACTAACATAGTCCATCCATGAAGAAACAAACATAATGTGAAGATCCAATAAATAGACGTGACATGCAAGTAATTGACTATTAACTTTTCGCATTATGAACGGCCGTAAAAGAAATGCATCGAAACAGAAATGATCTTTATATGAAACTCCACTCAACTTTTTCCCTACAACTTTTTTTTGGTGGGAAAAAATTCATAGATAAAAGATAAAAGAGTATAAGCCGACGAAAACTCTACGAGCTATCCCCGCTGATCTCACATCTTGGGCAGTCCAAGGGGTGGGTCCCCTAATCAATAGACCAGGGGAGAGTGTGAATACTCTAAGTCCTACTCCGGTGTGTCCCATAGGTCAGACAGTCGGAGTGACATACCCACCAATAGGCCAGGGAAGCATCGCCTGTCAACTATCCCAGCTTAATCCACAAATCGGCAATCTGGGTGCCCAATTACCAAACAACAGTCCAATAGCTGGGCGTTTTACACTCTAGCCTCGAGGCATACCATACAAGGGATTCCACCCACCCTCCCACCTCGAGGAGAAGATGAAACAAAAAACCACACGCCTATTGTGCATGGTTGCAGTTGAGGGCCTTTGTAAAAAACCTTGTCACCGCCTAACGACATGAAAAAAGAGCGCTTAACCTATTGAAACCGCAGGTCCCTATTACAAATGAAGTGAAAAAAAAGAGCTCACGTCCAAGCCGGTAAACAAAACTAAGCCGTGGAGTCCCGAGTGCCCAGCGTTGAGATCCTCAGTCCCCCACAACTCAGTCCATCGGCCATCCATTCCACTGCTATAACTGCATCATCGTGAGACAAACTGATAAAAAGGAACCTCTGACAGGTTCCTACCAAAGTGCTCATGAGCGCGTCAGGGTATTCGGCCACCATCCACTTACCTCCAACTTAGTCAATGCATCAGCAACATTATTGCCTTCTTGAAATACATGGGATACCTGAAACGTCATACACCATATCATATCCTTAACCATCAAACATTTGTTTCTGTAACGCCATGGGACATCCCCCTGCCTAGACTGAAGCAAGAGAAAAATATATGTGGAGTCTGTCTCTAACCAAAGCTGATGCCAACCACGGGAATGGCCAGCCTCCACCGCAAAGAACACTGCAATCAGCTCAGCCTCGTATGCATACCCAACTCCCAAGTGATGTATAAAATAGCCATGTACAAAACCTCTGTGATTCCTAAAAACCCCTACCGCAGTAGCAAGACAAAGAGCCCCATGAGTAGTGCCATTTGTATTGCATTTTATCCAACCCGGGAGTGCATTTTATCCTTGATAGACGGTGCTCTACCAGGCCGGCCCGTGATAAGAAATGTCTGCAAGATGCTCACCTCCGCCTCCGTGTTATACGCACGACCAACATCCAGCACTTCCATCTCTACAACTAAATTACGGATCAACATCTTCCAAGAATAACCACTCCTCCTTACACCATAAAAAATCCTCTGGTTACGTTCAATCCAAATGGCTCACGTACACGAGACCACCATGATCCTCCACAATGCCTGCACATGAGGACTAAAAGAAGCCTGCATCACCATTATCATCAATTCATTAAAACTCATGCAATGCCTTCAGGCAATATGAAACTGCTCAAAAATCCACCGTCAAATGGCCAAAGAGAAGTCGCACTCTACCAACCAATGATCCAGTGCGATGCCTTGATTATGCCTCGTTTAGCATAGGCAAAATAAAGAAAATAGATTGATGGTCCTGTGAAACCTCTCCTCCTAAGAGCCTCCACTATGTGCAAGCACCCTTGTATAGCTCTCCAAATCAACATCGATTGAAGGGGAGGAATGAATTGGGCCCAAATCAAAGAGCCCTAGCAGACCGAAGAGAAGGATGGCTAGTCAGGTAGGCCACACTCCCTTCTTAATCTCTTCCTCTACGTGCGCTACTATCTTCTCCTGCGATTCTCCATATTTTCCTTCTCCCGTATTTATCCTTACTTTTTGAATTTATTACCATCCTGTCACCAGTCCATTTGTGAATAAGATTGGTCCTAATTTGGCCTTGTCATGCGAAATCCAGTCCAATGTCACATGATGTTTTTTAGGATAAATGTCAATATGATATTTTACTTGAAAGAGTTAGGCCAAATTTTAATTTACTACCTAAAGTTTTTATAAAAATTATAATATTAGAATTAAAATATATTTTATTTAAAAAAGGATAAGAATAGATGGAAGTTAGAAAATTCACAATTTTATATATGGTACGAATGAATGGAAGAAATTTTATTTATGGAAAGTAGAGAATTCATAATTTTATATATGGTACAACAACTTGCATCTAAGGTATAAATAAGTACTTAGATCAATTATGAGAGCCTTGTCTTAAATTAACAAGGTTTCGAGTTTGAATCCTTTGTAATACATTTGTACTTAATAACTTAATTTAATAATTAGTATTAAATACTTTTTAAAATACTTTGCACTTCTCAAAAGTCCCACCCAGTTCGAATATATATTAGTTGGTTTAATAAATCTATATACTAAATACTATAAACCAGAAATTTTGCATTTAAAGGTAATATTCTACTTTTCATGTGAACAGAAAAATTGATTTTCTCTCATAAATTTCTTTCCATTTATGGAATGAGGGTTTCAGAAATAAATAAAACAAAATATAAACCATCTTACTATAATAATGTAAACATCCTTTTTTTGGTAAATAATGTGTAAATGTCTAAACTATCCTTCCTTACCGTTTTTCATTTGTCTCTAGCCAGTAATAAATACACACGCGAACGTCCAGTAATTCCAAGTCACAAGCAACAACCTACGCTCTTTAATTACCGATCTAACAAACCAGCAATCGTCCTTCCCTACCATTTTTATTAGTTTGTTGTTTTTGGTTAAAGTTCCTTTTAGTTCAGTTTTTTTGGTAAGTAATCTTTTAGTTCAGGTTAGAGTGCTTCTTTTGTTGTTCACGAGGGGTATGGATTGGGTACGGAATGCCCAGATTCCGAACCGTTCGGAATGAAGAATCACGGGGGCTTTTTTGCAAAAATACAAAAATACGGGGACCAAAATGAAAAAAGCCATGCACAAACACAGGCCTGAAATAAATACCATTATAACATAACTGCGCATGCCAGTATCACATAACAGTGCATGCCAGTATCACATAACTGCGCATGCCAGTATGACTTTTTTGCAAAAATGCTAAAATATGAGGACCAAAATAAAAAAAGCTACGTGCGCCATTATCATAAACGGGACTTGCCACTGTCGCAAATACACATGCCATTATGACATAAGTGCGCATGCCATTATGACATAACTGCGCTTGCTAGCGCGAGCCCCCTTCACTCCATACCGTTCGGAGTAATTTCTTCACTCCGTACCCAATCCACTCCCGTTCACGAGCTAGCTTGAATATTTGGGTGAAATAATTATATTATATTATCTTTTTTGGTAGGCTGAAATAATTAGTACTTGAATATTTGTTCGACTTATTTTATTTACAATCTGATTAGATTATAAATAATGATAAATATAAATATATTTTTTTTCAAGATTTTAACAAAATCAATTTACAAAGGGCAACATATTTTTCTTTATTTTTCTTATCGTCTATTTCTGGTAAGCAATACGAGATTAATATCCTAACATAGTGGATTGTTGTGTAAGTAAAAATGTCAAAATTACCCCTAAATACTAAAACCTAAAGCAAAATCTCAAACCCCACAACTCATATCCTAAACCCAAAACCCCTAACCCCTCCTCAGACTCTCCTGCCGGACCCCCCCCCCCCCCCCCCCCGACCTTGGACCCCCCGACCTTGAACCACGAACTACCGGACCATGAACCCCCGGACTCCCGTATAGTTGAACCCCCGGACCCCGTACCATCGGACCCCGAAACATGAACCCTCAGACCACCAACCCCCGACCCTCAGACTACCGGGCCACCAAACCCCCGAATCACAAAATCCCCGAACACCTGAATCCGGAGCATTGGACCCAAGACCACGCACCCCCAGACCGCCTGACCCCTGAACTTGGATCGCCGAACCACGCACCTCCGAATCACCTAACCCCCGAACCTGAACTGGTGGACCACCGGACTTCCAGCCCCCGTACCCCAACCCCGGACAACCAGACTACGAACCCCCCAACTCCCAACCACAGACACATGAGCCATGGACCCCAGACCAATGACTCTAGGACCAACGCACAGTCAAACCTCCCAACCCCCGACCACGAACCACTAGACCCCAGATTCCCAGTCCCCAGACCCACGGACCACCAGACCAGAGCACGGACCCCCGCACCTCCGAACCACTAGGCCACCAGACCATCAGACCCCCAAACCCAAACCAGGGACCCCGAACCTGGACCACAAACCCCTGAACCCCCAACCCTAGACTACTGGACCACCGGACCCTCGAACAATCGGACTACCAGATTGCTGAACCCTGATCCTCTAACCTCAGACCACGCACCCCTAAACCACCAGAACACGGACACCCCAGGACCATCTGACCCCTGAACCCCCGACCACGGGCAACCGAACCTCTGAACCTTCGGACCACCAGACCACCGGACCCCCAGACAACCGAACTGCAGACCCTGGGACCACTGGACCACCACACCATCGGACCCCCAAACCTCCGACCCCAGACCATCGACCTCCAACCCCAAACCATGAAACCCAATGCCGAACCTCGAACCCTCAACCCTAGACCATCGGATCACATACTCTGGACTCCCAGACCACTGGACCGCCAGACCCCCGAACCCCTATCTCGGACCACCGGACTCAATATCCCTGGGCCAAGAACCCTAGATCATGGACCCCCGAACCCCCGGACTAATGGATCGCTAGACCACCAAACCTCGAACGTCGGGATCACTGGACCACGAACCCCCAACCCCAAACCCCTGGACCGCCAGACACCTGAACCCAGATAACCGGACCCCTGACCTCGGACTCGACCCTCGGAATCCTTGACTCCGGACCCATTCTTATAGTTGATAGCTCGAACTTAGATAAGCAAACGATGATTTGAGCGCTCTTTATTTGACACCAGAATGGCATGATTTAACATATTCATCTGGTTTTCATAATTCGTGATTTAAGAGGAATTTATAACATTGTGAATTTACATAAATATAGAAAGATGCGCAATAAATCAACCATACAATAATTAATAAATGTACTGTGAGAGATCAACCTTGTGGTCACACATGTAATTGGAATGTTAAACCTAACATAATTTGTGCGGTTGGTTGACTGCAAATTGGGGTCCCCAAGTGCCTTAATTTTGGGACCGAGGATTGTTGCGGGGATTAATTGGATAGATATGTAATATTATCTAGGGAAAATTACTCTGTAGTCCCTGGGATTTGCTTAAATATACTCAAAAGTTCTCACTGTTTGCAAAATATATGTCGACGTCCTCATATTTTATTTTATTATGCTTTCGGGTTCCTAGCGCACGTTAGTAGCTCTTTTTTTTATTTTTGTCAATAAAATGACAAAAATACCCTTAGAACAAAAAATAAAAATAAATACTGACATCATATCTTCTTCTTCCTCCTCCTAAAAAATTTTCAATTTCTAATTCCTCCTAAAAAATTGCACTAATTCAACTTTTTGGTCCACAAAAATTCCTCGACCTCCCCGGCTATCCCAACTACGGTCGACTGGAGATGGCACCCTTTATTGTCGGAGTCCCACTTTAATCTCCCAAAATTGGCGATCTTCTTCTCCCCAAGGTACCTTTCCGGCGACAAGTCATCCTCCTCGTCCATGGCCACCCCCGACGACGACGGGACAGAAGCGAAAGAAGTAGAGGGGGGAGCAGCGTACGAAACAGGGAGCAGGGAGCAGCGTCCCTACCCTCCAGCTCTGCGTCGTCGACCATTGCCTCATCTTCCAGATCCTCCACGCACCCTCCATCCCCGCCTCCCTCATGCGCTTCCTCGTCGGCTATGGCGGCCATGTCTTCAGGTCGGGATCAAGGAGGACGCTGAGATGGCTCTCTATAGCTACGATCTGAAGGTGGGGACAGCGGTGGACCTGTGCAGGGTCGTAGAGGAGAGGACGGGGATCATCGCGGATTTGTGTCCGGCCCGAAGCTAAGGGTGGGTCTCCTTCTGAAAGCCTCCTTCATCCTTCTTCGTTCGATCTCTCAGTTTCTGGGTATTTGCAAAAACCAGATGTTGTTAAAGTTCACGTCTTTGTTTTTGTTGGAATTAAAGTTCATGTAGACCTGACCATGAATTGAATTATATTCGTGATTCGATTCGATTCGATTCGTAAAAAATTTGATTCGATTCGTTCCAAATTCGATTCGTTTAAAATTCGATTTGAATTCGTCATGATACGAATTGAATATGGTTCAAGATTTTTATAATTCGTCAAACCGGCAAATTTAATTCGAATTCGATTCAAGTTGAATTCGAGTCAAATTCGATTCGAGTTGAATTCGTATCGAATTCGTGTATATATAATATAATAATATATGTTAAAAAATAAATTAAAAAAAAGTGGGGAGGCGGGAATTCGGGAACGGGAGGGAAGGGGGAAGGAATTTTTAAAAATTGGGGGGAGGTGGGGCCCACAAAAAAATTAAAAAGGGGCGGCGGGAGTTTATTTTTTGGTTAAAAGATGATGACGTCATCGCCTGCGTCATTGATGATGTCATTGTCTGCGTCAGCGATGGAAAAATTACCGTTGGAATCTGCCCATTTTTTTTGTTACCGTTTTAATACCTAGGTTACCGTTTTTTTACTGTTTGTCCTTTTTAAATTTTTTTTTTTTAATTCAACATTTTTTCCAAACTCTATAAATACCACCTTTTATTTTTCAAATTTTACATATTCCAATCTCAACTCTCTACTTCTCTTATTAAAAATTTAAGCTATATACATTCTCCCTCAAGTTTACTAATTAGATATATTAGTCATATTTCTCATATAATTACTCATATTACTATATAATTATGTCATCAAGTAGAGCAAATAAGGGTAAGGAAAAACATGTGGAACATCACGATTCTATTGAATCAGATTTTCCACCGATTTCTACTTATCCTATTCCGGAAGAAATGATGAACGTCCATGATGAAGCTCAACGGGAAAGTGTTGATTCAATATTCAACAATCCACAAAAGGTAAAAAGATCACCTTCATTACTTTTTACTAAGTATTTCACAAAAATTTCTACCGGAGAAAAAGGTATCTTCAAAATTACATGTAATTATTGTGGTAAACAATATGAATTCAAAATCGGGAATGGATATGGTACTTATACTATTCATTTGAATACTAAACATCCACACGAAGTTGGTTTTGAAAAATCACAAACTCAATTATCTACTACACCTAATATTTTATTTCATTACACCGATCAAAATAATAGAGAGGAATTAGCTAAATTAGTTGCTACCGAATATTTATCTTTTAGTTTTGGTGAAAAACTTAATTTTACAACTTATTGTCAAAATGCTTTAAATCCTAGTACAAAAAAAGTTCCACGAAGTACATTAACACGATATGTAAAAGATTTTCAATTTCTCTAGATAATGCAAGTTCTAAGATTTGGAGGAAATTTTTTTCATATTAGATGTACATGTCATATATTTAATCTTTGTACCCAAGATGGAATTAAAGCTTTAGACTCTACATTAGGACCAATTAAACAAGTACTTAATTTATTATGGGCTCGGCCAAAATTGCTAAAAGATTGGAAAAAATTTTGCAAATCAAACAACATGAAACCAAAACGTTTTCCACAAGATGTTCAACATCGTTGGAATTCGACTTATGAATTGTTAAAAGAAGCTCTTCCATACAAAGAACTTCTATGTAATTTTTTTGCATCTAATGATCAAACTAATAATTTTATGTTACAACCTTACCATTGGGACCTTGTAGAAAAACTAAATGAGCTTTTAGAATGTTTTAATTATGCTACACATCTTTTATGCCGAACATTAAAATTGATGGTTTACAAAATTTATTATATGCGTATTACACAAATTTGGAAATTTTTTTGCAAGTTCCTAATCTAGAAGATCATGTTGTAAAAATAACAAACAATGTAAAAAAAGATAATTTGGATTTAATGAGTGATTATAGTATTAGGAATAATGCTTCTACATCTAATGAACCAACTCCCTTTCCCTCACAAGGTGAAAAATTAAGTTTTACGGAAAGATTGTTAATAAAAAAATAAAAAAGACCCCGAGGAATAAGTTTAACCAATTCATAATTTGATTTATATCTTAACACACAATTTGATATTCCATTTGTCAAATCTTCTAGTTTTTCTTTATTAGAATGGTGGAACAACCATGTAGAACAATTTTCGGTTATGTCAATTATTGCCAAAGAATTGCTTGCTTGTCCGATTTCGACGGTTGCCGTGGAACAAGCATTTAGTGCAGGAGGTAATATTTTGGATGAACACCGGTACTCAATGACACCGCAATCTTTGGAGGCACAAGCATTACTCGCCGATTGGACCAAGGCGGAAAGACGACAACAAGAATTGGTCCGGGAAAATCCTGACCAACTATACGACCTCGATGATGCCACAACCGGTGAAAGCACAAACACATCCGACTAAGTGAGTTAGCTCCATAAAGGTAAGAGAACTACGTGGGCTTTGATTCCTTCGAAACCAAGGATACGTAGGCAACTTAATTTGGTACATTAAGTGCAAGCCCAATCTTTAGTTTATTTTTTTTTCCAAAAAATGTTAAACACTAATTCCTAATTTTTTTAAATATTTGAAGCAAAAATTAAAGTTTTTAAATTTTTCAAAAAATATCAAAACTTTTTAAACTTTTTCAAAAATATTACAAAAATATTCAAAATATTCAAAAAATTAGAGGTTTTAGAATTTTTTAATTAAGTATTAAAATTATAGAATTAATTCGAATTCTAATTCAAATTCTAATTCAAATTCGATTCTAATTCGAAAATTCATAATTCGTATTCGATTCGTCTTTTGAAGAATTGAATATGGTTTAATGTTTTGATAAATTCGAATTCGAATGAATTTGATTCGAATTCGTCTAAATTTGAACCGTGGTCAGGTCTAAGTTCATGGAAGAACCTCACGTCTCTTTTTTGTTGGAATTAAAGTTCGATATGTTTATGAAACCATGGAGGAACCTTCGGAAAAAACTCATTTAGGGACTAAAAAATATAATAAAATCAAACAAAAAGAACGTCGGAGTCTATTTTACAAATAGGAGAGATTTTTGAGTATATTTAAGCAAACCCAAATCATGTTTTCACTATTTTCTTTGCTCTTGTCTTAAAGATAAATAAAAAAAGAGCATGTACGAAATTAGCATTTCTTTAACAATGTTATATTTATTAATATCACAATCAGCATTGACTAACGCTATACACATTGTTTTAATCAAGTAACAAGAATTTAGCAAGTTTAAAATAAATATTAATTTATAAAATAATCAATCTCAACACATCAATAATAATATTTTAATATGTGTTTTAGTTAAAATTTCAAATTTAACTTATAAATATCAAAATTCAACTGTTTCGAATACCAATGAAAATAACTTATTATTTACAATTTCCAAAGACCCATAGACTGAAAAGCTACTAGAAAAAAACAGAATACAAAACTCTATAAAAATCATAATTTCCTATTTTATCCACGCTTGCCAAACTAACTTTCCATTTTAACCAGAATATAGTATAACCATTTCTATTTGTGAATATATTTTTTTTGGACAAAATAGTGATATCTCCCTGATGTTTGATGAAATTGATTAATCACGACAAGTTAGTATTGTTTAATCCCTGATATTTCATAAATCAAATTGTTAAGTCCCTAGATCCAAATTCTGGCCACTTTTCCGAGGAGACTATTAAAATTACAAAAATACCCCAACTCTAGAAATTACTAAGTTGTCACTCATCCCTAACCTCTATCATGTTGCCCCAATTCACTGCTCTCTCTATCATATCCGAGGAACAATTCGCTACTTGACACTTTGCATTGTCCTTCAGCTTAATCAAAAATAGAGTTCGTAGTCACAAGAAACAAGCTTAAAATCCTATTGAAAGTATGCAGAAGACACAGAGAAACAGACTCAGAAGACCAAGTTTGAACCAAGTTTTTCGTTGTCTACCTCCCAAGTACAAAGCAAACTAACAATCGAAATAGCTTGAGAAGTAGATCAAGGACGAGGATACGTATCGCTTCCTTGGAGATGACAGCCAGCTCTCCTGGCTTAACGCCCTGCTTGGCGAACTCTCTGGCCGCATATCCCTACCATAATAACACCACACAACAGAATTTTGGAGGCAAAATAACAATAGATGGGATTAAGGTATTGTAAATAAGATGAACATAGTTCACCGGTATAAAGGGAATAAAGTAGGTTCAAAAAAATTAGGGTTATGCTGGTGTTTGGGAAATACCGGAAATCTTTTTGGAGGCGCACAACTCGTATTCTTTTGGTATTAGGGTTGGATGGGATTAATGTATTTGTGTCCGTACTACTATTTCATAAGAGAGAGAAGAAAGCATGATTGGGAGGTAGGATAGAGGTTAGGGATGAGTGACAATTTAGTAATTTTTAGAGTTAGGGGTATTTTTGTAATTTTAGAAGAGTCTCGCCGGAAAAGTGACCGAAATTTGGGTCTAGGAACTAAACAATTTGATTTATGAAATATCAGGGACTAAACAATACCACGTTATCTTGATTAATCAATTTCATCAAAGATCAAAGATTTATCAGTATTTAGCCCTCTTTTTTTACAGCCTACAATTCTAGGGATTACCGGATTTGGTGGGGACATACCCTGTTCTCAGAGATTAAAGAGGGTATGGGAGGTAAATTTCTAAATAAAATGACAATCAAAGGCAACATTGAAAAAATAGATATTAAACCTACCCAGCAACAAATTAGGGGTGTAGCAGCTATTAAAAGATAGCAAAAGGAAAAAAATAATTCAAAATCGTCCATTTTGATCTCTAAAATCCTACACTTGTGTTAACAGACAAAAATTAAAATCAAAGAATGGCTAGTTTTGTAATGCAAAAATGATATTGGTACATTATAAGATTGACATTGGTACAAAATATGCGATCGTAATTAAAATAGATTGTTATATTGTCACGCAAATAATGATTCTCTACGACTACTTTATGATTGGTATCCAATGTCAATAGTATTGGTACATTGTGAACAATCTCGAAACATGGAACTAAAATAAATTAGCTAATAGGACCTCGCTTTTGTACTCCGCTCTAACGCAAGAGAGAGAAGCCAGGGTTCGGAAGCGAAGCAACTAAAAGAAGAGGATATGAAGGCGATGGATCTGATAGAGGATCTGATAGAGGAGGATAGAGAGAGGGAGAGGGGATGACCATTAGATTTAGATTAATTGAGTGTTGTGTTAAAAACCGAGTATATCTTTTGAGCAAGTTTATTAAATTTTTTAGTCACTAGATTTTGTAAAATATTTTTTAGTCACATCGAACGGCTCACATGTAAGTCCCCACATGAAGACATCTTTTGTGTAGTTTCCACCCAATCCAATCTCCATTCTAGATATTTGCTAGGTTGGCTAATTAATTTTTTAACCGAATAGAAACTTTAAAAGGTAGCAAAGTTCTTGAAATAAATTTTTAACTTTGATGCATTCCCAATAGCTCAACTTGAGACTCTTAGTTAAACTAAAAATGACCTCAATAATTAATTTAAGTATTTATAAGTTATTTTTAAGTACTTTCATCTCCCAAACAATAAATATGATTTATGGCTCTTTTTAATTCTGAAGTTCATTGGCTTACCAAACAAAATTTCAGTGATTTTTAAAGGAAAAATAGCTAACCAGGCTGGAAACGAACTTATGGTAGAAAATAACAACTGAATTGAAAGTCAAAATATGGATTTATTATAAAGAAATAACTTACAATGGATCTGATTATAATTCAATTACAAATTGCAATTCAATTGCGATTTATACTTGAGCAGGCTACAGTGTGTATATATATAATTATTTATTTATGACATTGGAGTTTGTAGCGGTAGACAGTAGTTTTGGGTAGATTGGGATTAGATTAACAATCTATATGTTTGATAAAACTAGTAAATTATAATCTACTAGTAGTTTAGGAGTGGTTTCAAAGGGTCACATTCTTTTAAAAAAATTTTAATTTGTCAAAAAGTTAATAATTTTTAACTTATAATAATTATTTTATTTTGCCTAGTAATTATCTGAAAATTTTAAGTTTTCTATTCTATTAAATAAATATTTACAAATTGGAAAAATTACTCTCAAGTCCCTGGTTTATAGTTTTATTACTCGCAGGTCCCTGGCTTTCGGAAATAGTGTATGAGGTCCCTACTTTTTAAGAAAATATTGGTCTGAGGTCCGTAGTCACCGGATCAGAGATTTTTAAGAAGATCGATCCGGTGACTAGGGACCTCAGACCAATATTTTCTTAAAAAGCAGGCATCTCATACACTATTTCTAAAAGCCAGGGACCTGCAAGTAATAAAACTATAAACCAGGGACCTGAGGGTAATTTCTCATTAGAAAATTTATTTTAACTACTATTTAAATTTTAAAAAGATTTTAATTTTTATGGTATTATAGAAAAATGATTTTCAATTAGTTCCGAATATAAAGATTTAGTTTTTGGGTAATTTATTTTGGTCGTCAAAATTCAAATACCTTTTTAAGCAATATAAATATTTCATTTTTCTTACAACTTATTTGAGAAATGAACGATTGTTTAAACTAAACGAGATGAATTAGGCTGCGTTTGTTTAGATGAACAGGAGGACACGATTTTGTGTCCTAAATTATGTTAAAAACTTGTCCAAACCCGCGTTATATTTCTTGTCCCATCTTAATTCATGGGCAAAAAAATTAGTGCCAGAACAGAAAAACAACTTTTCTTTTATGATCAAATTGCCCTTCTTTCCTTTTTAATTTCCATCGTCCCTTCAAGGTTGGTTGCTAGGATTTTTCAGCTTCCATTGAAGAAAATCAATCAGGTGAGTTTCAACTTCTCTTTGCTAATTACTACCCAGAAATACATCAGAGCAAGAGAGAGTTCCAGACCCCGCTCCAATAAGAACGGATTGTAGACGCGGATCTCGTTAAAATTTTACCGCTGTAAAAACCCCGTGGGAAAACTAACATGTTCATGTGATTATTTTTTTTGATAGATTGAGATGCACCTATGGAACTAACCCACCCCGAGAATGTTTTTTTGATAGATCAATTATAATAGCATCTTTATAGATCTTACATGTTCATGTGATTATTTTGCCTCTGTAAAAACCTAACTGCTAGGTTGCTTATATTGAAGTGCGTCTAGCAATTTGTTCACTCTCTTTATGTGACTTTTATATTCCGATGGTGCTATGATCTTTTCAATCAGGCAGTGACTCGTGCCTTGCCATTACGGTGGTGCTGTTTGATTTTCTCTGCAATTTAATTCTTGAGTTGTATTGGTTTTATTGTGAAGTTTATCAACCTTTAGGATTTGAGTGGTTTTGATTTTGTTGACATGAAGGGCAGTTTTGTCTTTAACAAAATTATAGACTAAACTATTACATGCACCAAATAGAGAACTGTACTGTATGTCCAGTCTTATACTGAAATTACCAAACACATATCAGGACAGCTTGAACAAATGAGTCTGTTCAATACTGTCATGTCATCTATTGCTAGTTCTGTCGAGAAGACGTACCAAACGTAGCCTTAGAGATTTGGAATTTTTTAAACTAATATTTCATTTATTTGAGAAATAAAATATTAGTTCCTAATAATTCTTTTTTCTCTTAACTATTTTGTTCTTAATAACTTTTTTTCGTAGAATTTATTCCAACTATTTCGTTTCAAATTCTCCCTGGGAACTATAAATGAATAATCAAGAAATAGTTCATAATATCTAGAGATTTGGTTGTTGGTTAATTCATTTGGCTGTTCCAAATATTTTTTAGGTTATATAAATATTTTATATTGCTTAGAAATTATTTAAAAAATTAAATATTCTATTTAATTAACTAAATATTAAGTGATTTTATTTTAAATACTATTTCAAATTAGATTAAGATGAGATTACAAGTTGTTTTTATTCTTAAGATTTTTTCCTCTTTCACTATATAAATACCAATTTCGAGAGACTAAAAAAATTACAGTAGCGACCTCTTCTCTGTGTCAAACAAGAGGGCATCAAAAGCTTTTCAATCAGCCTCACTCTTTTTTTAGAAGTTGCATTGAACAAAATTTTAAAGTATAGAAAGCAAGATGAAAAATAGTATGTGTCATGCCTTCATTCTCATTCAAGATCGAGAGAGATATTGTTATTGATACGATGGGCGTTCATAATTATGTTGGATTGGATTCCTATGAAGATGTAATTTTGATAAGATTTGCTGAAAATTCATCATACACTCTACCTAATGAATTAGGTGATATTGATCTGAATCGATAATATGAAACCAGTTAAGATCAAGGATCACTGCAGATGAATATATTAGGAGATCAAATTGCATTTTTTAGCACAAAAAGAAACTTCATAAATAAAAGAAACGTTGTACATCATGAACCCTATTACCTACCCCCGGTAACCCATAACCTGGGTAGTCCAAAGGGGTAGGGTCCCCTGATCAATAGACAAGAGGAGAGCCTGAACACTCTAAATCCTACTCCGCTGTTTCCCATAGGTTGGGCAGTTAGAGTGACGTCCCCAGCCAATAGGCCTTGAGGCATCGCCTATCTTTTATCCTATCTGAATCCATAAGTAGATAGTATGCGGGATCAATTATCGAACAACAGCCCAATAACTTATTGCCTATCATTCTTGCCTTGAGGCATCCCATACAAGGGATTCCGCCCACCCTCATACGTCGAGGTGAAAATAAAAAGAAAATCCATGCACCTATCATGCATGGTTGCAGTCGGGGGCCTCCATTGAAGCTGCAAGTACCTATTACAAAAAGCATGGTGATCGATCAACATAACAAGCAACTCCAGTGCCAGTACTACATCGTCTTTCTGAGCTTCGAGACCTAGCCATCGGCCCTTCTCATAACTGTGCCTCATCGGGTAATAAATTGGTAGAAAGGCATCCTTATTAAATCCCTACCAACGCATCGGGGATATTTGGTCAGTGGTCATGCACCTGCAACTTATTCAAAGCATAAGCAATAGTATTTCCTTCGCGAAAGATATGAGATACCTGGAATTGCATGCCCCTATCCTTTTCTTGCAACTCCATCTATATTTCCACGAAACTACCACCTGTCTAGAGTGAAACAACTAGAAAACATATGTGGAATCTGTCTCTAGTCGCCAACCACAGAAATAAGCAGCATCTACCATATATAGTGCTGCAACCAGCTCAGCCTCATAGGCATACCCAATCTCCAGAGACACACGAATCATCCCTGAATAAAGCTTCTATAATTCCTAAAGACCCTTGCTACAATTGCCGCACCATGCGTCCTACCAACATTGCCATCCATATTATATTTTATCAAACTTGGCAGCAAGCAATGCCAAGTGACCCCATTAAATTGGGCCTCTACCAGGAAGACTAGTAACACCGAATGCCTGCAATATGCGCACCTCCTCTTGTGTATTATATGAATATCCCATGTGCATCACCTCTATCTCCGCTGCTAAATTGTGGATCAATATCACCATTGCATAAAAACTCCACCGCGCACCATCAAAAATCTTATGACGACGCTCTGTCCATATAGCCCATGCGCATGAGACAATTGCTACTCACCACAAAGCTTAAACCTGAGGACTAAAAGAAAATTGCTACTCATCAGATCATTCAGGCTCGCACAATCCCATAAGGTAATGCCAAACATCTTGCACACCATTCTCCAAGTGGCCATAGAAAAGTCATAAGTCACCATCAGATGATCCAAACTCTTTGCCTCTACAAAACAAAAGAAACAGATCGACAGACCAGTAAATCCTCTCTGTTTAAGTGCCTCCACTGTGGGAAGGCAACCATGTATCGCTCTCCAAATCAACATCGACCTCTGTGGAGGAATGAAGCGGGCCCAAATCAAGGATCCCTAACTAACTGAAGGAAAAGATGACCCCAGATGTTGATAGGCCACCTTTTAAGTGAGATTTCCTTTTGGGAGAATGCTTCCAAATCTTTTGATCACTTCCTGGCGGTCCCAACAAATACTTTCTCATGTTTAACACTATATCAGGATATTCCTAAAAAAAACTCTATGAATCCTCCAGTTACCATGGGCCCAGTACGTCGAAGCTAAATATTTGCACGTTGACCGCATGTGATCAGGCATGCCCATCCTGTCAGCAATCACATAGCCTAGCTAATTATCAAGCCAAAAGTTTGCAGAAGAATTCTCACCCACCAGACGAATTGAAGAAGGAATAATATCCTCAAAACAGCTACGAAGACCTTTGCAAACCGAGGAACGAACAGTCTCACAGATGGCTCTTGTACCTGCATATAAGAGGCAATCCTGAAAAAAACTAAAAAAACCAGTCGTGTTATACAAGATATCCCAAGATAATCGATGCAAGTAGGCTAGATTCATTGTTGCTAAAGATCAAAGCCGCAGCCCCCTTTCCTCCTTCGGAGAGCAAAGATCAAATTTAATTTAATTTAATGTAATTATAAAAATTAGAATAAATGATAGTGTGATATTTTTTAAGATGGTGTAATAAATATTGACAGGATTTTGTTATTCTTATTTTTATTTTTATCTCCAACCAAATGTAAAAAATTTATATATTTAGTAAGTTAATCATGTGTCCTTTATCAAAATATTTATTTAGAACATAAATAAGTAATATATTAAATTATTACTAATTTAATTTAAATAACTAATATACTCTATTTAATTTAAGACTAATACGATCTTGAGCATTCTCTTTCCTTCTCTTTACATTTGTTCTTGTGATATTTCTTCCATGATTATGCATGATTGTCATTAAATGATTATGTGTTAGGAGTTAGCTTTTGGGTTAGGGCACCCATAATGGTTTTGTTTCGAATGGACTAATATGATTAGGAGTGTAGCTGGTAGGGATATGTAATGTGTTGGTTCAACGATGACCTTGTGGTAGGCTTGAGTGTGGAAAGAACCTTTCCAGCCTATAGGTTCTTACCAATTATTCGTAGCATAACCCGAAAGACTTGATTGAGAAGGCGAAAGTGGAGATACCTACCTAAGTGAGCTAGAGGAGACCTAAAGTAGTGAGACCGGAGGGTTGAATCTAGCCGGCTATTAGGTGGAGTGTTAATGAGTTGGGAACTAGGAGGATAGTTGGTGATGTGTGCACTCATGTGTGATTGATAACCTACGGTGTGAGGGGAGTGTCTATGTGTTCCACTTGATACCTAAATCCCGACTTTGTGGTGTGAAGAAATTGATTGAGAAACACCATGCCTGAGACTCACCTAGGCCTACCACATACTTAATATGCCCAGTAGAGACCAAACTGTGAGGGGTTGCTGGATGGGTGCCTGGCCCATTTTTATCTTATTGTTAAATTCTCTAGCTATCTTGTGTTTGCTTCACCATTTTCCAAAAACCAACAAAAACAATAATCAACCTATTCTACTTGCACTTCTTCGGGATGTCTTAAATTCGCTCCTTGTGGTTCGACATTTTTACACCCGTTACTCCTTTTATTGCATCAGGGCATAAAAAATCCCCTTATCACCTGCATCCAATGATTTCTATATTTCCATAGAATGGCCACCTGTCTAGAGTGAAACAATTGAAAACATATGTGAAATCTATCTCTAACCATAATTGTGGCCAACCACATAAATAAGCAACCTCCATCACATATAGTACCGCAACCAGCTCAGCCTCATATGCATACCCAATCCCTAGAGGATGTACGAAACATCCATGAACAAAGCCTCTGTGATTCCTCAAGACCCCTGCTGCAACTACCGTACTATGCATCCTACCAGTACTGCCATCCATATTATATTTTATCAAACCTGGCAGCGAGAAATGCCAAGTGGCATCGTTAAATTAGAGCTCTACTAGGCCGACTCTTAACACATAATGCTTGAAATATGTACACCTCCTCTTGTGTATTATACAAATATCCCACGTCCATCACCTCTGTCTCTTCTACTAAATTGTGGATTAATATGAATATCGCATCAAAATTCCACCCTGCACCATAAAAAATCTGATGATTATGCTCTGTCCATATGGTCCATATGCATGAGATAATCGATACTTACCATAGAGCATGCACTTGAGGACTAAAAGAAATTTGCATTGCCTTTATCATCAGATCATTCAGGATCGCACAATCCCCAAGGCAATGCCAAACATCTCGCACACCATTCTCTAAATAGCCATAAGAAAGTCACAAGTGACCATCAGATGATCCAAACTCTCCGTCTCTATAAAATAAAAGAACAAACTGATAGACTAGTAAATCCTCTCCATCTCAGTGCCTCTACCGTGGGCAGGCAACCATGTATTGCTCTCCAAATCAACATCGACCTTTGTGGAGGAATGAAGCGGGCCCAAATCAAGGATCCCCAACTGACCAAAGGAAAGGATGGCCCCAGATGTTGATAGGCCACCTTTTAAGTGAGCTTGCCTTTCAAGAGAATGCTTCCAAATCATTTGATCACTTCCTGGTAGTCTCAATGAATACTTTCTCATATCTGACACTTCTGACACTATATCAGGATATTCCTCCAAAAATCTCTATGAAACCTCTAGTTACCATAGACCCAATACGTCGAAGCAGAATATTTACACCTTGACTGGATGTGATCAGGCACGCCCATCCTATTAGCAATCATATAACTTAGCAAATTATCAAGCCAAAAGTTTGCAGAAGAATCCTTACTCATCGACGAATTGACGAAGCACTAATATCTTCATAACAGCTCTGAAGACCTTTGCAAATCGAGGAACGAACAGTCTCACGAATGGCTATAGTACCTGCGCATAAGAGGCGATCCTAAAAAAATATAAATAGCCAATCATGTTGTAGAAGATATCCCAAGATAATCGATACAAATAGGCTAGATTCTTTGTTGCCAGAGATCGAAGCTGCAGCCCCCCTTCCTCATTCAGAGAGCAAAGATCAAATTGCATTTAGTTTAATGTAATTATAAATGATAGTGTGATATTTTTTAAGATGGTGTAATAAATACTGACATGGTTTTGTTATTCTTATTTTTATTTTTATCTCCAACCAAATGTAAAAAATTAATATATTTAATAAGTTAATCATTTGTCCTTTATCAAAATATTTATTTAGAACATAAATAAGTAACATATTAAAGTATTACTACTTTAATTTAAACAAAAAAATTTACTTTATTTTATTTAAGATTAATTTATTAATTAATAATTAATTTAACCAAAATATATAATCTACTAAATTGAATCTACTTTGTGCTTTCTACTATCTACTAAGAATCTGCCATATGATTTCTGCTATCTACTCTTAATTTATTTTGCCAAACTGGACCATTATCTTCTTTCATCCAAGAATTCGAGCAGGATTTAGTTGGGTTTTAGTTAAGGTTGTTTGGATCAGTTTTCATGAGGATGTCATGCTTCCAACGAGCAATTAAAGGCTGACGAATCTTCCTGTCAGGACCCAGATGGAAGTCTACGTGGCAAGTTGCCATGTGTCTAGCTTTTCCTTACCATTAGTGAGTCACATGATCTGTTATGGAGATTGCACGTTGGTCATAGTGGGTAGTTTCCTTTTCCCAAGTGTATCGAGTACAAGTAGCTGAGTTTGTTGTTGTAATTAGTCCAAGTTATTAAGTTATGTGTTATTGGGTAGTTACTACATCTCCTAGGAGACAAGGCTCAATTTGGTACGGAGTATAATATAGGTTTCTCGTACCAAATGAGATTTAACATGGTCCCTTTTATCTTGATGACGCACGTTAGAGATATAATTTTTGTAATTTATCAGGGGCATTTTTATCTTTTACCCATCCTCATTTTTTCTCTTCTTTTTCTTCCTTGCCATATTTTCATTTCTACCTTTCTCCTCTCTCTCTTACTATCTCATTTTTCTCTCTCCCAAGTCCAAACCCTAATTAAAAATCCATGGTTCCAGATCTGACATTGACTATATAGCCACGAGCCCTACATCGACGAGGAGCAGGCTGGACTCCGATTGTGAAGAAGTGGCGATGGTGAGAAGCGGTTGACAAGTTTTGGTTGGAAAATCATAACTTCTTGCTCTAGAGTCTGATTGGTGATTCAAATTCTTGTGTAAAGCTAATACATATATCTATAACTTTGAATTGTATGCCTTCTCCCAATTTAGAGTGTTAGGATGTCAAAAATTTGTTTGAAGTTAAGAGTCGATCGAGTACCTAGTGGCTGGAAGGTTATGTTAAAATGGGATACTCGATTATGTCTAATTCCATGTCCGGTTATGTCAAATGGCACACCCGCTTATGTCTAAATGGCATCCTCGACTATGTCAAAATGGCGTGCCTAGATTTGTCAAATGACATGCCAGGTTATGTCTAAATGGCAGACCCAGTTATGACTAAAAGGGAGGTCCGGCTATGTCAAAATGATATGCGTGGTTATGTCAATTGTCATGTTCGGTTATGTCTAAATGGCAGACTCGGTTATGTCAAATGCATGTCTAGTTATGTATAATGGCATGCCCGGTTAATATTAAGTAAAACTTATAATAAATAAGTTAATTAATTAAATTTCATACCTGGTTACGTTAAAATAGCATGCCCATGTATCTCTCATAACATGCCCAGGTATGTCTTATGACATACCTGCTTACATTAAAATAGCATGTCCGGGTATGTCTAATAGTATGCTCAGATAATGTCTAACAAAATTTATAATAAATTAATTATAATGGCATGCCCGGGTATGTCTAATGGCATGCCCAGGTATCTCTCACAACATGCCCAGGTATGTCTTATGACATACCTGCTTACATTAAAATAGCATGCCTGGGTATGTCTAAAGGTATGCCTGGGTAATGTCTAACAAAACTTATAATAAATTAATTAAACTATAAATTAAATGACATAACCGGTTATGTTAAAATGGCATGTCCGACTATCACTAAAGGTATGCCCGGATATGTATAATGACATTCTCGGTTAATATTTAATAAAATTTATAATAACTTAATTAATTAAATAGCATACCCGGCTATATTAAAATGGCATGCATGACTATGAATAAAGGTATGTCCGAGTACGATAAATGACATGTCCAATTATGATAAAATAACAGAAGTTGTTATATTAAAATGATTAATATTAATTAATACTTATAATAAAAAATTAAAAAATTAGTTAAATAATATATTAATTTGATTTGTTTCAGTATAATATACAAATAAGGACAGAATTAAAAAAAAGGGTGAAACCCACGTGCCCCAACCCCCTCCCTCTCTCTTCAACTGCAATACGCACCCCTTCCTGTTTGACTATTTTTCTCTTTTTTAGGATGGGACGGGAAAGCTCATCCCGTACTCAATCCGGGCACCTAGGAGACGGGGGTTGGACTGGGTTTGGAATGGACTTTTCTAGCCTTTCCGGACCAAAGGAGAAGGGGGAGCCTTTCAGTGGCAAGATCGTAATTAAAAGGTCAAAAAAGGACAAAATTGTTATGACCAAGGATTCGCGCGCATGGCCATTTAAGAGACAGGGAGTGTTTGGAGTTTGTTAACGCATGCATGGCTACTTCAATTTTTCTATTAGATTTTTAATTTGGCAATTTATTTTTATTAGAAATTAATTAGATATTCTTATATGATAGTGAATCAAACAAGTATACCATAGTAAATCAATTGGTACATTATTTCATTAATTGTTTAACTTTTTATTGAAATTTTTATTAAATATTATACATTTTAATATAATAGGTTATGTTATTTTGATTATGTCATTTTATCATAACTTGGTGTGCCATTTTATCATAATCAGACGTGTAATTTTGTCATAACCGGGCCTGCCATTTTTTTGATAACTGGATATATCATTTAATTGTTATTGGGTATGCCATTTTGTAATAATCGGGTATGCTATTTAATCATAATCAGGTATGCTATTTAATCATAATCGGTCATGTCATTTTGTCATAACTGGGTATGTCAATTTGCCATACCGGATATGCCATTTTATCTTAACCGGGTATGTCATTTTGTCACAATCAGGTAATCTATTTTATCGTAATTGGGTGTGTCATTTTATCATAACGAGACATGCTATTTTTTCATAAGTGGGTATACAATTTTGTTATTGCTGGGCATATCATTTTGTCATATCTGGACATGCCATTTTTACATCATCGGTCATGCCATTTTGTCAAAACTGGGCATGCCATTTTGTCATAACCAAATAAAATTAACAACTCGATCAATACATATTATTGATAGCAATTATCCGCTCATAGACTTAAGCAGTGGAACTACCTACTCAATCTAGCAGCTAACAAAAGGGAAAGACACGAAACAGCAACAAAAATATGCAAAAACCAATATAGAAATCAGTTTAAATGCTCATATGAAAAACAATATTGATCCATTTTTTTTCTCAAGCAATTCGAAGGTTCTTCTCCCAATAAATTGAAGAATTAACTTCACTATTAGATAGGAATTAAATGATGACTGCCGACACCGAAAATCAGAAAAGAAGTGTTATGGACGGTTGAGTCTTCTACACTCGCCTCCCCTTTCCCGACTGCCTCTGCGGCCGAGGTCAAAAAAAGGAACTCCCCGTCATCATTGGGCCATAGATCGGCTTCTCCAAGTCTTCTCAATTGTGGTTTTCAGAAAGTTGTTTAATGATGCATATCGATGCTTCACGATGAGGGGAGACTGACCGTCCTCCTGCTTGCATCCTTTACGACGAACAACGCGTATTCAGAGGAGGCTGCCATTTGGAGAGTAGGAACTCGCCGGCTTCCAAAGAGAAGGAGATGCCTGTGTAGAGCCTGGATACAAAGGAGAGCCCTTCTTCAACCTCCAACACCAAGAGAGCCGGGAGACACTACAATCTACGTTGCCTTCTAATGTTGCCCCCCTCCTTTCCGCCGCTAGACCTGCTCCTCGTCGGGGTCGGGGGTGCTTTCTCTTAGGAGAATGAGGAGGTGTTGGCAAGGAGCCGGCTGATGAGAGAGAGTGAGGATGTGTTCTTGTTTATGGTTTGATGTGAGAGAGTGCAGGAAGAAAGAGGGAGAGAAAGTAAAAGAGGATAGAGGGATAATAGACCATAATACCCTCGGGATAACTAGTACCGTCAAATCTCTGACGTACGCCAAATTATTAAGATTAATGGTATAGATTTGATTCCTCACGGTTCGGGCTATTGCAGTTACAGTTCTGACTAAATTCGCACGGGTGTAATTTTTTGTAGTCACACGATATTGTTGGGGCTCTCTTTCCGCTAGTTGCTTTCCACCACCGAAATGGGAAGCACATATCCAACTCAAAACTTTAATGAAAATGAGTGAGAATTTGGAAGGATAATTAGCACGGAAGCAAATTTTTGGTAAAAATTAACTCACGTATCCAATCCAAAATTTTTAAGTAATGGGTTGCTGAATCTTCCAAACTTATAAATAAGTTTATAAATACTACAATTAACAATGTTAAAATTTGCACGAGAATTGATGTGGTCAATGTAAGATAAAACAAAATCTTGAGAGGATAATAATGTACTTGAAATCAACTACTCTAATACTATGTTAGAATTTTCATATCTAACACAAAATTTTAAAGTAATAGAATGTTGAGTTTTTGCAACCAAAAATAACTACATTGTACGTTAATCTCAACAATAAGAAATCAATTGAAATCAAAATCAATTTATTAGAAATGGAATAACTTATGGTGGATAATGACAAATACAAGGCGAGTCCCTCTCTAGGGTTTAGTCTCTCTCTAGGGTTTCTCCCTTGTTAGGGCTTTGACGGCTATTTCTTCCTTCCACCCTAATCCCTCACGTGCCCTCACCAGCCTCTTTCAACTGTCATCACCATAGCTTCGTTATCGCCCCCTTGGCATCACAAAATCTTCCGGTGAGATCGGTCTTTTATTTTCATAGGGAGATTCACTTTTTCCCTGATCCGATTTTGTTCCTTGTTCTCTTTTATGTCCTTTTGATTTTTCTATTGTTTCTTTTCCCTTGTCGAATCGTGTTTTGTCCTTTCTGTTCTTTGTTTTTATTTCTTTGTCTCTTTCTTGGCTTGCAATCTGTCCCTTGTCTTTTGGTCCGTGCTTTGCTTTCTTTGTGCGTAGGGGTGGGACAGGTTCTTATAATCTCACCGAGACCGATAGGCGGCATACCATACGAGAATCATCAGTACCTATGGTGAGCGAAGATCAGGGACGAGTCGCTGTGCAAGGTGGGGAGGGAGAGGAGGATGTAATTGACCTTCCCTTCGATCTGGTTGGGGAACAACAAGCAGAAAAAGATATGTGTCTTGTGGGTACAGTCTGGACCGAGAAAGTGATCAACTCGAAGGCTTTTCTGATGATGATGAGGAATCTTTGGCGACCCCGACATGGCATGATCACATCGGATATCGGGGGGAACAGATTCATGTTCACATTCAAGGACAACCGAGATGCTCATAAAGTGTTACTGAACCAGCCTTGGCTTTTTGATCGGTGTGTTATCATCCTCGCGAAGGTACCAATGATGATGCAGCACGTCCCAAATTTATGGTCGGTGACCGGCGCTAGATCATGTCAAACTTAATATAATAAACCACAACCTAGCAGGCCTCAAACATAACTCACCTGTCTCATTATAAGAATAGTCAAAATATTTTTTTTTCACCACATTGTTTCTTCAAACAAACATATTTATCGTGTCCAAAACCTGGTAGGCATTGGAGTACACATCTCCAACGACATATCATCAAACTCATCATTTTAAAACATAAACATAAATTTACACATACCTTATATATTAACATTAATCTAAGATCATATGTCAAAGACCAACAAATATGTACAATGGAGCGACCTAGATTACAAAGACAAAGACCATCTGGAGACCTTTGAACATAGCCCGAGAAAGAAAGACAACGGGCTGAACTCGGATGGAAAAGCTTCTCCAAATGCAAACCATGGCTCAAATCTCTTCACCTGTGGATTGAAGTAAGGGATAAGTGTTTTGAAACACTTAGTAAGTAAATATTATAAGTAACATGTATTTATCCAACCAAACATCCCCATCAACCCAAATACTAACACAAGGCTACTATGACAAAAGGACCACTTCATAAATAAGATCATCAAATAATCACATATCAAACATAACCAGAAGTTCAGATAGACCTTTACAAACACATAGCACAAATCGGATGAACTTCAGATAGGTTTAGATAGTGTCACTGCCACTCCGACACGAGGATACCATATCTTAAAGGCGCCATCAGAAATCAACCCCGCCGGCCAAATATCATATCGTATACATATCCAATGTATCCTCAGAATATGTGCACATATGCCAACATCCCCGGTTGGTCACGGGTAGACCTCATCATCCGCCATCACACAAATCACATACCAAACTTTTCAACATTCACATACATACACAGATAATCCAAAAACAACCTCAAATATCAAATAGACCAAAACCAAACCCAATACCACATTTCATATCATTCAAAAGTACACCAAATAAAGCACATCACCAACGTCTAGTTAACTAAACACATGTTACAAAGAATATCCACTTACAAGATAATGGTTGCTCAAATCATTCAAAGAGAAGCTCCGTGCTTCGTTTTACAATTCGTGGCACTCGGATTCAAAACGTCGGTTAACTAGTCAAAAGAATAATTAACCACTATCATTACCACCCTCTTTAGTATGTAAATAGGTCTTAGGAAACGTAAAACTTCATTTCTTAACTTGCAATTTCTGTCAAATAAAATGCCGATGTCCTTGGTTACTAGTCAACTAAAGTAATTACTACTGAAATTCATCTTCCCCTCAAGTATTTGTCACTCGTAAGCAAATAGTCAATTCTTAATATAGATATGCTTACCAATTAGGATTTCATTTCTTCTTTACTAGTAACTGATTCACCTTCAAATTACAATACATAATTACATTTCTGAATTGCTTAATTAATTAATTATGTCTACTTATTATCGTTTCTAATTACTTCCAACAATTCATCACAATTTTATCTAAGTTAATTACTAAAATATAAATATTCGAGCTCATTACTTTACCCCGTAGACTTCCCCTCTTTCACTTTTGCTTATTATTTCTGTTTTCGAAAACATTCTATTTATAAAACCTACCAACTTCAAGCATGAATTGCATTGTTCATAAACACGGTGGCCAAATTTCTATGAGGTTCAAAGCTAATCAATTTATTTTATTGATAACGTTACTTGCTCAAAATTAAAACCTCTCAATTTCATCTTCTCCGTAATTTTTATGTGTACACAAATAAATAGATAATCTTAAAACAACAGTTACCTAGTTGAACATCTTTTCTGTATCCATCTTCTCTTCGGTGAAATTTTCACCTTCTCTGGTCCTTCTCTTTTTTTTTTATTCTTTGGATTGGTTCGATGGAACTTACTCAAATTTATCCATTTCAAATATACTTATCTATTCTTATAAAAAGTTTACATGTTGGTGGCACTTTCAAAAGTTGCCACGTTTTGTTTTTTTAACCATGTCTTGCTTAGTTTTAATGTTGCCACGTTTTTAACTTCTTCTTTTTTACTTGTTCTTAGTCCTCATGTATATCTTACACATTATCTTACGTGGCTATATTATTAGTGAACCTAATGGAGACTTGACCAGCACATGCTCTTCCTATTTTATTAAGTTATCCCTTATCTGTTAAAAAGTTAAAAAATTGCTCCATCCATACTGCATACTTTTAGGGATAAATTGCACTCTAGAGTAACTTTCATTATCTATCAACATTGTTAACCATTCGTTATTCACACAATATTTTCTTATTATTGCTTGATTGAAGTTAGCTAATTAAACTCATACTGATCTTATATTTCCAATACTGACGAAATCAGACCTATATCAGAGCACCTTAAATTCTTACTTTGTTCCGGCCAGATTATTTTATAAATCACAAAACTCAAAAAATAAAGTTATAGATCTAGATGCTATAAATCCACACAAATTAGAATCACCTAATTTGAAGTCTGGATGAGGAAGCTACGCCTATTTTACCACACGATGATAGACTATACCTAAACTCTTCTACAACCAACCTTATTATGTTGTAACCAATTTGGTAGAAGGGTGAGGGTATCACAGAAAGTCCCCCTTTTCTATGTTCCTTTCTGGGATTCGAGTGCACGATCTTCCTTTGGGGGGTTATGCTATTGAGGTGGCCCGTAGCATTGGTGGGTTACTTGGAGACTTCATGGCTATGGACGATTCCGAGGACCTAAAAGGGAACTATCTTCAGATTCGTGTGGCATTTGACGTGCGCAACTCGTTGCTGAAGAGCAAAAGAATTCATTTTATGAGTGGCGCGGTGGTAAAGGTGACTTTTCGGTACGAACGACTGGGTTCCTTTTGCTACAGGTGCGCTGGACTTAACCACATTGATAGGGACTATGATTTGGACGCGGAGGATTGCGGGATGGTGGGCTGAGGGGATGGGTTTGGAGATTGGCTGCGTGCCCCACCCCGTAAGCCAGTGGTGATGGCGGTGGAAATTCAACCTAAAAAGACCATACTAATGGGAAGGGATTCCCCTAGTGAGAGTCGAAATAGCTCAGTTGGGCCGGCGGCGATGTTGGTGGACGATGAAAATCAGTGGCTGGCTGAAGTGGGACAATCTCTTGGACAGGTGAACTTGACAAAAGGAGGGACGCAGGGGGCCAGGGAGATGGACCATACTGGGGTCTCAAAGACATCGGGGATAGTGACGGGGCCGATACGAAGTGTGAAGGAAACTACCCCTAAGGAGAGGGACCTCCAGTCGGTGATTAGACCTAATCATGTACAACAAAATAGACGTCAAAAATGCAGGAACCCGAAAATAGGACCTTCATCGACCAGGCCGAAAGGACTTATAGGGAGGGAGGCCAATCCCTCCCCTTAGGCTAACTCTCTTCCTTTTACTCTTTTCCCTGAGTCATAGCCATCCCATTACATTCCCCCTCACCGTAAACTTTATCTCTTGCAGGAACAAACTATCATGTTGGCGAGAAAGGAGATGGTGTTTTGACCACCAAGTCAGCCCGAGTGCGGGATAACTACGGGAGAGATTTTGGGTGTGACTGTACTATCTTTGTAGGAGGGGAGGAGCATAAATCTTATAGAAGAGAGGGGAAAGCTGAATCAGGATGGCAACAGTGATATAGGTGGGAGGAATGGATTAAATATAGGGGGCTCTATAATCAGCTTGGTGGGGATGTGCAGGAACCCGTTAGGATGGAGGAGGATAGGGAGGAGGATTTGCTTGCTAATACGAGAGGTAGGAATACAGGATCGTGGAAAAGGAGGGCAAGACGGTTGGGGGGAGGAAACAATCAGAGGACTAATGGCACAAGTGAGCAAAGAGGAAGTAAGAGAAGGGATACGGGGGAAGGTCGGAAGGATCATCGGGTTAGCAAGAAGGCTCTTCTTATTTCAGGTGTCCTACATTTTCTATGGTTCAGGCAGAGGTCGCGGTGCGGCCCCGCCGAGAGGAAGGAATCTACTATCTTGGAACTACCGTAGGTTGGGGCACCCGCGGACAGTTCGCCAGCTCTGCAGGCTGGTCAATGACAGTAGACCCCAGATTTTATTTCTTTCAGAGTCTAGGCTTAAGGCTTCGGAGGCAGAGAAATTGCGGTGGAGGTTGGGTTTTGAGTGTGGGTTAGCTGTGGATTATGCTGGAATGGGTAGAGCGCGTAGTGGCAGACTCATTCTAGCTTGGTGTCGTTCTATTAAGGTGGAGCTTCTTACTTTTTTATTACATCATATAGATGTGGTTGTGCGAACTGAGAGTACGTGGAGGTTAACAGGTTTCTACGGGTGGCTGGAAGAGCCAAATAAGCGGCTATCTTGGGACCTTCTTTGTCAGTTAAAGCTAAGTTCGTCCCTCCCTTGGCTTTGTATAGGGGATTTCAATGAGATCCTTATGATGTCAGAGAAGAGGGGGGGTGGCGTGTCATTTCGGCTTCGCGAATGGATAGTTTTCGAGAAACAGTCACACGATGTGGTTTTAGGGAGATACATCAAGGTGGGCTAAAGTATACATGGTGTAATGGCCAAGAAGGGGAAAACTTGGTAGAGTTTAAGTTGGACAGGTGCCTCGCAACTGAAGATTGGTTTGACATATACCCAGCTACTAATACAGAAGCGCTTCCTCACATCAGGTCCGACCATTCCCCTATTTTATGCAAGATTAACAGGGTGGTAAAGGCTAAGAAGGAAAAGTGGTTCAGGTTTGAGACGATGTGGATGCGGCACCAAGGGTTGACAGAACAGATAGCAGAGGGTTGGGATTTTACAGGTCCAGGTTCGGATATATGTGATCGTATCCAGGCATGCTTAGTTCGACTCAAGGCATAGGATAAAAAGGAATTTGGTAATGTACAGAGGCAAACTAGGATGCTAGAGGAAGAGGTCTCGACCATCCAGAAGCGGCACCTGACAAGGGAATCGAAGGAAAGGATTTCAGAGATTATGTTAGAAAGAGATGAACTACTGATTCGAGAGGAGCTTATGTGGGCTCAGAGATCCCGAGTGGATTGGCTTAAGGAAGGGGATAGAAACACAAAGTTTTATCATCAGAAGGCCAAAATTTGTCATCAGAGGAATACGATTCAACAAATTTCGACGGATACCGGGGAAGTCCTCCTTGAAACCACACAGATTGCAAATGCTTTTCGTGACTTCTTTTTTTCACTTTTCTCTTCTTCCTTGTGCATGCAGGTAGATGCAGTAACAACTAAGGTAGGGAGGAGAGTCACAGATGTAATGAATGAGCAGTTAGTCCGACCATATAGAAGCGATGAGATCAAGTGTAATGCCCCGTGATTTGACCGACTGTCTCCACAGACCAACACAGGTCTTTTCCAGCGTGCTTTGTCCTCATTCGCACGCATCCTGGGAAACTTCCCAGGAGGTCATCCATCCTGATCCTACTTTTGGCCAAACACGTTTAACCTTGGAGTTCTCTCAAGATGTGTACCAGAAAAGAATGTGCACCTTGTTGATATGGATAGCCAAATCAAATCACTTAAGGCTTTCAGACAAACATATCATTTTCGGGGTATCACATCAAGCTAGCACTAGACCAAATGCATCCGACAAAGGTGCCTGGCCCAGATGGTCTGTCCCCTATTTTCTACCAGAAACATTGGCACATTATTGGCCCAGCGGTGGTTAGAGCTTCTCTAGATGTTCTGAACAGAGGAATGGATCCGTCTAGGCTGAATCAAACAATAATTGCCCTAATTCCTAAAATAGAGCGACCGACCACTTGTGCAGAGTACAGACCAATCAGCCTTTGTAATATCTTGATGAAACTGATCACAAAAGCAATAGCAATTAGGTTAAAGCTGGTATTAGGAGAGATCATCCATCTGAATCAAGGTGCTTTTATCCCAGGAAGGCTGATTACTGATGTGGCAATCGTTGGTTTTGAGGCATTCCATTACCTGAAAAAGTGGAGGAAGGGGACAAAAGGAGCATGCACACTTAAGCTTGACATGATGAAGGCTTATGATAGAGTCGAGTGGGACTGTCTAGAGGAAATGATGTTGGTCATGGGCTTCAACAGTGGGGTGGTTGGGCTAATTATGAGATGTATCAGAACTGTGAGATATACTGTTCAAGTTAATGGCGAGTTAGGAGAGTATTTTGTGCCTGGGCGTGGGCTGAGACAGGGAGATCCGCTATCCCCATACTTATTTTTGATTTGTGCAGAAGGCCTAGGTGCTCTTATCAATCACGAAGTACAAGCAGGGACAATTCATGGCATTCAGATTTCTCGACGTGCCCCTCCCATTTCTCACTTATTTTTTGATGATGACTCCCTTATTTTTGCCAGGGCCTCAGAGACTGAATTGAGATGGATATTGGGCATCTTGGATCTATATTCTTGTGCTTCCGGACAGAAAGTTAATTTGGCAAAAAGTACAGTTACTTTCAGTAAGAATATGCAGGTTGCAGATGCCGAAAGACTGAGGGTATTGCTTGGGATACGTATTGGCATTGGGGAAGACAAGTACCTTGGACTTCCTACCCTCATTGGACGGTCGAAGAAGCAAGTCTTTGCCCAGCTGGAGGATCGTGTTCGGGAGCGGATCGGCACGTGGCAGGCTTGAGCCCTTTCCAGGGCTGGCAGGGAAGTACTAATTAAGTCAGTTTTACAGTCTATTCCTACCTACGTGATGAGTTATTTTTTGCTCCCTCCAGGTACATGTGACAGGATTGAGAAGATGTTATGCAGTTTCTACTGGGGAAGCAGTAATGGTCAAGCAAAGGTCAATTGGCGGAGATGGGAGAAGATGTGCAGGTCCAAGCAGGAGGGAGGACTCGGGTTCAAACGACTGGAGAATTTTAGCAAGGCAATGTTGGCAAAGCAAGCCTGGCATATTTTGACTAACAAAGATTCTCTGGCAGCTACAGTATTGAGAAGCAGATAGTTCCCACGCCATTCGGTGATGGAAGCTCAGGTGGGGCATAACAGCAGTTATCTTTGGAGGAGTATTTATGCTGGTATTTTGTTGCTGAATCAGGGCCTCAAGTGGCGAATTGGGGATGGGAGTCATGTTAGAATTTGGGATGACAGATGGATCCCAGCTACGGAGACAGGTTCTCCAACTTATTATCGACTAGGGTCAGATGCTCTTGTTTTTGTATCAGAATTATTGCAGGAGGATAGGTCAGGATGGGATACTTCAAGGTTGACAGAGTTATTTTCTCCTGAGGATGCTCAGAAAATTCAGGCTATTCAAATTAGTAGTAGGAGGCCATCTGACATATTGCGGTGGAGCTTTACAGGGGATGGTTGTTATAGTGTCCGGAGTGGGTATCGGGTTGACTTTGACAGGTGGTGGCATGCATCAGAATTCTCTGCGGTTCAGGGTTTAGGCAAGACTTTGTGGAGTAGGATTTGGGCTCTTAAATGTCCCCCATGTGTTAAGACTACTATCTGGCGTATCCTGGACAACAATTTGTCGGTTAGGGAAAATCTGCGATTTAGGGGAATGGATATTGATGTGGTGTGCCCTGGGTGCGGGTTATGCTCGGAAACAATATGTCATCTTTTCTTTAACTGTCATTGGTCACGGAGAATGTGGGAAGATGCAGGGGTTCTACTCGGCGGGGGCCAAATTCAAAGCACTGTGCAAGGATTTGAAGCTTTACTAGCGGTGGGAGATTTGTTAGAATAGAGTAGGAGGGTAGTGATTTTGTGGAGTTTATGGAAGTTGAGGAATATGCTGGTGTTCCAGCCGGAAGTGGAATGCGACTCAAAGCAGGTGTTTTCGGAGGGTATCAAATTTTGGAATGATTACTTGGTCGTGAATGAACAGAGAATGAAGAAGAATTGCGGTAAACAGGTGCGATGGGAGCCTCCAGAGGGGGGATGTTTTAAAATAAATGTGGACGGCAGTTTCTTGGATGGTGAGGAGGGTTAGATTGGAGTGGTAATACGTGATAGCCTAGGACACTTTATGGCAGCCTTAGTCAAAAGAATTTCGTACGTCTCTCACCCGACTGTGCTTGAGGGAATTGGTATGAGAGAGGGCCTGGAGCTTGGATTATCGATGGGCCTGAGACAAGTGGTTATTGAGTCAGATTGTTTACCCGTGGTAGGGGCATTCAGGAATCAGTTGAGGGATAGAAGTGACCTTGCAGTTATTGTTGAGGAAGGACTACACCTAATGGAGCATTTCAAGAGGGTCTGGATATCACATATTGGGAGAGATGGTAACAGGGTGGCCCACACACTGGCTAAGAAACGAATCAACTCAAGTACATCTCATGAGTTTTTCTCAGCCCCTCCGTTCAAGGTGGTAACTGTCATCGAGCAGGAACAGTTCAGTGGGGGCTTAGGTGACCAGGTAGGCTAGGTATGGGGTGGGGTGGGTTGGGGCCGTGGTGGGTTTGGGAGAGCTTTTTTGGGTTTTGATTGGGGAATGGGTGTAAAAGGGGCAATACGTAGCATTCATTTCCGTGCGGTGTTATCGTTGTGTGCTCTTTTCCTAGTCCAGTTTTTTCCCATTCGGGGTGGGTTTTCTAGATTAGGTTTTTAACGAGGCCAGCGGCTGCAACCTCCTTGGAGGAGAATGGTGCGTATTGATGGCTAGATCTAGGGTGGGTAGTATCCGCGTACTATTGTACATTTTTGGACCTCAGGAAGGGTAGTTTAGAGTAGTTTTCTTTTGTAAGGCCTGGCGGTGGGTGGTGGGCCTAGGTGGGTAGTGACTCCTGTGTGCTATTGTGCATAGGAGTGCCTAGCATCGTTTAGCTGTGAGCTGTTTTGTATGCGTTATTCGATATTTTGGTCTTGCTCTTTCATCAATGGAATGAATCTTTTGCCCCGCAAAAAAAACTTATGGTGGATATAATTACAATTCAATTACATAATAAACTTCACTAGATTAGAGCGGATATATATATATATATATATATTTATTTATTTATTTATTTATATATTGATATTCTATTTATGGTATGAATAAATTAAATTAAGGATCTACAAATTCTTTTTGAGAAATATTTTTATTTATGGAAGTTAGAGATTTTACAATCTTATAGATAGTAAGAATAAATTGCATTTAAGATGATATATTACATTCCATCTATATGGGAAACAAATTTTTTTCGATAAATTTTTTTCTATATATGGAACAAAGGTTTTGTGAATAAATAAGTCTAACACTAAAGCATACCCACACAATTTAAAAAACAATAGAGAGTGAGGTTGAAATGGCTAATTATTCTTGGCTTTTCTTTTTTCAAGTGGCAACTATATTGTTCATGTGTGTTAATGGGACCATATTGACAAATAGAAGTGATAAATTCCATATATTTTCGAAAGTGCATGTCTCTATTAACAATGCTCTTGGTTATGATCGATGGCTTGAACTCTACTGCTTATCTGCTGAACATGATTTGGGCACTCAATATTTGACACCTGAAGGACCTAATTCAACATTTTTATTTACTTTTCGTAATACTTGGTTTAAGACCAGATTATACCATTGTGGATTTACCTGGGTATGGAAAGATGCCCAGCAAATCAACCATACAGTAACCAATAAATGCGTAGTTTATGAATCTGGAAGAGATCAAGATTGTCATACCCAATGTAATTGGAACGTTACACCTACTGGGATTTGTGCAATTAGTTGGAAACCACTGTTTCTCCCATACTGCCTTCATTTTGGGACGGATGAATGTAATGAGCAACTAAAGTTGATTGCATGAATGCTTTATTGTCTTGAAAAATTTTACTTGCTATTATTCTGTGTCTTGAAGCGATCATTTCTTTAACAATGTTATTTTAATTAATGTCTCAACTCGTACTAAATGATGTTGGACCCTTATTATTTTAATCAGATCACATAAATCTCGCATGTTTTAAACATATATTAATTTTTAAAATAATTAATCTCGAAACACCAGTAACAATATTCAATTTACTTTGAAATAATAATTTCAATTTATATTTATAATAGGAAAAGTATACTAGAGTACTCTACGGTATCACATTTTTTGTAATCAGTCGATGTGGTTTAAAAATCTTTAAATTTATCCAAATTATTTGAACTTTTATTAAGCTAAGGTCCCACTGAGGTTAGGGCAACTTCGAGTCCTATCTAGACTGCCACTTTGTTTTTTTGGTATGACGTGGCAAAGTGAATTGACAATTTCGATGATGAATCATCATCAGAGATGGAAACTAATCCTAATTAAACTCCTCGTCATTCTTAATCGCTGAATACATGCCTTATCGCATTGTTACGAAACCGTCGGTTATGGTTAGGAAAATTGTTGATTACGAATAAGAAAACCTATAAACTATAACATAATCATGGATTCACTGTAACCCTTCTAAAAAAAGGGATTCATGGTAACAGTTAAAAAATAGTTAGTTACGGTTAAACTTTCGGTGAAATCAAAACCTACATGATATCAAACTTCTTCAAAACTTAAAGGTCCTATTTTTCATATCATTCATATGAAATAAAAATTTACTAATAGATTTAAAATTTGTAGTCATATGATATATTTTCAAAAAAAAAGTTTTTAAAGATATAAAATGTAAAGAAAAAGTCTCATTTAGTACCCTATAGTTTCACATTTTCAGAAATTAGACTATTTGGTTTTAAATTGGGAATTCAGTCTGATATAGTTTACACACTTGAAACCACATGACCTAATTTTTGAAAACGTGAAACCACTAGGTACTAAATGAGACTTTTCCAAAATATAAATAGAAGATACAATTTTATTTTTTACTGTATTTTCTTATTAAGTATTTGGTTAAATTGGCGATTAACCTTAAATGTAATCGACGTTTAAAAATATCTCTAACCATGATCGTAACTTTGTATGGTTCTGTAAATTAAAAAGGTTATATTCTGGACTTCCATCTATATAAAAAAAGAGAATTTCTTCCTTACTTATTGAACAATGTTTCGAAAATAAAAAGTTCAACGCACAATTTGGAAATTTTTCTAGAGCACGAAATTGAAATGACTAACTACTCTTATCATTTTTTTTTTCAAATGAATAATCTTGTGAGTCTCATTAAAAAATATTGGGGTTAAAGACACTTAGGTTTACTGTATTATTAAAAATAGATACTTAAACTGTTATGTTATGGAAATACCAAAAAAAAAAGACCCTGAGTTATTCAAAAAACCAAAAATATCATAGTAAAAATTCCATAATAGCCCTCTCTCCACCTCACCCTCGGCCGATCTTTACCATCTCTTCCAAAACAAGGCATATGGACACTCATATGCAAAACAATGTTGAACCATTTTATTTCTCCAGCAATTCGAAGGTTCTTCTTCCAGTAAATTGAAGAATGAACTTCACTATTAGAGAGGAGTTCAATGATGATTGCAGACACCGAAAACAATGATGATTGCAGACACCGAAAATCAGAAAGGAAGGGTTATCAGTGGTCAAGTCTTCCAGACCTGCCTACCCTTTGTCGTTAGTTTCGCGGCTGAGGTCGTAAATAAGAACTTTCTATTATCACTGGGCCGTAGATCGGCTTCTCCAAGTCTTCTCGATTGTGGTTCCCAAATTTTTTTTAAGGATGCACATTAATGCTTCCCGGCATGGGCAGAATGACTGTCCTCCTGCTTGCATACTTTCCGGCAAAGGCGTTTAGAGATAAGGAACCTATCAGTTTCGAGAGAGAAGGAGACTGGATACAAAGGAGAGCCCTTCTTCAACCTCCAAAAGCCAGAGAGCCGGGAGACACTGCAATCCATGTAGCCTTCTTATGTCGCCCCCTCCTCTGCGCCGCCGGACCTGCTCCTCGTCGGGGTTGGGGATGCTCTGTCTTAGGAGAATGAGGATGTGTCGACAAGGAGCCGGCCGATGAGAGAGAGTGAGGATGTGTTCTTATTTATGGTTGGACGAGAGAATGCGGGAGGAAAGAGGGAGAGAAGGTCAAAGAGAATAGAGGGATAAAAGACCATAATACCCTCAAGACAATTAGCACCGTCAAATCTTTTTCGCGTGTCTAATTAGCAAGATCAATGGTCTAGATTTGATTTCGTACAGTTCAGGCTGTTGCATATAAAGTCTAGACTAAATTCGCACGTATGTAATATTTTGTAGTCCACGTGGTAATGCTAGGGCTCCCTTTCTGCTAGTTGCTTTAACCACCGAAATTTGAAGCACATATCCAACTCAAAATATTAATGAAAATGAGTGGGAATGTGGAAAAATAATTAGCACGGAAACAAATTTATGGTAGAAGATAACTCACGTATCCAATCCAAAATCTTTAAGTAATGGGTTGCTGAATCTTCCAAACTTATAAGTAAGTTCATAACTACTACAATTAACAATGTTTAAATCCGCACGAGATTTGATCTGGTCAACGTGAGATAAAACAAGATCTTCAGAGGATAATAATGTACATAAATCAACTCCTCAAATACCATGTTAGAATCTTCATATCTAACACAAAACTTTAAAGTAATAGGATGCTTAGTTTTCGCAACCAAAAACAATTACATCGTACAATAATCTCAACAATAAGAAATCAATTGAAATCTAAATAATTTTATTAGAAATGGAATAATTTATGGTGAGTATAATTACAATTCAATTACATATTAAACTTTACTAGAATAGATCGGATTTATATAATTTTTGGCAAATATAAAAACATAACTATAATTTATTGATATTCTATTTATGGTATGAATAAATTGCATTTAGGATCTGCAAAATTCTTTTTGAGAAAGATTTTTATTTATGGAAGGTAGAGATTTTACAATCTTATATATGGTAAGAATAAATTGCATTTAAGGTGATATATTACATTCCATCTATATGGGAAATATTATTTTTTTCTATATATGGAACGAAGGTTTTGTAAATAAATAGTCTAATACTAAAGCATACCCACACAACTGAAAATATATATATATAGATTGCGGTTGAAATGACTAATTATTCTTACCTTTTCTTTTTACAAGTGGCAACTATATTGTTCATATGTGTTAATGGGACGATATTGACAAATAGAAGTGATAAATTCCATATATTTTCGAAAGCGCATGTCTCTATTAACAATGCTCTTGGTTATGGTCGGTGGCTTGAACTCCACTACTTATCTTCTGATGATGATTTGGGCACTCAATATTTGTCACCTGAAGGACCTAATTTAACATTTTCATTTATTTTTTGTAATATTTGGTTTAAGACGAGGTTATACCATTGTGGATTTAGGTTTTGGATTGAGCGGGAACAACATAAAAGTCGTCCCTACGGAGGAGATTTCGTTTGAACCATCAGATTTTATTTAAAATCGTGTCTAGAGATCTGACAATTATAAAATACCGTGTCTATAGGTATAATTACTTGATCTATTTCAGTGGGAATAAGTCTTGTCCCCACTGAATCCAACCCCGTAGATTTACCCTGGTTTGGAAAGATGCCTAGCAAATCAACCACATCTGGAAGAGATCAAATTTGTGATACCCAATGTAATAAGAACGTTGCACCTACTGGGATTTGTGCAATTGGTTGGAAACCACATCTTCTCCCAAGCTGCCTTCATTTTGGGACTGATGAATGCAATGGGGAACCAGAGTTGATTGGGTGAGATTTAATATGCTTTATTATATGTCTTCCAAAATTTTACTTGCTGTTATTCTGTGTAATAAATAAAAAAGGTCATGTACGAAGTGATCATTTCTTTAACAATGTTATTTTTTTTAGGGGATTAACAATGTTATTTTAATTAATGTCTCAACTCGTACTAAATGGTGTTACACTCTAATTATTTTGACCAGATAATATAACTCTTGCAAGTTTTAAATATTAATTTTTTAAATAATCAATCTCGAAACATCAATAAATATATTTAATTTACTTTGTAGTAACAATTTAAATTTTATATTTATAATAAAAAAGTACACTTTTGTACTCTATGGTATCACATTTTTTGTAATCAGTCAATGTGATTTAAAAATCTTCTAATTTATCCAAGCTATTTGAACTTTTATTAAGCTAGGGTCCCACTGAGGTTCGGGCATCTTCTAGCCCAGATTCCTTGACTGCCACTTTGTTTATTTGGTCTGACGTGGCAAAGTGAATGGATAATTTCGATGATGAATTGTCATCGGAGATGGAAACTAAGCCTAATTGAACTCCTCGTCATTCCTAATCGCTGAATGCATGCCTCATCGCATTGTAAAAAATTGTCGGTTATGGATATAAAAAGTGTTGATTGCAGATCAGAAAATCTATTAGCTATAACATAATCAGAGATTCACTGTAACCCTTCTAAAAAAAGGGATTCATGGTAATAGTTAAAAAATAGTTAGTTATGGTTAAACTTTAGGTTAAATCAAAACCTACATGATATCTCTTATTTTTTACTTCTTCAAAAGTTAAAGATCCAGTTTTTCATACCATTCATATGAAATAAAAATTTACTAATAGATTTAAAATTTTGTAGTCATATTATATATTTTGAAACAAAAGTTTTTAAAGCTATAAAATATAGAGGGAAAAGTCTAATTTAGTACCCTGTAGTTTCATATTTTCAGAAATTAGGCCATGTGGTTTTAAATTGGGAATTAAGTCTCATGTGTTTACACTTGAAACCAAATGACCTAATTTCTGAAAATGTGAAACCACAAGGTACTAAATGGGACGTTTCAAAAATTTTAATAGTAGACACAATTTTCTTTTTTATTGTATTTTCTTATTAAGTATTTGGTTAAATTAGCGATTGACCTTAACTGTAATTGACGTTTAGAAATATCTCTAACCATGATCGTAACTTTGTATGGTGCAGTAAATTAATAAGGTTATATTCTGCACTTCCATCTATATACAAAAAGAGAATTTCTTCTTTACTTATGAAACAATATTTCGAAAACAAATAAGTTCAATGCACAATTTGTAAATTTTTTTATAGCACTAAATTGAAATGACTAACAACTCTTACCATTTCTTTTTCTCAAATGAATAATCTTGTTTACGAGTCTCATTAAAAAATAATGGGGTTAAAGTAACTTAGGTTCACTGCGTTAATGAAAATAAATACTTAGATTGCTGTGTTATGAAAACATCCACAAAAAGACTGAGTTATTCAAAAAACTAAAAATATCATAGTGAAAAGTCCATAAGACCTATCGCTCTTTCCCCTCTCTCCATCTCACCCTCGGCCGATCTTTACCATCTCTCCCAAAACAGGGCAAAGCATACCGTGTACTTAAGACGTATGGACACTCATATGCAAAACATTGTTGATCCAATTTATTTCTCGAGCAATTCGAAGGTTCTTCTGCCAGTTAACTGAAGAATTAACTACACTTTTAGACAGGAGGTAAAAAATGATTGCAGACACCAGAAATTGGAAAGGAAGGGTTGTCAGCTGTCGAGTCTTCAAGACCTGCCTCCCCTTTCTCAGCAGCCTCTGCGGATGAGGTCGTAAAATGGAACTCCCCATCATCATTGGGCCGAAGATCGGCTTCTCCAAGTCTTTTCGATTGTGATTTCCAGAAAGCTTTTTAAGGATGCACATTGATGTTTCTCGGCGAGAGGAGACTGACAGTCCTCCTGTTTGTGTCTTTTTTGGCAAACATAGCGTAGGCTAAGGAGGATGACGTTTAGAGAAAAGGAACTCATAGGCTTGCAGAGAGAAGGAGACGCCAGTGTGGAGCCCGAATACAAAGGAGAGCCCTTCTTCAACCTCCAATCGGCAGAGAGCCGAGAGACACTACAATCTATGTCGCCTTCTTATGTTGCCCCTCCTCTGCGCCCCGGACCTGCTCCTTGTCGGCATCGGGGGTGCTTTATCTTAGGAGAATGAGGATGTGTCGACAAGTAGCCGCCCGGTGAGAGAGAGTGAGGATGTGTTCTATTTTATGGTCGATGAGAGAGAGTGCAAGAGGTAAGAGGGAGAAAAAGTAAAAGAGGATAGAGGGATAAAAGGCCGTAATACCCTCGGGATAACTTGTACCTTTTGTAACTTGCGCTCCTGATTGGGTGGTTAGCCACTACCCACATATTTATCCTTACCTTAACCTTAACCCCATTACAACCTGACCAGCGATCCCTTGATCGCAAATCCTGCTTATCTTGAGACTCACCGAGTAAAACACCAGATTTTTCTAAACTCAGACATATACGCGAGGGATAGGTAGTTACTACTACATAATGAGTTTAATTAATCTCTTATCCTCTGAGTGGTATACCCTCAAGCTCCGCCACCTCGGGTTAAGGCTTTTATAAATGCTTGAGGGAGTAGTTTCTGCGTACTCCTATTTTTGTACTTGGGGGAGTGAACTATTTGGTTGTCGGGTAGTCTTGCGATGGAACGTTGAAGTTTTGAGGACCCCTTTTTGCCTGAAAGTGTGCCAATTCTTGCCTTGTTTGTCTTTATTTTTGCATGTTTAGTGTCTATGCATTTGTCTTTTGCTTCAGGACAAGCAAAGATTTAAGTGTCGGGACATGATGAGCGCAAAAACTGCTCACTTTATCATGCTATTTTAGGGTCATTTAGACCCATTTTTGTGCCTTTATTACTCAAGTCTTGCATCTTTTTTGCCATTTCTTGGTCCGCTGCCTCAAATTGTTTAACTCGTGTGTCATCACGTCTTTTGGAGCATTGTAGGGACGAGAGGCACACAAGAAGATGCGGAGCATAGGAGGAGTCATAACAAAGGAAGGTAGGCTAGGAACAAGCTACAACTGACGATTGGCAAAATGTACACCAACCAACGAATGCCCAGTGAAATCTACCGAACGGTGGACATCTCATCAAATGGCACTCGTCTAAGCTTCGAAACCAACTGCCTCAAAATGCCAGGCGAATGAACCCACCAAACAACAATCTCGAAGGAAGAATGAGTGATTTTCAGGCCTAACCGCCGACTGGTGAGTTTTCCCTCCGAATGGCAAACATCTCGCCAAGTCGGCTCCACTCCACCGGTCGGTGCCCAAATGCAATTTTGCCTTGCCAACTCAGCCTGCCGGAAGGCAAAATGCTCATCGAACAGCGATCGGGCTAGATTTTGTCTCAGAAATTTAGACATTTTAAGGACAATTTGGTCTTTTTGCTATATTTTATGGTTGAGGGGGTTGGTTTCCTATAAATACCATCCTTTGTCATTTAGGTGGTATGACATTGTTCCCTTTAATGCATTATCGTTGTCCTTAAATGATGATGTGTGAGTAGTTTTTCTTTGGGTCGATCACCCTAAGTGTGCTCGAGTGACTTGGTTTTGAGTGGGCTTTATGTTGAGAGTTTGTAGCAGAAATGGGTCATAATACATTGGCTTAACATACTTTGTGTTAGAGCTAGGTGTTGATAGCACTATCCATAATCGTAGGCTCTTACCAATCGATCGTAGCGTCACTCAATTAACGTGACTGTGAACTGGGGTATGGAGAAACCTATTCGTTAGATTAGATGTTATCCGAAGGACGTGACTGTGCAGGGTAGTGTATAGTTAGCCTTATGGTGGTTCATTAATGAGAGGGGTTGAGGGCTAGAACTAGTGACTCATGCATTATCGTGTGAGGTTGACAACTCACACTTTGAGATGTCCAAGAAGTGGGCCGTTTGAAATCGAGAACACATCTTTGTGGTGTGATGTTTTTGACACATGAAGCACCATGTCGTAGTTCACCTAGGTGCCCTAATCACATTAGCTTGACATTGCTTAACCTTTTTCAAAAATAACAAAAAGAACTTTCTAACCTAATCTTTAGTGTGACTATCTCGAGATGTTTTGAACCCTCTCCTCATTGTTCGACATTTTACATGTACTCCCTTTATTGCATCGGGGCGTCAAAAACCCCCTTGTTAGATATCTCATGTCTGGACTAAATTCCTGAGACATGTATCCAACTGCTCAAGTAATGTAACTGGCCACCTATAAATCATCATCGAATGTATGAGGGACCTTTGAATAACCGTCTGTGCCAAACAAACTCTACCCCCCATTGACAACGTAGAACCTTTCCATCTAGAGAACTTTGTTATAATATCATCCGCCATGGCTTGTAAGAAGCAACGAATCAGTGGCCCACAAAAAAAAGGAACCCCTAATTATATAAAAGAGAGCCCCCTCCGAGATCACCAAAATAGATTGGAGATGAGATCGCGCACTCATACTCATGTGCAAACCAAAGTAAACTCTGGACTTCTGAGGATTGTAATAATGGCCAGAGCAACTCGCGTACTCCTACAAAATGCTTAGTAAACGACAACAACTTCTTACAGTAGCCTTCCAAAAAAATAATCACATCGTTAGTATACAAAAGGTGAGATGGGAATAGACTACTACGGCCTGCCTTGAAGCTGAGCAGCTCCCCATTCCTAGAAGCCTGCTGAAGATGCCTACTGAACACTTCCTCTGCTGCAATAAATAATAGAGGAGACAGAGGGTTCCCTTGGCGAACACCCTTTTAGCAACAGATGTACCCAACAGGAACTCCATTCAGAAGCACCAATAGCTTTGTTGAACCCAAAATCTCCCCATTCATACTGATGAATCGACCACTGAACCCCCACTTTCACACAAACCCCAACTCAAAGTGTCAAAAGCTTTACCTGTGTAATCTTTGAGAGCCATGTTCCCAGAAATCTGTCGACGATACAAACTATTAATACCCTCCGAGGAGAGTGCCATATAGTCATGAATATATCTCCCTGGAATAAAACCAAACTCGTGATACGAAGGCATGATGTCAGTCAAAATGGACCCAAAACTGCTGGCCAATATCTTTGTGAACAACTTGTACAAAAAATTCTCTAACATAATAGTCCCTTGCTCAAAAAACTCTCAGACAGCACATGCAACATCTGAACCAATCAATGGCCAGGCCGCCAGGAAGAAATTCCCACCAAAACCATCCAGACCCGGAGCACTGTCAAGATCCATACCAAAAACAAAGTGCTTCACTTCCTCTTCCGACAGGGCCCTTGTGAGCTCCACATTCTGCTGCTCAGACACGGCCGTTATTAATCATCTTGCAAAGGCTTGATCCATCACCTCCATCAGCATATAAAGACTCATAATATGTAACAATGTGATCAAGAATTCTTATCTTATCTTTAGTCATCTGTCCCTCCACCATCAAAATCGTGATTCCCGCCAGACTACGGCAAATTTGAACACTCCTGTGAAAGAATGCAAAAATTCTATCCCTGTCCTTCAATCATTTGACCCTCTCTACTGTCGCAAAAAATGCAATATTGCTACAAAGTGATATCATAGTCTTGTAACGCAACCACTAATCAATTCTTGGACAGCGGTAACTCTTGTAGATGAGCTGTCAAGCCTCACCCTAATGTCACCAAAGGTCTCATTGTTCCACTCTCTAAGATCCTTTTTAGCCATCTGAGCTTAGCCATCAGTTGTAAAGTTGGTCTGCTAGCTGCATTTGGGCGAGACCAAAAACTTCATACCACCTCCAAATAAACTTTCATGACTAGTCCACAGAGCCTGAAATCAGAAAAGGCGAGGGCCCATGCTCACCTGCATCGCACTACACTATAACAACAGAGGTATGTGATCTGAGACATTACAAAACAAAGCCCGACACCTTACCATAGACCATACATCCATAAAACTGCCCAAGACTAAAGCTCTGTCCAACCGAGATTCCATATAGTCGCCTGCATACGTGCGATTAGAATAAGTGAACTGGCTACCTGTAAGAGGGAATCCACAAGACCAGAAGCACTTTGAAAGGCTTGGAAATCAATGCAAAAGTGCATATTGGGTAGACAATTGCTTCTCCGCTCATGCCCTCCTAATACCGCATTAAAGTCACCTATGAAAAGAACTAGAAGTTTGGACAAACCCTACAAGTCATCCCATAACTCACGTCTCCGATAATGATTAATATGAGCATACACGATGCCTAAAATAACTCTCGCTACTGCCAGGAAGTCTTAACCACTACAACCTATAACGTGTTCAGGATAACCTCCTCGCCATTTCCCAAAACCTGCCGAGTGAAAACCAAAATGCTCGGACGATGATTATTTCTACAGTTCACCCCAACCAAGCGAAATCCAAGTCCACTCCAATACCGATCAAACTCCGTATCAATGTCCATCATAGGTTCCGCAAGTGCTACCCACAATGGCATGTACTACAAAAGATTCTCTCCAAATTGGGTATGGAATTGATCGTTCCTAATACCACGGAAGTTCCGAAAGAGCATATCCATTACGCTCTGTTGGGCAAGTCTGATGTAGATGGTGGAGAATGCCATTTTGTCTAACTTCAGGTTTTATATCCCGGATATCAGGCTTCCTCCTCTACGTCAGCCCATGATTTCGTACCAACAGTCAATATCCGCTGCATAGAGGGCTTATCTATGGAAACAATAAGCCTTATATCTGCCAATCACTGTCTGGGAATGTCTATAGAGCTTTTTGAAGAGTGGATTTTTGGGACCATCTTGCAATAAAGGGAGTACAGGTATAATGTCGAACCACAGAGAGCGTGTTCAAGACATCCCAAGTGAAATGCAATTTAGATTAGGTTGGAAAGTATTTTATGAATTTGTTGGGTGTGTTAAGCGATGACAAGAGTAAGTTGAAAGGGTGTAAGTTGAAAGAAGATTAGGCTAGGTGCCTTCCGAGCTTTCCTACGTGCTTATTCTCTCTTGGGATTTTTGTCCGTGGTGGGCCTAGGTGAACTATGGCATGGCACTTCACGGCTAAGTACTTCACGCCACAAAAAATGTACTAGGGGGATCTTGGCGAGACCGTCTAACACTTAATGTTGGTAAGTTGTCAACCTCACCTAGGTGTCGAGATTATGATAACTTGTCCCTCCTAGACCTCACTCATGAGTGCACCACCCTTTGGCCGACTACACATCACCCTCATAGGCAAAGTCCATTTTCACGGCTAGGTACATTGGGTAAATGCCTAGTCTAGTGGTTAGATTTATCCACGCTCCCCTTCACGGCTAAGTACTTTAAGTCACGCTAAAATTAGTTGGGAAAGAATCTAGGTCGTTACTAGCGCTACTTGCCACTAGCTTCCAATGGAGATCTGTTACCCAATGCATTATGATCCCTAACCATTACATGCTCTCAAGATTTAGCCCATTCAAAACCAAACACCTCGGGGGCACTAGGGCACCCATCCCAAAAAGAGACTCACACAGTCATTTAAGAAAAATAACTATGCATTAAAAGGAACAATGTCATAAAAGTGATAAAGAGAAGGAAAAGAGAGTGCTCAATCTCGGTGAAGAGCCGCTCGATCCGAACCCATCATGCATCTCTTGCTCCTTGAGCTCCTCCTTTAACAACTAAACTTTAATTTTAAGTTCTCAATGTCAAAAGCTTACAATTTGATGGGTTGAGGGGGTATTTATAGAGAAGTCTCCCCCTCAACCCCAAAATGAGGTAAAAAGTCCGAAGTGCCCTCAAAATAACTAATTCTCACGGGAAAAATTTGGCGAACACGCCATCCAGTGCTAAAGGCATCGTCCGACGAGCTAAGCTGGCGGGCAATTCTGGGGTTAAGGGACCAACCGGTGGGTGCGGAGTTTAGGTGGTGTCAAGGGCACCGACCGGTGGGCGATTCTGCTGTTCAGTGGATTCTTCATGAAAAGCTCATCACTCGCTCTTTGAATGCCGTTCGGCTGGCCCCACTGCTGCCCGGTAGGACATTGGAGGTTCGGGGAAATATGGATGAGCTTCTCCCGCCGTCCATTGGATGGGGCACCGATCGGTGTAGGTCAGTAGGAGAGATGCCGATCGATGCAGATTTTGCCATTCGGTGGGTGCAGCTTGCTTTGGCTGGCTATCTCTCGGCCCTACTCTACCAAAGGTTACCTCTTCTCCCTGCAAAACCCTCCTCCAAAAGTCATGAAAATATAAACGTGAAACAATTCTAGGCAACAGACCTAAAAATGGCATAAAATGACTCAAACAAACTCAAGACTAGGTCTAAATGACCTTCAAATAAGGGTATAAAGTGAGCATTTCTTACGCTCATCACACCCCAACACTTCAATCTTTGCTTGTCCTCAAGTAAAAGACACAAGTATAGACACAAAAACTTAGACAGCTAAGGTCAAGAGCTGGCACTCTCTTATAAATAATGACCTCCCCCGCAATATTGATCTTTCGTCATAGAAAGAACCCATGACCTAGTAGGTCACTACCCTGGATGTAAAAAAATAAGAATGCATAGAGACAATACCTTCAAGAGTTTAACCAAGAATTAACCCAAGGAGGGTAGGACTCGAGAGTTGACCACTCAGAGGGAAGGAAATTTGATTATCCTCGCTATGGTGTGGTCTACTCACTATCCCTCGCGTACATGTCTGGGAGTCTTGAGTCATCCTACTTGCACTCGTGTTCGTCTCTCACTAATGAGGGTTGCGATCAAGGGGACTTGGCTCGGGTCAGAATGGGGTCAAAGTAATGGTGAGGATAATTGAGTGGGTAGTGGCTATCCACCCTAATCCAAGGTACTATTACACATACACTAGCACTCAACTATTCTATTTGCTCACCGTACTTGAACGCTCAACCCAATGTACCCGAGACCTATAGCCATAAGGCCAAAACCTTGCCCTTTATTTGGTTGCCTTATTGGTGTCACACATGCTCTTTTTATGCTTTTCTTATTTTTCTATTATTTTTGTTATTTTTCCTTTCATTTTTTTCTTCTTTTTCTTCACTTGATTCTCCTTTATTCATTTTGGCAAAATTTTGGTTAAGGCAAGGTTTGGCGATTGAATTTGGCCCTATTCTATATATTTTCCCAAGTACAATCCTTTAATGAGCCTATTCTATCATGAAACCCTTAAACAAATCCCCGGTAGATAGATCCTAAGCGCGACCTCGGACTAGATGTCAAAGGTGGGGAAATTGGATTGGGGTTAGCATGGTCAATATGTGTATCAATTGAATAGCTTGGTTCAAGGGGTTATACAAGGGAAAAGGAAATATAGGGTTAGGCTTTAAGGCTCTGGGAAAAATTCAATCAAACACGGCCCCCGTCCTCCCGTAAATCACTCAAAAACATGAAAAAACCAAGTACTCATAGGATACCCCAATTGCCTAGAGCGTATAAGCACCTCATGAATAAAATTGGAGATGGTAGTCTCCACCTAATGCTCAAAACTAGCTCACACAAGATGGCTCATCAAGCCTCGAGTCTGCCCAACTAGGGAGACCGCAAGATTAAACAAGTGAGGGTATGGAAGCTCCGCATTCCTATATCTTACGACCAGGGTTAGATTCCTACTAAGTGTGGAATTTGTTTTAAAACGAAGAAATCAAAAAAAAAATTGGGGGGGGGGGGGGTCAAATTTTCAAAAGTATGCCAGAACCTGACTTAAACAACTAATTCTAGACCTAAGCATGCAAGTTCCTACTTGGAACTCCCCCACCCACCCACACATGAATGACACATTGTGCTCAATGTGGGAAGAGCTAGGAAAAGAAATTGACAATGAAAACAAATGACAATGAGGACCTCCGTGGCCGACAAAGTCTCAAAATAATTCAATCAAAAGCACACAGAACAACCTCCATCGTCATAACGAATGCCAATGAATGAGGACAAAAACAAAATGACAATATGATCATGACTTAGGAGGAGAGAGAGAGGATGTCCCTGATTTGATGGGTCATGGTTGGGGAGCATGTTGGAGGTGGGCGAAGTTGCTCCCCTGCATGAACCGCCACTCAGTGGGTGTCCTGCAGCCTGGCAGGTTCTGGATATTTGCTGCCTTTGCACGAGCTCATCTTTTGGCTGTTAATGACATTAGTTAATCATCAATCACAAAATTACGTGATCACCAAACTTAGGTGACCACCGGGGTAAGGGACTTCTGCTACCTACACAAAAGAAAAAGTGAAACATAAAAGTGCTCATTTATGGTCCTAGTTTGACCTTGTCTTTATTTCATTTTGTCACAGACCAGTGTTTAAAGGCTAAGTTCCTCTCTCCTTGCGCCTCTCCTGGATCATCCTGGACTGTCACTTTCACCTCTTTGATCTCGATGTCAAGCTTCCCTTGGATGAGTGCAATACAGAGTTAAGTGATCTCTGGATCAAATGCTTTCATGTCGCCATCGGGGGACAAGATGTGCACTCTCTCAAATGGGCTATGTGTGTACAACCCAAAGATTTTAACGGGCAGGCTACTTCCTTATTGTAATTCAGTTCTGGTGTCAATCTCGAATAACACTTTGTTTCCACCAATTGAGAGTGAAATCGATTTATCGCACCCATCAATTGTAGCTTGCCTACTTGCCAGGAACAGACTTTCTAATACTGGGAGGAGTTCTTTTGCACTTAAAGGTTCAACTACAATGAAGTCTTCCTTAACCTCACACCCTTGAATTATGATGGGAACTTCTCCAGCATACCCTAGTGGGGTTATCGTCCGTCCATTAGCCAATTGAATGCTCGTATGACATGGGTATGGTCCAACTGAGTTCATCTTCCTCCACCGGTGAATTGGCAGGATGTTCACCGCAGCTCTACCCTCGCATCTGGCCAAGGGACGTCCACTCTTCCAATTACTACTAAAATACCAAGACTTGGGGTCTTCCTCCTGTATTTGCTTTGCTCGCTGAACTCCTCCTCATATGTTGCATTATCATTGTTCTCCATACCCCTAGCTCTTTTTCCCCTCGATGGTGGACTCTGCTCTGTGTTTAATAGTAAACCATTCTTTATTGTCCACTGGAGAGTTTGGTTTAGAAGGGCGCTTGATTCCGTCACCTCCCTCTTGTTATATCGTGGATACCACGCCTTCTTCTTCTGTTGTCAGGTGTATCTAATGACTTTTGAGCTTTAGATCCACCGCCCGGTTCCCCACATTGATTGAAGAATGAGTTATTACCAAGAATGGCCGTCCCAAAATTAGAAACCTTTCCATCCCTTCAGGATCATGTATGATTTTGAAGTCAGCTTGCACTTCGATCCCCTTGATCAGAATTGTCCACTCTTTCAACTTTCCCAGGGGGTTGATACCAATCCATTTACCATTCACAGTTGGCTTTGAGATGGGATTAGTGGGTGTGACTCCAGTTCCTGTCATAGGGATAACGGCATAATATTCACTGAAGATCCTGCATCTATGATGGCCTTCTGTGCCAATTCTTTCTTTACTCCTACAAGAATCATGATCCTCCCGGGATCTCGCTGAGTGTGATTTGTTTCTTGGGCACTTCCCTGTACATCTCGTTCTTCACTAATAATCATTAAGCATTCCTTTTGTGGTGTATCCTTTATGGCATATACTGGGGTGCCTGTGGATCCTGGAAGAAGTCTTTACTGTCTGGCATCATTTCTTTTCTCTAGCCCATAGTGTGTCTGAGTTTGTCCTATGCATTGTTGTTGAATGATGATGATGCGTGAGTAGTCGCCTTTAGGTCGGGTGCCCTAGTGCACCCCGCATGACTTGGTTTCAAATGGGGCTTCACCTTTAGAGCATGTAGTGTGTAGAATGCTTAATGCTTTAGTTTGATAGACCACAGTGTTAGGATTGTGAGTGCAAAACTCTCTCCTGACCTTAGGTTCTTGCCAATAGACCCTAGCCTCGCTCGAATGATTTAATTGTCATGGGAAGAGCAGAAATACTACCCGTTAGACTAGTGATTCATGATGTGAGAACCTACGTCAGTGACAGCGCAGGGAGGACAATAGTTGGCTATTAGGTGGTTCATTAATTAGTTGGGATTAGGAGGATAACTGGTGATGCGTACACTCTTGTCAGGTTGACAACTCACTGTGAGAGTGAGTGTCCATGGAGTGGACTGTTTGGAACCTAGATCCCAACTTTCATGCTCACTTAGGCCCAGCTGGTAGTCAATAAGCTCATGAGAGACTAAGTTGCAAGGAGTTGCATGAAAGCACCATGCCCATTTCTTCCTTATTGCTATTTTCCCTGATTTCTTATTGTCTTGGCTTGACCTTTCCCAAAAACAAAATAAAAATATTTTTTAACCTAATCTACTTGTGCAATTTGCCAAGGTTTTCAAAAACGATACGGAGAACAACCCGCTCTAGCCTCCGGATCCTGTTTTGACAGGTCTGACTGGTTAAAATATCAGTCGGACCGATACTTATTTTCATTTTAAATAATATATTTGTAGCAAATATTTTAATAACCCCATCCCTGTACCCCTCGTTTACCCCCCAATTTCTCTTCCCAATAAGCCAAGAAAAAAATGCATCTTCCCAATGTTATAGCTTGCATTTCATTTTAAAGGCCACTTAACCCATTTTACTTTCCCATACAACTTTCCATTTCTCTTTCCCAAACAACTTTTATATTTCCCCTCAAAAAACCAAGGTTTTAAAAAATACGGACCGACCGGTGGTCCGACTGGTCAGACTGTGAAACGGGCATGAGAGTGTACCAATTTTTGACTAAAAATGCCTACCTGACGAACTGCCCGAAATCTGGTCACACTAGGTAGTTCGTTCTGAAAACTGACCCGGATAAATTTGGTTGGTAAGGTCATTAAAAAAATTAAAAAAATACTTTTCCCCCTAATTTTCTCTCCCCGACCAAACTATATTTACTCTCCAACTACATTTCCCCCTTTTCTCTTTTGTGTCTTTCTTTTCCCGACCAAAAAACCTCAGGAAACCTAATTTTTATTTTTTCCCCTTTTCGATTTCTCTCCACGGTGCCGGCTTCCGAGTTCTGACTAGTGACGACCACCTCTCCGATGCCATCTCTCCAACGCCCAGGTAGGTATCTCTCTCTCTCTCTCTCTCTCTCTCTCTCTTAACCTTGTGTTCGCCGACGGCCAACTTTTTGGTGGATGAAATTGCTCGGGTTTTTCTTTTGTTCGTCGTGTGTGGGTTAGAAAGTCGTGATGATAAGGGTATTTGCACTTGCGGTTCTGGAATCCAGTTAAGTTCCTTTTGTTCATGTGAAGAAATTTGTTCTTGCAGTTCTGGATTCGTTGTTGCAGGGGGGATTTCAATTTGAACAACTTCCAGCCTCCAGGATGGTGTCTTGTCCTAGAAGTTGTTATTTGGGTCGATTTTTGTTTGGGTCGAATTAGAAAGTTGTTGTTTGGGTTAATTTCTATTTGGGTCGAATTAGAAAGATGTTGTTTGGGTTAATTTCTGTTTGGGTCGAATTAGAAAGTTGTTGTTTGGGTTAATTTCTGATGGGCTCGAAGCTGTATGTTGTAAGGTTGCCATGGATTTTTGAGATGGGTTGGTGTATTGTTCTTGCTTAATTGATTGTTTGTTGATAGGTGATAGTTATGTCTAACTCAGGAGCTACTCGTCCTGAATCGGAAGCTGAAACTCTAACACAATCAAGTGCTGCTCCAAATGTGAGAGTTAAGAGGGATGCAGCATGGGAATATGCAATTCTACTCGATAATTCAGGCAAGAAATTAATTCAATGCACCTTTTGTCAAAAAAGTATTACTGGAGGAGGAATTTATCGGTTCAAGCAGCACTTGATGGGTATCAAGGGAGACGTTGAGATATGCAAAAAGGTTCCAAGTGATGTACGAGAAAAACTTATATGTATAAATTCTGAGAATTCCAAGAAATTCAAGGAGAAGTCGGGAAGCTTTGAGAGTTTGGATAGTGAGGAAGTTACAATGCCATTGCCAACTCCTTCAAAGAAAAGAGGTATTGAAGCGAGTTTTCAAAAGCTTTTTAAGCATGGCGTGCGTGACCAATCTCAGCCAGGTATTAAAGTTGCATTGCAAAGTAAGGAAAGATGGCATGACACTGATTTGGCTTGGGCAACATTGTTTTATGATGCTGGAATTCCATTAAATGCTTTGAATTTGCCTTATTTTCAAATAGCTATTAACAAGAGTGTTGCAATGGGTCATGGATATACACATCCAGCATATCATGCTATGCGTGTTGGGTTGCTTAAAGATGCCAAAAAATCAGTTGAGGAGTATAGAAAAGGTTGGAAGGACACGGGATGTACTATTATGACGGATGGTTGGACGAATGGTAGGCAAAGGTCTTTGATCAACTTTTTGGTCTCTTGTCCTAAAGAGATTACATTTGTGAAGTCTGTTGATGCTTCAAATTTCATCTCAGATGCTAAAACATTGTGCAACTTATTTTCTGAGATTGTTGAGTGGGCGGGTGTTGATAATGTTGTTCAGCTTGTGACTGACAATGGAGCTAACTATAAGGCAGCTGGCAGATTGTTGAGTGAAAAGTATATAACCATCTTTTGGACTCTGTGTGCTGCACATTGCATCAACTTGATTTTGAAGGACATTTGTGAAATGCCGATGATGAAAGTGACAGCTAATGCGGCTTCTAAGTTCACTGTCTTTATGTACAATTACAAGTTGACTTTGAATTGGTTGAGACATCGTCCAGGTTGGAATGAGATTGTTAGACCCGGTGCTACACGATTTGCTACAACTTTTATAGCACTTCAAAGTTTGCATGACCACAAGGCAGACTTGGAAGCTTTGGTCGTATCTCAAGATTACACAAAATTTTTGAAGATGACGAAGGGTATAGAAGTGAAGCAAATTGTATTGGATTACAGGTTTTGGACCAATGCTTTGATTGCTGTGAAGTTGATGGCTCTCTTGATGCGTCTATTGCGTATTTGTGATGGTGATGATAAGCCTGCAATGGAATATGTCTATGAGGGTATGCGTAGGGCACGTAAAGCCATGAAGGATATATTTGTGAACAAAAAGAGACTTTACAAGCCGTATACCGATATCATCAAGGCTAGGTGGAGAGGCATGTTTTGTCAACCTATTCACATGATAGCATACCAATTGAATCCCGCCTTTCAGTATGATCAGGACACTTATCGCAAGAAGCAAATTGTTATCCAAGCTATGCTTGATTATGCAAGCCTTCATAAGAGGATGGGCAACATAGATGGAAAAAATCTCTATCATGAAGTGGAGTACTTCAAAACTCGTAGACTACCATCTTTTGCACATGAAATGGCATTGGATATGTCAAAATCTCTTAGTCCAGGTAATTACAATTCTATGTAATTCATAACTTTGGTATAAATAGAAATTATTTTACGTGTATCAATTATTGATATCTTTTTTAATAGATGCATGGTGGAAGTCATTTGGAGGGAGTACACCAACTTTGCAAAAGTTTACAATCAGATTCCTCAGTCAAACATCTTCTTTTTCGGGTTGTGAGCATAATTGGAGCACATTTGATTGGATTCATTCAAAAAGGAGAAACCGACTAGAGCATGAAAGACTCAATGACTTGATATATATTCATTATAACTTGCGCTTACAGAACAGGTATGAATGAGTTGACATAAACTTAATGACTTGATGAGTATCTTATGTTATGACTAAACAATATTTTTAATATTTTAGGCGCAAGCGTGCACTACAGTTATTTGATCCTATTGATTAAGAATCCATTGACAAGACAGAATTTTGGATCACTGATGAAAATCCGGAAGAAGAAATTGGTGTAGAGGAATTGGAAAATATGCTAGAGAAAGCACCAATTTGTGGTCAAGAACAAGATGAAGATCCGGGAGTAGTTTTGCTTCTAGAACAAGATGATATTGCGGTGCTTCCTGGAATGAATTGGGAGAATGAAGATTGACTAGCATAAGCATTGCCACGAGAGGAACCACAAGATTTGGATATTTGACTATTGTGGTTGCTAGCTTTCATATTTGGATTTGAGTACACTTTGAAGTTTGAATTGAGACATTTGGTGTGATTGTTGCTTTTGTTATAAGGATATTGGATGTGTTGTATTATATTGTTGCTTTGATTGTATGGATAATTGGATATCGAGTTTGATGTATTGATATTTGGTTTGATGTTGATTATGAATTTATGATTATGTTATGGCATTTATTTGATGATTTTTGAATGTATGTATATGATTACAGCCTTACAGGGACTAATATACATTGCCTATAGTTTATATATATATATATATATATATAAAATAAAAGGTCAGGTCCGACTGGTCAGACCGGTTGACCCAGATGTCGGCCCAAAATCCGGGTCAACCTCCTGGTCGTTTTTAAGAACCTTGCAAAAAACCAGCTTTTCCATTTTTCTTTCCACGTTCTATCTTCTCCCCCCTCTATCTTTGAACTCCAAAACTACAAAAATCTCCTAAAAATACATCCAAATTTAGTTTCTAAGCACGAACACAGCCAAATCAATCCAGTACATCTCAATTATAAGACCCAATTGCAGAACCAAATGAGACTTAAAGCTAGCGAAATCATAAGCTCTCTTCTCAAACCTAGAAAAAGGGGAAAGAAAAAAGCTTCAAACTTTAGAGGATTTTGTATATTTTATTGATCTAAGTTTACCAAACGTAGAGATGAGCAGCTCTCAAGAGACCATCCTCTTCTTCGAGGACCACTGCCTCCGGCGGTGCCGCCATTCATGTTCTCATCAATCGATTTCGGGGAGGGAAACCTAACGAACCGAAAAAACCCGGGTTGAAAATTCAGTCAAATCACTCGACCCGACCGGATTTTGTCCGGTTTGTTAGGTAGCCGAGTTTTAGTCTGTAACCCTGCACTCTGATTCATAGTCCGACAAATCGGACCGTCAGTCGGACAGCGTTTTTTAAAACCATGCAATTTGCTGGGAATGTCTTGAACCGGCTTCCTGTGATTCGACCTTTTTCATACCCTATTTTTTTTATTGCATCCGGGTGTAAAAACCCTCTTGTCACCTATGTTGTCTGGTCATTTTCAGTACGATTAATATCTTGTTGCACCACATTAGCTTCCTTTTCAAGTTACCCGATGGGGCTCACATCAACAATCCCGCTAAAAGAAGTTACTTCCACTTCTCTGGACTTCTCTATAGGGAGGGCCTGCAATTCAATGCAAGGAGGGGCAAAAATGCTGGACTCCTCACGGCCAAAACAGTCTTCCCATCGAGCAGCTCCCGGGGAGCTACTGCCTTCCTCGTGGCGAGCAGCTGCTAAACTCCTGGTTTGCTCGTGGCGAGCAGCCTCCCCGCTATGATCAAAGGTCTCCTGGATGTGAGGAGAAGCAATCCTGCTGCCCTCCTTGGCGGGAGCAGCATCAACGTCTCAAGGAGGGCTAGTGTTTCTGGCTTCCTCGTGGCGAACATCCACCTCCACAGGAGAGGGACTAAGCTCCCTGGCCTCCGCACTTTCAATTTTCCCATTATCCTACTGTAGCGTCTCTGCACCTGAATAAACCAAGAGTTCACCTTCCTCTCCTTCATTCTCTCCCTCATTACTAAAGAGCCGCATAAGCATTTGAAGTGGAAATACCCGCCAAATTTGTATCTACCTCTCATGGAGCCAAATTAACCATCGAAGCAAAAACTATACCTGGAACCTCAACAATCTTGTCAACTGAAACCGCATCCTGAAGTCCAACAGAATTATTATTTAGGTCTACACCAACCTCTCTAGTCTCCCTTGTATTAACCTTTGGGAGTGAGGGCGGGTTGACCTTTTTCTGCCAAACCCTCTTGTGTTGTCTACCCTCCATCCGAGAGGGACCATCTCCATGTGCCACTTGTTTGCCACGGGCAATATCCCGTCTCCTTGCAGCCTCTGCATCATCATCTATAGGGTGTAATTTACGATAGAAGGCCATCTGATGCCCGATAACCTTGCAGTGATCGCTAAACTTGGGCAATTCCTCATACATGACATCAACTAAGATACTTGCATGTATGAGTTCAAGCGACACTTTATCACGTAAGGGCTTGAGCATATCCAACTCAATCAAAACTCTCACCTAAATTTCATTAGTACTAGGGATGGCAATTAGACCCTTATCTTGAGGATATATACTGATCCAGACTCGAAGGTTCCAAAATCCGTTGAATTTGACCGGGTCTAGACCCTGATCCTGCCCGAATTCTGATATTTTAAAAAGATAAGGGCATGGATATGGATCTATAGGATCCTACCCAAATTTTATAAATTAATATTAAAATAATATATATATTAATTATTAGATATAATATCAAATTCTCAATTTTTTTGGTAGGTAAATATTATTTATTAAAATGATAGTTCAAAACAGAGCAAACGCAAAAAGAAAGACAAGATAAAGGGGCCCGATATTTACATCGGTTACAACCCCACCCCAACCAAAACGTTCCCTCAACCTCAAGATGCGAAGAAGAGGGACATATAAATAAATCCTTGTAGGCAATCAAGAAAGTGAGCATGATTGTGAATGATTGAGGCATCCGTTTAAAAGATCCACTCTTGGGCATGAAAGAGCACAGAATGCAGGAGAAGCTCATTATTGCACCTCGCCTCATTGAAGATAATATTGTACGAAGCAGCCATAGGCCCCAAGTAATAGCAGCGAAAATCACGAACCAAATTCTCAATTTTAACTTACCCAACTTCAATTTTTTTTATTTGCTTGTTTGGTTTATTTGTATTGATTTGTTTAATTAATGAAAATGTCTCATTGCTATTTGCAAACTATCAAAAGATAATTTAATTTTTAAAAATTAAATATTTTAAAAAAAATACAAACTCGCAAGTTGCCTTGATCCTACCGAATTTTTTAGGACTCAGATCCTGCCCGAATCCTTATTTTTAAAGAAGATAAGAATAAGGATCTAGATCTATTATTTACAAAGAGAATAAGGATCTGGGTTCTATGGATCCTATCCGATCCTGCCCATTGTCATCCCTAAATTAGTGCGATCTAAAGCTGCCGCATCCACCCCAATTGGTAACCCAATGGCCTAAGCCAGACGAAAAAATAATATCTGACGCAATGTGTTCGATACTTAATCCATTGACCTTAACCCAAACTTTAGCACAAGAAGTAGTAGTCCTGGTTGATTTGAACTGAGAGACCCATAGATGCAAGAATAAGAGTGTTGTAAGGTAGTTTCCATGTAGTAGAGCGCCAAACATTCTCCCGTTCCTGTTCGGACTTGAAGTGAAAACTGTAGTAGCCCATCCCTAGGGATATCATAGTCCATGACGAAATCATCCAGACCTTGGCGATCGCACCTCGCAAATCAGAGGAAGAGCAAGGCTTAGAATCTTTAGGAATAAATAATCAACCGATAAAAGCTCATTTCCCAAATTTTTCACAAACAGTCGATCGATCTCTATCACAAAAAACCTTAAAATGATCTCCTTTAAGGACAGGTTTAAAGTTGTTACCATTATAGGTACATCCCCCGGGCTGGGGCATCGTACAGCTGTTACCGTAGAACATTGTGAAGTTGGCACAGTGAAAGTGATTAAAATGGAGGCTGTAATCACTCCTACAGGTGGGCGAGTGTATATGGAGTTAAGTATATACAACGGGTGGAGACTAGCATTTCAAAGTTGGGATCCGGGAGACGTTGGGTTTAATCAAGTGAAGTAAGTGAGTGTGGTTAAGAAGTATGTGAGAAAGTTCGAGAAAATAAAAACCAAAATGTTGCAGGGAATGAAAATGCCACAAATATAGATATGAGATGTTTTTTACAATGTATATGATCAGCCGTATGTCATTGTTGTTGTTGGTGGTCTTGGAAGTTGTGCCACAAATATAGATATGAGATGTTAGCTGATGTGGTCACTGAGTTCTGCAACAAATATGGATATAAGATGTTAGTGGATATGTTCATACTTATGCAGGTGATGTTTTTTAAATTTTAGCAGCAATTTTGGCCTCGATGGCGATCAAAGGAAGTTTCTCCTGTCGATGTTTGAACTGTGGACTTTAAAGTTCTGAGTGTTGTTGAACCTAGAGTGCTTATTGTTGGAGCCAAAGATGTGTACGGTGAAGCTGCAAAAGTTGAGCTTGTTGATGACGTTACAACTGATATTGAACCTAGAGTGTTTACTGTACAAGCATTCAAGAAGCATTTACATGAGGAAGGTCTGATCTTGATCACGCAAGGTGATGATGCTGCGAGTAGCCATGCTACAAATTGTGTTCAAAAGCAGATTCTTTTTAGAAAAATGGTTGAGATGCATGTCAAGTATTTTTGGGATATGCAATGTTTGGTTTCCAAAACCATCCTCTATTCAACAAGGCCATGAAAGAAGCATTTGAATTACTTTGCAACGAGATAGTAGTTGGCAGTTTTGTGACTGAGATACTCTCTACATTTGGTGACAACTTTCTCAGAGATGGGAATGAGCAAATGAGTGGTGAAGTTGTTGGAGATACCCTTGAAGAAAATGGTGCAGCTAAATTTTACAGGGAAGCACTTGGGTGGCGTTTCCTTTTTTGGGTGCAAGTTGGATTCAGATGATGCCAAACGAGATGATGAGACTCATATGAGAGTTCGATGTTCCAACTTTGACGTGCCTTGAACTTTGAGGACAAGGTTCTTTCGAGGGGGAGTAATATTACGTATCAGGACTGTAGCGATAATAAAATATAATAGTAGTGACTATACGGTAATAGGCAATGTTATAAGTAGTGGATTAACACGATTGTATAGGGGTATTATTGTCATTTTAATCAAATCTATTGATTCTACTCTTCCTCCCCAATTCTCTCTCGTTTCTGGGTATGGATTGGGTACGGAATGTCACTATTCCGAACCGTTTGGAATGAAGACACGCGGGGACTTTTTTGCAAACGTGCTAAAATACAGAGACCAAAATGAAAAAAGCCATGCACAAACACAGGCCGGATACAAATGCCATTATCACATAACTGCGCACGCCAGTATCACATAACTGCGTACGCCAGTATCACATAACAGTGCATGCCAGTGTGATCTTTTTGCAAAAATGTTAAAACATGGGGGACCAAAATGAAAAAAACTATGCATGCCATTATCATCAACGGGGACTTGCCGTTTTCACAAAAACAAATGCCATTATCACATAACTACACTTGTCATTATCACATAACTGCGTTTGCCATTGTCACATACCTGCGCTTGCCGCTGCGGTCCCCTTTCAGTCCAAACTGTACGGAATCAATTCCTTCACTCCGTACCCAATCCAAACCCCTCTTTCTCTCTTCTATCCCCTTCCCTTTCTAATTCTTTCCCCAATTAATTCTCAATTCTATCAATTCCTATTTATCTCGACCCAATTCCAATTTGGGTTTGTAACACTCTCCTAATCTCAGGTTCCCCGCAATTTCTCTCTCTAGGGTGTCTTTATGGTTGCTTGATTGATGGGTCTTGGATTGGGAATTGATGTGGGTTTTGCTTGTTTTAGTGTGGTGATTGATGGGTCATTGCGGATTCTAAGACCAAAAGAGAAACTTGCTCCAATAAGAGGTGCTAGTGTACCCTCTGTTTGGGAGTTAGTGCAATCTGTTTGAGCAGTTGATTTTGATAATGAAAAAGATATTCAAAAAAAAGATAATGAAAGAAGAAATTTTTCCTAAACGTCTTGTTTTTTTTCGAATATTCTAAGAATCAACTAAATAAAACTTTTATAGTTGTCGTTCTAAGTGACTTTCGCTACATAAACATCATAGTTTTAAAAAAAGGTCTGACCGATGGTTCGACTGATCGGTTACGAATCAAGCAAAAGAGCGGCCCGTTTTAGGGGTAAAAATGGCCTCTGGTCAGACTACCCAAAATCCAGTCAGACCGGATAGTTCGTACTAGTTTTTGACTCTGACCACCCTCTCTGACTGAATTTTATCCAAATTAGCAAAAATTAAAATAAAAAGGTCGTATCATATGCTCAATTTTTCTAAATCAACAAAGAAAAATAGATTTTATATGTTATAAATTGGTTGATATTTCTAAAATGTGCATTTTGACTATTTAGGCTACATATTATTTGAATAATAGTAAAAAAAATTAATAAAAATTGACTGGTCCGACCGGCAGTTTGACAGCTGTTTTAGGAACATATTCAAGAAGAAGGTAGATTTGAGTCTGTCGCAATCCACCACCTTTCCATGCTCCACCTCAACACCGTCCCACCACCACAACCACCGATAAATTCACTTCATGTGGCGACTCCATGAAAAGGCCATCACCCTCTTTCATTTCGTCTTTCCCGGAACTCTCTCCCAAATGGGTAACTCTGTTTATGCTTACACCCTCCCGGACGAACCGGAAAACGAACAAAATTCGGCCCGTATCAAAACCCATATTTTAAAACTATGATAAACATCACTAGAGAATGTGCACGTGTGAATTGAAGGTGAGATTGGCCCTTTCTACTCTAGGCCTATCCCAATTTGGTTTGATTTAATAAAAAAAGCCAGTCACAGTACAAATTGGCGAAGGTGTCCAAGCTCAAAGTATCATAATTATATGCTAGAACAAACATATCTTCCGATGTAATATCGAACGGATAACGGTTAACGCAAAAATTTCTAGTATATGCTTTATTTGTTAGGTTCATAGTTAAGAAGATATCTAAAAAATTTAAATTTGTTACGAATTGAACCTAAACGAGACTATTCTGTTTAGTGGTGATTTATCCAACTTCACTGTACTATCTGGCCCTTATCCTAGTGCCATACCGTGGAAGCCCCATGTAATGGGTCTCATGTCTTGTGCGGCTATATATGGAATGGACCAATGTTGATGTCTTCTACTTTGGAGGGTAACGGTTGAACTAGCATTCCTCGTTGCTCTTTTGATTTATTGAAATTCTCAGATTAAATGAGCTTGTTTTGTGTTTAGAAAAACACCGTCTCAAGTAGTGAGATTGTTGTTAAGGAAGAGATACGGGCCCCAAAAAAAAAAGATGAATGAACAAGTATGAATCGATGACGACGTCAGATCAAACTGATGAAGAAGTTGTTTAAAAATTGGAGTAACAAGACGCTCATCTGAAATTAACAATTGAAAGGGGCCGTCTGTAAAAGACTCAAATGGAGATGAGTCTCCTAGAACCACTCTCTTATGGAAGACTGATTACAGAGAAAAAAATTGGCGATTGCTGATTTCCTTTTAAAACATCGCCAGCTACAACTGTAAAATAATTACAGACCCTCCATGGCCATCCCCCCTTATTGAAGCTTCTACTTAGATGCTCAAAATTATAACTATTAAGCTGTCCTTTCGCTAGTTGATCTCCGAAAGGATAAACCGGATTTTACATCGATGCAAGGGTTAATTGATCCTACCTTAACCGAGTCAGTCTCCCTACAACTACTACTGCTAACTAATTTCCTACTTGATCTAATTGAGTCGGTGTGCAAAAACGGATCAATCTCCTTGCCTTCCAAACCGGCCGCACGGCTGCTCCCATTTTTCGGTCTATTCCTACCATCATCCCTCGCCTTCGAATCTGCGGGCTCCATCTTAGACGGTCTTGGTTGAGATGGAATTGACACACAACTATCCAGAGGAGAGGTTGGTGAATATGTGGAATACATTGGCGAGGAAGATGAAGATGAAGCATCAGAGCCAGAACTACTTCTCCATGCGTTGTTGCAGCCACCAAAAATGTAATCTGATAATTCATCTGTAGATGCAGAATCCTTGGCGCTGTCAGTGCTGCACGATCCTTCGTCGGAGTTGTTACTACTAAAAGAGAAACTGTCACTTGAAGAGTCCTCCTCTATGATCTTCTGTAGCCGGTGGAATTTCAAATAGAAGGAGTCATAACTGGACAAGCTTTCTCTGTTGCCTTGGGGGTTAGTGTTGGCAACATTTGATCTTGACCTCATAGTCGGGCTCTTTGCATTGATTCGGGATGGATTACTTGTGCCTTTTGTATCAGGAGGGATTGTTGAGTTCCTTATCAACCTTGGGGCCCTCGGGGAGCACCTGCAATCAAATTAATCAGATATAACACCAACAAAAAAAAGAAAAGAAAACCAAAACCCAGGAGATCAAATTTTTCAAGCCTTTACCTCGAATAAAGAAGCATATATGCCCCCTTCGCTAAGACCCTTTCAAGATCCACACTTGTCACCTGTCCAATAACAACCAAGAACATAGAAGTCAGGGTACTTCAATAAATTGTGCCACAAAACTAAACCAAGGAGAGGAGAGAGGAAATCCCAATCCAAACATTACTATCCTTAAATAACACTTACCGTGCTATCGTCAACCTTGAACCACTTATTCTGGACATTTTTGACATAGCAGACATAGTGTCCGGAAAATGCAGCATTCATCACATCCACATGAACAATGACTCCGTAAAGCCCATATATAGGAGTGTTATCACTTGTCGCACTCATATATGGTGCTAAGTTCAGAATCTCTGGAAAGCGAATTGATTTGTTCAGCTTCCCAAATTTACCCGACTGCAAATTCCGAAGTGCTAAAATCAATGAGAATCACTGTTCAGACAAAAAAATAAAGTTGCCAGTAATATGAAATTTCACCTGGAATCGCTTCAAAGCAATAGTGAGAACATTAGGTGCCTCCAGTATCGTCAACTTTTTCTTGGCTCTCTCCTTGGATTTGCACCTAAGCATGTGAGACATGATAATGAACTGAGACAAGGAAAACAAAAAAAATTGTGGAAGGAAAAAACCAAAGCTATTGGAATTAGTCACATAAAACTGTCTTTATATAACTAGTAACCATTGTCTTCTTAGGATACGTAACCAACTTAAGGAGAAAACCACTAAACCGCAACATATTACTGTGTGATACTGCACCATTATGCATATGTACTGTCAAAGCTCACATCAACATCAAGACAAGTTTGACTAGTTTCACACGAGCACAGGGTTCTAACAAGAAGCAAATGGCGCATTTTTTAAAGCTTATTTTGTCAATGACGGGGACCACATACAGAAACTTCCTCCCTCTCGCACAAAATCAAAACCTAGTCTTTTTGTTATAACCCTTGGAAAGAAAGCTAGCCACCCTCGAACTTTAATATGCAGTAAATGCTGCCATGAATTTAGCACAATTTGACTAATAGATAACAAAGACAAGGAATTCAAACACCCCTCAAAATAATACAAGGTAAACCAAAACAAACCTGCTGCATAGGTACTTGTTATCTCCATCCAGAATCTCACTACTCGTAAACCTTTTAAGTGCATCTTCCAACTTTGCAATGTCACCTCCTATTTCAACAGCAAGATCCATCATCCTTTCTTGTTTCTCAGACTTGTGGTTACATTTCAAGCATCTTATCTGCATCTCAAATCAGATGATACAACTATTTAAGAGCCATGACGATCACTGGGAACCAAAGAAAAACAATAAAGCTAACAATGTTCCTTGGTGAGAAAAAAAACACAATGAAAGTTTACCTTTGAATGAAGATAACCCCCAAAAGTAAGGCCAACAAGAGTTGTTTCTTCTTCTAAAGAGGTAAATGAGTTGGCACCGGCTTCTTTCAGGCATATAGATTGCATAGTATCAATTGAGAACCTACAAATGTCAGTGAGTCATTCAAAATAACGTGAAGCCCAAATTCCATGGCACAAAGCAGCAAAGGAGGTAAAAGAGAGTAATTATAAATTCCAACTTCTGCACGGAACATTATGATAGCTTACCTTAGAAATTCATGTGCATCCTCTTCTCGACCATTACTGAGCTGACTTCCAATATTGCGCAGTTGTGAGAGAATCCCAATAGGTGACAGTGGAGATCTACCTTCCTTTGCCTTCGAAATTAGTTTTTCAAACTCACAAGCAAAGCACCACCCCTTATGAAAACCTGGAATGGTTCATGAGCATCCAATTGGTCAGTAAGAGGCAAAAGTTGTCAATGTTATCTTAGCGAAACACCAAGTAAATCTATCAAAATGATAATGTAGAAGCCCAGTACATGTCTTCGAATGAAATCCTTGAGCAAAATAAGCGGTCAAAGGAGGAGTAAAAACCAAGCAATGGAGCACAGCATTTGCGTAACAGCTGCATACAAGAAAATTAGAAATCGTCAGAACCCACCAAATGACACACAGGAAAGGTGCAATCCTAGACTTGCACATATCACTCAAGCAGTAACGAAATTCAATATGCAGAGAGTATCACTTACTAACCAAGAGCTTCGTGATGCATTAAACACCCAATTATCTAAACCAACCTACAACGCTCATCGCTCGGCACATGTTCTATATAGCACCAAATGTACAATCTCATCTTGAGTTTGTTATTTAATACAACCACTAATACAAAATGCCAGTCCAAACAATTAGACCTTAATTCCTTCATTATTTTTGGTCGAGCAGATTTCTAAAACTCGATGGTTGCTAACCCAGGTGAACTTCCTCACCACAATGGACAAGATGATAGTAAAACTAACCACACTATTAGACTACAGAACAGCTCTGTGAGCAGCATATTTTTATTTCTATATAATATCCACTCTACAATATTTTTCGTGGGTCAAACTTTTTGGGGCAAATAGTAGCATTCAATGACTATCTTAATATGTGATTGAATGGTGGAGAAATGGAAATAGGAGAAACTTAGTGTTTGTTTCAAAGACTAGATTACAGACAAAGGCAAGAATACATGAAAGATAACTACTATTCTTTTCTGCAAGGGATATGTCAGCATACCTGTTTCCGCAATTAACAAGACCAAAAGGTCTCATCTCCACCTTATTCGAGATGTACAGCTTTACAAACAGGTCATATGAAAAAAGCCCCTGAAAGTAAAAAAGGAAACGCTTGAACTTAAACTATTGCAACACGTGATTTAAGAAATATATTTAAGAAAAGCAACATAAACAAGCCGAACCGTGTCGTTGTATCTTCCAATTTTTGGCTCCCTTAATTGGTTGACTACTTTTAATGCGGATGATTTCACTCCACCAACATCAGTTGGGGTAGCTGTCGGAGAAGGGGAAATTGTGGGACCAGATAAATCATTATCATGGCTCTCAGATTTTATCTCAACCGGTAGCTGCTCTTTAGGGGCCAAGCGGCTACCAGCAGCAGAGGATGAAATTCTAGTCTTATATATCTTTGACGTACTTGTTGATGTTGATGTTGATGTTGATGTTGATGTAGATGGGCAGACTTCTGAAGAAACCAAATGCAAGGAACCATCATTATTGCCAGAAGACAGGTGAACATCTACTAGAGAAGGTTCAGCTTTGTGTGCACCAGATTTTGACAGATCTGAATGACCATTACAACCGTTAGCCACTGAAGTCGGCTTCTCGCAGCTAACAGATGAAGAGCTTCTAGTATTATCATATTTTTTTGATAGAGTAGTTCTACCGATGGCTGTACTGGCATCCATAGCACCTGAAACTTTAGAACCCACCGAAATGCCTTTTGAAAATAGTTCCGGTTCTTTCACAAAGGGAGCATCAGCCAAAAGTTCAGACTTAGAATGGACCGACTGATAATTAGATTTCGTACTTAAACCATCCCCGTTTGTATAAGAACTGGCCGAACAATCCACAGATTCAAGACTGTTCATGACAGAATCAAGAGTTCTTCCCCAAAAACCAGATGAATTATCGTTGTGCTTGGTTGCTGAATTCTCAGAATCGGGACTTGTGCTCTGATGCGAAAGACCAGTAACTGCATGCTGACTCTTGCTGCCACCAGAAGAATGATACTTGTTGGGATTTGAAATACTCTGTTCGGTGTCACTATCTAAATAATCAACCAAGCAGGCAAATTTAGGAGATGATGGTTGAGAATTCCCCACATTGTTGAAACGATGCTCAAGCATGTCTGGACCTGTATCAGGCAACATGTGTCCATCTGATGCCTCAGTTTCATTTGAAGCAGCACTCTCCCCAACAGAAACATCATCAGATGAGCCACTGTGAAGAGGGGATGTCGAGAATCCAGAAAATGAGCCACCGGAGAATTCTGAAGCAGTATAAGTTGATTCTTCATCTGTAGAGCAGTCATCCGTATTGAACTCGTTCTTCACACATGGAACTTCAACCGAAGCATTCTCATCTCTCTTACCAGAGACTTCTTGTTCCTCTTGCAATGATACTTTTTGACCATGATTCCCCCCATATCCATGGTCGAGGAAGTCCTCACTAAAATGTCGGCATTCTTCCTTGTGGCCTTGTCGCCAGTGGATAATTTGGCATTTGCCAGAACTATATTGATTTTAAATAAAAACAAATAGAATGCAAGGTGTTATTAGGTAGAATAAAACTGTTAATATTCAGAGAGGGGGGAGAGAATAGGAAAACCAAGAAACAGTAAGCATCATTGTAAAGCAAACCACAACTAATAGGACCCAAAAAAGACTTGAGTAGCACAGAAAAAGGGCTAAATGACATCGCAAGCACTAAATTCATAATAAAGCAAAAGGGGCATTCATGCGAACAAGGCAGTTAACTGAACCTGTTAAGGTGTAGATAGTCAAAGAACCTCCACTTCATCAAAACAATTTTCATACACAAACAACCTAGAGAATCTTCTTTTATATGCCACATCCAAGAGACAGAGGGGGAAAAAGTGTTGCTGGTGCAAAAGCCCTCGAACGCGTGATCAATAAGCCAGCAATGGAGCAACTCACCATTGCGCCCGAGCTCATCCTCACATAATAAATCAAAATTAGGGTACGTATGAAAGGCCAAAATCTTTATTGTTCCCAGATGTTCTAACTTCTAATAACCACCTTCTTTAGGACATTCTCCTCGAGCACCAGCATATCCCAGCAAATAAGGAAAGCACTTCAGTCCCTCAACTGACTACAACCTATATGGCAAGCAAGGACCGTGCGGCCCACGGAACGGAACAGAATACACTGAGCTATGATTCGTCCAGAAGATATACAAAGCAACATTGCAATTTATGGCTGGATCACGCCCTAGATTCATCAAATTCACCAAATCCTCCCTTTTCCGCCCTAAACCACTAACAAGGATTCAAAGTTTCTAAAACAAACGTACCAATACCGAACTGCCTTGCAGCGTGCGCACCGCGTGGTGGTCGGGCAAAAGCAAACCGCACACTGGTAACCGTTCCGCGAGGAGGAAGACGAAGAATACGAAGACGGCGACGACGAATCGTAGTAGGACAAGGTGGCCTCCAGCTCAGCCCTAGCTGCCTCCTCGGACGCCAAAACCAACAGCCGCTTGATCTCCGCCTTCCTGTCGACGGAGCGCCTCCATTTCCCCCTAATCACGAGGCCAACCACCACCGCAACCACCGCCAGGCTCCCAAACCCTAGATCCACCCCTACATGCATTTTCTTCTCATCGAGCCCAACATATGGATGCCTACCTCCACACGGCTCGTGAGCTCCAACGGCGGTTAAAGTTAACGGCAAGGAAGCCAACGGCGGAGGGAGAATTCCGTTAGCTTTAACGGGAGTAGGAGGTTGTCCTTCAACGAGCGGAATAATTAGGTAGCTTAGGAGAAGAAAGAGAAGGCAAGGAGGAGGAGAAATTTTAAGGATTTTGTTTTTGTTTTCTAATTATTGTGAGGACAATTTTAGGATCGAGCTTCTAGGGCTTGCAAATTTTCTTATTTGTCCGGAGTGGGGGGGAGAGAGAGAGAGGGGTACTCGAATTAGTCGGTTAATAATTATTTGGAAAATTTTATTTTAGTATTTTACATTGCACAAAATTATTTTAGTATTTTGTAGTATGAAATTGATCAATCGAGTTCAAGTTATTCTGCCCGAATCTTGTCCGTCTTATTCAGACCTTACTCAACCATCTGGACCAACCACATCAACATGCGTTGATGACATGACGCCAAGTGAACATGGCCCTATCCCCTTTCCCCTCTCTTCTCTCTCTCTTCCCTCTCTCTCTCCTCTCCTCTCCTCTTCTTCCCAAAACCCACCCAGTCATGAAAACCCACCAAAACCCATCAATTAAAATCCTATCATCCATAAAGCTATTCTGCATGATGCTCTGCGATTTTTTGGAGTTTTTCGAGTCCCAGTCTAAGCCCTTCCCTTACTTCAACGCCTCCTCCGCCTTCTCCGTCCCTCCCTGTAATTTCCCCTACTTCCCGAACTCATTTGACCAATTTTCCCCTCCGAAAATTTTGATCTTTAATTATTGAAGTTCATGTTATGGGCTTCACTTCTGGGCAGGGTCCCGGCCCGGTAGACGCGAGCGAGAACGTGGCCGCAGCCGCCACCGACTTGAGGTGGAACTACAACGGGTTGCCGGCTATGGAGTAGGATCCTCAGGGATAGGACAAGGTGCTTGCTCCTCAGATTATCCTTCACAAGGAACGCCAACTCATATACCTTCTCAAATTTCATAAAGAAAGGATACAGAGAGAGAGAGAAGGAATTGTAAATCAAAACTAGAAGGGAATTAAGACCTTGAAGGTAAAGAAGACGATAGAGGGTTTCTACAATGGTGAACTAGGTGACGCTCTTCTTCAACGATCCTGAAGAGAGAGAGAGAGAGAGAGACGCAGGACCAGAGTCGTTTATTGTACACCGACCGCCACTTTGAAATTGGTCTTTTAACGAAATTAGAAGGGAATACCGGTACAATATTAATTAATTTGTTTATTGTATCTGGAAATGGGGGGTTGGAATTTGGGGGATGAGGAGAGAGAAGATGAAGGAAAGGAGGAGCTTGAAGAAGAGGAAGATGACTGATTTGGTCATTAATCACCTTACCATGTCATACATAACTTACCTAGTCAGTACGCCATGTAGACGTCAAAACAACGTCGTTTCGGCTTATATGATCAAAGTACGCCATTTCAGCCCAGTCAGTATAGTTGGGACAATATGCTTCCAAATTTTTGAAAAAATAGGGACTAAATTACAAACTTTAAACTACAGCTCTTCAACTTGAAATCGGACAAATTACAGGGTAGTAAACTGTACTTATCCTAAAAACTAACAAAGGGCGACACCTTAATTTACAGTTTTGTCGCATAAAAAGTTCCTTAACAAAATATTTCTGATTATGCTATTCAGTTTTCTTTTTAAAATAAATTTAATTTAATTAATCGGTTTCTTGTATATGTTTTTTTAAGAGTAATTTTATGGTGGTCTAAATATATAAGTAGCAAAATATAAAACTTTGAATTTTTAATGAAACTTAGAATTGATAAAACGAATTCTATAGAGCCTATTGTAAAATTACTAATTAATAAAATTGTAGCTATTACATATTACAAATTATATTTATAAATACATCATCATAAAATTTTCGGTATGTTAAGTGGTTTTTATATTTAGGTTGGTGGGTTAAAAGTTAAAAAAAGGAGAAATTTGGTGGGAAGGAATTTTGTGGTAGAGTGAGAGGCGTGAATCCTTTGGTCATCAAATATTCGCGACAAGTTGTGGGGCCCACGTTCGGGCCACACCGGGACTACACCTCACCCCCTGTCTCTACAGGTTGTCCTTTCTCTCTCTCTCCGTTTCTATTTACACGACATCGTTTTTACGGAACCCAGCTTTAAAATTCAAAGCGCATTTATTTAGAACTTGGACTGTTTTTCTTATGTAAAATTCGAACTTTAGTACCCTATAGTTTTGTTTGCACCTCACTACCATGTAGTTTTAAAATATTTGTGACAAAGATTTCTCAAATTAATACTTCATTTTTTGAATACTTTTTTATTCTAAGTATAATTTAATTAAATTTTAAAAATAAATCAAAATTTATGAAAAATATTACAAGAGCAAGAAATAAATTTTTTATAGATTTTTCTAATTTTTTTGACAAATAATTTAAAACAAAAATTATTTCCTAACTATATTTGGAGTATTTTTTTTCAAAAAAGTATTTCAATAGTGGAATGTCAATTTGAGAAACTTTATCACTAAGGTGAATTTTTACTTTTTTATAAGCGAAGAAATTTCGCGAGTGAATTTGTTAATTTGGGTAGTGTTAAAGCTAGTGAATTAATAATAGAGAGAAAATGAAACTTTGTATGGACCATCACACTTAGATATTGATATATTAACCCTCCAATATACTAATACAAATGCTTGCTAGTCATAGTAATTTTTTCCCAAATTTTGGCAGAGAGACCCAAAATTATCTAAATTTGGAATTTATTGATCTGTATAAGAAATGTGCAATTGTGCTTGTTCTGATTGAAAACATATTTTAAAATAATAGGATTAGTGGATTTATGCATAATACAAAAGTTTTATAACAATACGTATCATTTTAAGATAATATTTAAAAAATTGATATCATGTCTAAAATTTGAAGACAAAAAAATTGGCTAAATTACGCTATTTATAAATGTTTACATAAATATACAAAAATCAATCATGTTTGATTGCGAGATATTTCAACAATACTTTCAAATTTTATCTCGAATTGCTAATCGATTTTGGGCTCCCAAATTTCGTTATTTTCCAATATTGTTTCCTTTGTTATAAATTAATCAATAATTTTAATTCTAACTTTTGAAAACATAATAATATAAAGTTCTTGTCAGCAGAATTGCTAATCGATACGATTGCTATTGCCAAGTAATTGCTTGAACAGTTGTTGGAATAGATTCTTTTGTTGGACTTGGACGGTCGCCCCGGTGGTCCCACGTCAGCTGCGTGGGCCATTTTTGTCTCAAATGCGGAATCGGTCACTAGAGGATTGTTCGAATCTCACGAATAATATTTAAGTTTTGGTATAAATCATCTCAATTTGTAGCGGATTTACCAAATTTAATTAGGGTAATCATTTTTCTTAAATACTTTTACATTATCATGATATAAACTCAAACTTTGTATTAAATTAACCTAATTTATATGGGTCGTGTTTTTAATTTGGTGGTACATAATAATATGGGATAATTAATGTCAGGTCTCTGGTATTTGATATATTCGCCTCTCGCCCCCTGTCTTTCGACAATTGATTAAAAACTTTCCATACTTTGGTGTTCTTATACTCTTAGGCCCCCCGCTGACGTCAGCAGCTACTTTTTTATTTTTTGGTCATAGAAATGACAAAAATACCCTTGAAAAAAACAAAAAAAAAAACTATCTTCTTCTTCAACCTCTAGACTCCGCCCAAGAACACCAAGAACTCTCAATAATCTAATAACATCAACCCAGTAACAAAAAAGCTTAAAAAATACAACAATCAAAATCAAAATCACGAAATCATCTTTAAGAATCGAGAAACTAGATCCAAAACTTGGCACCGTAAACATCTTCATCAACCTCCTCCCACATCGGAAGTGCGAATCTCAAAAACCCGTACTTGGTGGACGACTGCTATCGAGCTCGACCTCTTGTCTTCCTCCCTCTTCCCTCTATCTCTCTCCCCATCGCTCTCTCTCTCTCTCTCTCTCTCTCTCTCTCTCTCTCTCTCTCTGACCCTCTTCGCCTACAAGGACGCCGGCTCCCAGACCCTTGTCACCTACAAGGACGGCGGATCCATGGCCGTGGGCGTTGTCCGCTCCCTGCTGTCATTCGAGGTTCGGGACACCAGCGCATCGACGCTGGGAAACTCTTAGCCCGTCGACACAGGCCACTCCTCAGAATGGCAAATCACGTTCCTCAAGCCCGGCTCCCTCGCCCAGCTCGGAAACTCTCGAATCAGCTCTTGGTCGACTCACCGGTCTCTCCCTGTCCTAGCCATACCGTCCCCTCCCCCCGCCCTAGATGCCTTCCCGCACGTATCCCATCCCCAGATCTACTGCTCTGGGCTCTGCTGCCCCCCAGCAAAGGAAGCTCTTTGCCTCCAAAGCGGTGTTGTTTCTCACCCCCTCCGTCGCTGCCGCCGGCACTGACTCCCCTGGATCTGCCAGCAGATCATTGAGTAACGACTATAGCTTTGTTGAAGAAGAAGATCGTTGATTCCCTAATTTTGACGAATGTTGGATTTAATTTGATGTTCTTGGGCGGAGTCTAGAGGTTAAAAAATATAGCTTTTTTCAAGGGTATTTTTGTCATTTCTATGACCAAAAAATGAAAAAATAGCTGCTGACGTCAGCGAGGGGCCTAAGAGCATAATAAAACCAAACAATGTGGAGTTTTTAATCGATTGTCGAAAGAAAGGGAGGTGAGAGACGAATATGCCAAACACCAAGAGTAATTATCCCTAATAATATCTATAGAATTATGGTTTCGTGATGGCATAATTTTTCAAATTTACGTTTCTAGTAACTAAAAATACACAAAAAAATATGATTCTAAAAAATCTATATCGCTTCCTCAAAAAAAAGAGAAAAAATCTACATTGCCAAAAAAGACATTTTATGATTAAGACGATGGTAACTCCCTCACCAATTTTCTTATTGGTCACATGTAGGTCCTATTACACTAAAAGGTATGGATTTGGTCCTGGATGTATAATTCATGTGAGGCCCACTTATCTTTATAAACCACGTGCTAAAATTATAGTACGAGTATAACGAGGAAAATTGACCTCTCTCATATCCTCAAGATAGGCATTGGTACAAAAGCTAAAAGGTAAATCCAATAGGATATAATCAAATCCTATAGGCAAGGCATGCTTTGAAAAGGCATCTGCCACCCGATTATCCTCTCTAAACGTATGCTGAAGCTGTGTCGCCCAGTCTTAGCTCAAGATCTCCGTTGCCTGACTGATCTGGTTAATCTGTGGATGTTCCCTGCTGACATCACGTCAGACACATAGTAGAGCTAGGTAGAAGTCGACCTCAACCACCAACTTTCAAAAACCACGCTCATATACTAGCTCAAGTTCCAAAACTAGAGCCTAAAGCTCAGTAACTAGGGAGCTACAACAACCAATGCCCTTGGCAAAACCCGAAAACCAATGTCCTACAGAATCTCGTATAACTCTAGCACCTAATGTCCCTGGATTGCCAGCCAATGCTCCATCTGTATTCAGCTTAACAAAACCAGTACCTTTCACTTCAGAAGGAGTAGAGTATTTTGGTTATGAATAACTTGGTCGAACTCCTATGCCTATGATATAATAAGGGAGGGGGGACCCAAAATAGGTCTATCCTGGAAGACCATGACATTTTGCCATTTTCAGAGTCACCAGCATATAATAATAAAGACAAACGCCCATGTATGGCCCTTTATATTCTGATCATCTGTCAAAAAATTGGTGCAAATCCATTCTATGTAGTCCACAGTCTCCAAGAAATTAGGCCGCCCATGCGGATGCAGCGCACCCCACACCTCCTCCAAAAACCTACAATCACATAAAAGGTGCATCAGTGTCTCTTCCTTATTAGAACAGCGAGGACAGGAATTCTAGTTTGTTTGGTATCGCCGGAACAGCTCCTCATTAGTCATTAACCTGCCATGGAAAAACAACCACATAAAAAAATGAATACGTTTAGTCACTTTTAAAGACCAAATCATAGACCATAGAACCTCCATTTGAACCAGTAACAGGTTCTTGGTCATCGCATGATACAGAGAACGCGTGGTGAACTGGTCATCTAAAGTGAGTCCCCAAGATATTATATCCAGAGACCCTGGTCTGGTCGAGATATCAGTTGTAGCTAACATGCCAATTGCGGGCCCTGCAAGTAGTCTGATAAAGTAGTCAAATCCCAACTCCCTATAGCCTTCTCGTAATTGACCACACCTTTAACTTCCTCCTCAGGTAGGAGATCATCCATAAGATGGTTCTGTAGTGAGGAGGGCTCGAGCCAAGGATCTTTCCAGAAGGAAGTTCCTAGCCCATTTCCCACATTCTAGTGCATACTAGTCGACAAGCAGGCTTAGCTTTGACAAAAGCCTTCCATGTTGGTGAGCTCCCTGACATGAGATGTAATATCTCAATACTTGTATGTCCCCTGCCATACTTACTGAGCAAAACTCACACCCACTAGGAATCCTATGACTGTTTCACAAATAATGGCATGTGATAACCACTTCATACAAAGGATGAAAAGACAGGGCAAAAAAGGGTCTCCCTGTCGTATGCCTCGATTACAGATTGACCTCCATTCTAGAGGATTCGCAATGAGGGTGTCGAGACGCAAGTCATTATCCATCCGACAAACTGTAGTGGTAGTTAAGCTAGCTCAAGTGTCTCCTGCAGAAAAGCCAAACTCATATATCATATGCTTTCTCCAAATCCATTTTTAGCACCGTTCACCCTACTCGATCTTCCTTATGCGTCATTGAATGAATGGTCTCCCTCAAGATTACAATGTTATCTGACATAAATTGCCCTGAAATGAAACTAGATTGTCCTGGACTAACCATACCATCCAGAAAAGGCTTCAGACGATTCACTAAAGTCTTCGTGACGATCTTATACAATACTCTGCACACACTAAAGGGTCGAAAATGAGCAAAGGTGTCTGCACTCTGAATGTTTGGAATAAAAGTAATCAGGGTGGTATTCAAAGTAGCTGGTAAGTACACTTGTCCTGAAAAACTCCTGAACTTGATGACAAACTGCTCCCCCTACCACTTCCATAAAATGCTGGAAGAAGACTACTTGATAACCATCATCTCCAGAAGCATTGTATGACGCCATTTGGAATAAATTACCCTTAACTTCCCTTCTAGTAATTGAACCAGTAAATCTCTCTGCTAGCTCAGTCTGAAACTCAGGGAACCCATTCTGACAAGCAAAAGACTATCTGTAGTAATTCTCTTCCGAATATAAATGTCTGAAATGGGCTACTGCCATAGTGCACAACGCAGCCTGGTCCAAGGTCAGCTTCCCTGTAACATCTAGTAGGCTCAAAACCCGATTCACATGTCTACAAATAGCTATCAATATGTGAAAAAATCTCATGTTCCGATCGCCATCATTTACCCAATCTTTCTTGGATTTCTGAAACCATAGAACAACCTCATGCTCCAGAATAGAGTCAAGCTTGCCCTAAAGCTTATTTTCCAACTTGAGGAGTCTAGTGGATAAGCCTGAATCCAGTGCCTGCTGCACTGCTTCTAGCTCATCCTGCACTGATCCGTCCTCCTCAATATATAGCCAAAGACCACCTTGTTCCACCTGAGAAATCTGGTGTTAAAGAGGCCAAAGCATCAATAGCAATTCGATTATGTAACCAATGAGAAGATATAAAGTGTGTGAAATCCTGTTGCAGAAACCAAGTAGCTTGAAATCAGAATGGCCGTGTCTGAAATCCCAAATCTAGTCTCGGCTGTAAGTGAATCATCAATGGGCAATGATCAGAACCATACCTTGTCAAATGATTCATAGACGCATTAGACCACTTGACTCACCACTCGTTGTTATATAGTACCATGTCCAACCTATCCGACACCTACATTACTAGCTCCCTACTGCATAGCCACGTAAATATTGAACCAATATAGCATGCATCGATGAGACCAAGAGCATCAATATATTCAGCAAAGCCTATATTCTGTCGAGACAACGTATTTGAGCCCTATGGCACTCGTAAAGGGAAATAATATCATTAAAATCCCCACCAAGTACCTAGGGGTTCGTTATGGACTCGCTCAAATCATACAACTATTCCCATAACATTTGTCTCTTAATTAGCCTCGAACTAGCATAGCCGTGGTCAAGGTAAAGACTCGCTCATCAATACAGACATCTACATGGATGAAGAAATCAAATTTCATCAACACACATATGTGCACCATAGAGTCTTGCCATATTAACATTATGCCTCCACTCCGTCCATTAGCTTACACTCTGTCAAAACTTGAGAAATCGTGCAAGCGACAGACATGGTCAGCATTAGTGCCAGATTTTTCAGGCTCGAAGAGTGCTACTATCACAGGCTTATATTCCTGCAAAACAGACTTAAAGTGAAATAGAAAATTGGAACTTCCCACTCTACGATACTTCCAAAGTAAGATCATTAAATTCAGCAATATCAAAGGAAAGAAAAGGAAAAAATGTAGGATTCGAGGAAAGCTTATCATTGCTCGATCAGATCCAAGCTCTCTTCCTCCATCCTATCCTCAGGGTGCGAAGCATTTGTGACTGCACCACCCCCTTTTGCTACGAAATCAACAACATTGAATGAAGGCCGGTAAGCAAAGAAACTAGTCTGTTTCTCCAACTCATCTTCTTCATGATTGTTGGCCAGATTAAGTGTCAGCTCCTCGATCCGAATGAGTGCTTCTTGGATCTTCTTCCCCAGAACTGTCTTCTTCATCCATTTCCTAGTACTGCCACTGCGTGTGCTGCGCTTGAAAAAAGGGTATTTCACAGTGTCATTTTAGGGTCACTAAGACCTATTTTCATATCTTTGGTAATTTGTTTAACCTTGTTTATGCCATTTATTGGTTTGTTACCTTGAATAGTTTTACTCGTGTGCATTTTATCTTCTGGAGGTAGGTCAAGAGTGAGGAGCAGCTGAAGATGCAGAGCTTGGAGTGAGTCACGTCAAGAGGAGGCAATCTGGGAAGAAGCTGCACTCGCCGAATGATGAAGCCTGTATCGAACGGCGTTTGCCCTAGTAAAACTGCCGATCGGCAAAAAATCTCGCCAATCGGTGAATGCTCTATTTCATGAATCCTTTGGGCTGCTTTGGAAAAAGTTTTTAGACGTTTTGATGTGGCACAACATACGCCGATCGACGAAGAAGCCCATTCCTGCGACATCCGCTGTTCGGTAAAATCTTCAGGAGAATGGCAAGATAACCACCGAGCATCGAACACACGCGCCGAACGACAAAGAACTCCAGCCTACCAATCAGCAAACTCGCCCAGTTTTTCCCCCAAAAATTAGATATTTTAAGGGCAATTTTGATCATTTTTGTGGCAGCTAGGATTTGGGGAATGACTCTCAATATATACCCCCCCAACCCCCACTCATTTTGTAAGCTTGGACTAGAGACTAAAATTAGGATTTTAGTAGAAGAAGAGGGGTCTTTGGAGTAAGAAGCAGATGCAAGGCGGGGTTTGAGCAGCTCTCCACAATTGAGCTTTCTCTTTTTCTTTTCTCTCATTTAGCTTTTGTGAAATTGTTCTTTGAATGATGATGATGCATTAGTTGTTGCCTTTGGGTCAGGTGCCCTAGTGCACCCCGCGTGACTTAGTTTCGAATGGGGCTTTACCTTGAAAGCGTGTAGTGGGTAGAATGTTTAATACTTTGGTTTGACGGACCTTCGTGTTAGGATTATGTGTGTAGAATCCTCTCCCGACCTTAGGTCCTTGCCAATAGATCCATAGCATTAAACGCACAGGATTTTAAGTTATTTTTATACTTTTGTCTTTAGTTTAGTATTATTTTAGTAAATATTTAAGTTTTAGGTAACTAATGGGTTCTTTGTGCTAATTTGTAGGAAAGGGAGGTAAATTTGGAAAGGAATTATACTTGAAGAAGGAGTCCAGCAGGGACAGCTACTTGGAAGGGCATTTTGGTCAATTTACGATCCAAATTAGAGGATGTCTATTAGACAGACAACTGAAGATCTTTCTTTCTTCTTTCCGTAGATATAAAGAATGCCTAAATCGGAGATCAGAAAAGAAAGTTACAACCAAAATACTGAAGGCTAGTCTGGTAGAATATTATTAGCGAATTTTCAGGGCCAATTTTAGAAATTCGGTCTTCTGGTTGTTTAGGACACTGGGGACGACCCATCTAGGTTTTTACACTTAGGAGATACATAACCCTCTAGACTTATTTTAAATGGTACTTTTTATTACAAAGAACTAGACCTAATTTTATTTTGCCTTTGTCATGACTATGAGGAACTAAACCTCTAGGTTGATTCGAGAGAGGAGACCCAGATTTTGGTTGTGAGGATCTTGATTTTATCAATCTATTTCAGTAATATTTTCTTATTTCCTTGTGCTTATTTTATTCTTGAATGATTTACGATTGTCAGTTTATTCTAGAACTGATATGCCATTAATTCTTGATTAGCAGTTACAATTAGGAATTGAACTAGGAGCAAAGTTAATTCAGCGAGGAACGGTTGTTACCAAACTAATTAACTAGGAATAAGTAAGGCTAGCTTGTAGATACCAAGATTTTGAGTATAATCGTTAGGAGTAGGAACATCTGTTCTTAATGTTATTATTTTATAGAATAGAAATCGGTTGATATTCTATCTACTAGGTGATAAACAACTAGTTAGGTTGTCACTTGGCTAGTTGATTTTTAGATGTTTATGGTCTCTTTGTAGTTGCGGGAGATTTACACCTACTTGCTACATGTATTAGATTATCTTTTGTGATCCAGTGATCAACCAACCTGTTATGGCACTCCAATCTCAAATCTACCACTTTTTTCTCATTGATTTATACTCTTACTTCTCTCTTTTGTGTTTGTTCATTTCGTTTGATTTACAATCTCACAAACCCCCCCCCTTTTACTTTCTTTTAAATAGTTAGGTTAATTGATATTTGTTCCTCCTTAGATCTGACTCGGTATTTTCACTTTCTTACTACAAATTAGTGAGCCGTGAATATCGATTTATTTTGAGGGGCCTCGACACGCTCGTCAAAATTTGGCGCCGTTGTCGGGGAGGTAAACGTATCATTTGATTGATCTAACCTATTATGTTCAATAGAACTTCATATGCAGGTCCACCAACCTCTAAGCTTGAACCAGACTATGATGGATGGATTGACTATCCTATGGTGGACTATGGAGATCGGTTCCAACTTAACCACGATCCTTATGCCGATTCCTATGAACCACCTCAACAACAAGCATCCAATCACTACAAATCGTTGGAAGATTTTATTAGGACCTTGACCGTCACCACAAACCAAATTATTCAAAATACTAACCGGAGCATTCAGAATCAATAGAATCCTAACCTTCCTGCCAACACTTTCAACATAGATCTTGACACCATCATTGAAAGAGAGAAAAGCGATCTAGCTACCCACAGTTTACCCTCACAAGATTCTCACCTTCTGGATTGGACATCTCATTATGCCTATTCTTATGAGCAACTTCCACAACAAGCATGCCACCAACTTTCATTGGAGGAAGTTATACTCGAGAAAATTTAAGATATTCAACAAACCTTTCAAGAGATGAAGGCAAGCAGCCAACATTCGGAGATTCAAGGCGGTGGTGGGAAGGGCCAATACACAAACGATGGTGGGAAAGGTCAACAAATTTAAACTTGGAGGTGGATGAGAAAGAGGAGATGATGAAGCTTGAGGTAAAAGAAGAGATGATGAATATCAAAGACATAGAGGATATGGTGAATCTTGAAGAGCAGGTTAAGGTGGAAGAGGTAGAGGTTGAGATTCAACACAAAGATGAAGTGGAGGACTTTGAAGAAGAGAAACAAGACGAATGTGAGGTGATGATAGTGTCGCAGCTCATCGAAGAACCACTAGAGATTATGCTACCTATGGTGACACCAACAAAATTACAACAATTGGAGTTTGAAGTTAAAGTTGGTGGGCCTTATATAGATAGCATGTTTTCGTATCAATTTGAGTACGCATACGTACTAAATATAGTGGAAGAGGATGACAAGGCACCAAGAGTGAAAATGAAGAGGGAAACTGCACAACCTTCCCAAGTTAAAATCAAGATTCGGGACCAAAATTAGATATTTAATCCCGGTTGAGAGATCAAAGAGACATCTAGCTAATGACGTTAAATTAGCGCTTATCGGGAGGCAACCCAATGTTATTTTTATTTTTATTTTTTAGGATTTTTAATTTTCTAGTTTTTTTATGACCTGAGTTCTATTATTTTTGCAGGAAGCAAGGAAAAAAAACACATGAAGTTCACGATTAAGAAGTGGAAAAAATAAGAGAAGAGAGGCGTAAATAAAGAAATGGTCGCAGTGAGCAAAGCCTGCTCGTGACGAAGTGGCCAGAGATTTTTGTCTGTTCTCGTACCGACAAACTCTTAATCGTGCCGAAGTGAACAGAAAAATCTGAGGCATTTTGACCCTTCTCAACCCGACACAGTGTGCTCGCAATGACCAAGCGCGTCAACATCATGCTGAAGCCGAGCCGCTAACAAAAAGACCAAGCTAATGACCCCTCGCCAAGCCGCCGCTCCACATGCAAGCCTTCGGAGCCAAAATTTCTCTCTCCATTTTTCGCGCCTATGAGATATAGTCCTGATAGGACTCCTCCAGATTGAATCAGATTTGTTCCTTAAAAAAATTGAATTGGATTTGGACTTTCCTTCTCTCCATTATTCTGTCCGTTCATTATTATGTATTTAAACTCATTTTATGATTAATTTCATTAATCTATTCTCTTACAGGAACAATAGCGCAACCGAGGATTCAGATTTTCATCATGCCTCCAATGAAAAAGACAGTAATGCCCACAAATCACGGTAAACAGAAGCGAGGAGGAGATCCCACATAACCAATTGATATTCGCAGCATGTACAAGGCTCCGTTTCTTATCCGAGATGATATCGAAGGAGAGCAACAAAGTCTTAAGTCCGAAGTTGTTTTTGCTAGCATATTTCTAAGCCCACACCACAGCCATGCTTCGCCTTCTTCTCGCCAAGTCCGGATGCGAGCTAACGCCCTTACAGGAAACGAGACACTACACGAGGGAGGCCTTGAACCCTGAACTCATTTTTTATGTTTTAGTTTTATCGTATTATGTTTCTCGTGCTTGTTATGTCTTGTGTGTTTTATATTATTTATTTTCTTTAAGGTCAATCTATAACATGAGGATACCTTGTTCTCTAACTGTGGGAATGCATGGGGTCGTTAGCATAATTATTTATTTTTCATGTTGTCTGTGTCAAGTTTAGAGTGAATGTGCACCATGAGGACATGTTGTTCTTTAAATGTGGAGATGTTAGTTAAAAATTTTAGTATGTTTTGCTTATCGAGTCAACCACCTGCTTGAACTTGCAACCTTAAATTTTTGATCCCTTAGCAACTTAATATCCTTAGGAAAGCTCATGCCAAGATGAAATTAGCAAGGATAGGATAAAGTCCATATTGAAAAATAGTTCTTGCTTTTCAAAAATCTCATAATTGGATTAAGCGATCACTAGGGTACAAGACTGATATAACACCTGAGAGAATTCGGGTGGCACGGCTGTAGTAACCAATTTCTGCATGTATCATAAACATATTTTAGCTGACTTGCGTGAGGATTAACCGAGTGGCGTATAAAAAAATTTGATGCCCTTTTAAGTTTTGAAAGGAAAGAAATATTTTTAAGGGATGTGGAAGAAAGGAAGGAAAAGTGAAATGCACAATGTGGAATGTGGAATGTAAAGGTAGAATGTGCATGAATGCTGGCGGAAGGGCAGTAGTCAGGTAAACAATTGGAGTTGATATTGCCTCCAGCCGGACTAGGATGGAGCTTGAGGACCGTTATAGGTGTACAATCGGAGCAATGAAAAGTTGTAAACCGGCCTATTGCCATCTAAGAGTGAATTCCCAAGTGCCATGCAAGTTGAGTGCTAACCATGCTAACTTAAAATATTTTGAGATTAAGCCAAGCTAAACAGTACTATAAGTACCTTAATATCCAGTCATGCCTTGTGCTTATTGATGTTGAGTCTCTAGTGGTCTTCACCACTTTCTGAATGATTAAAATTATGGGGAACTACTTTAATTTATGGGCTAGACTTAAATTGTGAAATTGACTTGGCATGAGGATTCCTAGGGATAGTCTGTTGTTGAGGTTCATTAGTTCGGTGTGGTTACAATGCAGGTACTCGAGTTGACAATATTTGTTTGCATGTTCCATATGTTGAGTGATTTATTTTGTTGTCTTGCGTCCTTAGTGTTTTGAGTCTAAGTCTTAGTTTAGAGTCTTGCTTGGGGACAAGCAAAGTTTAAGTGTGGGGATGTTTGATGTGTGTCTAAAACACGCATTAAACGTATAAGATTTTTAGTCATTTTTATACTTTTATCTTTAGTTTAGTATCGTTTTAGTAAACATTTCAGTTTTAGGTGACTAATGGGTCCTTTGTGCTTATTTGTAGGAAAAGGAGGTAAATTTGGAAAGGAATTATACTTGACGAAGGAGTCCAGCAGGGACAGCTGAATTGGAAGGGCATTTTAGTGAATTTGTAATTCGAATTAGAGGATGTCTATTAGACAGAAAATTGAAGATATTTCTTTCCTCTTTCCGTGGATATAAAGAAAGCCTTAATCGGAGATCAGAAATGGAAAAGGAAATTACAACCAAAATACTGAAGGTTGGTCTCGCAAAATATTATTAGCGAATTTTAAGGGCCAATTTTGAAAATTCAATCTTCTGATCGTTTAGGACGCTGGGGACGACCCATCTAGGTTTTTACTCTTAGGAGGGGTATACATAACCCTATAGACTTATTTTAGACGACACTTTTCATTGCAGAGGACTAGACCTAATTTTATTCTGCCTTTGTCATGGCTATGAGGAACTAAACCTCTAGGTTGATTCGAGGGAGGAGACCTAGGTTTTGGTTGTGAGGATCTTGGTTTTATCAATCTATTTCAGTAATCTTTTTTTATTTGCTTGTGCTTATTTTATTCTTGAATGATTTACGATTGTGAGTTTATTCTAGAACTGATATGCCATTAATTCTTGATTAGCAATTGCAATTAGGAATTGAACTAGGAGAAAAGTTAATTCAGCAAGGAACGGTTGTTACCAAACTAATTAACTAGGAATAAGTAAGGATAGCTTGTAGATACCAAGGTTTTGAGTATAATCGCTAGGAGTAGGAACATCTGTTCTTAATGCTATTATCTTATGGAATAGAAATCGGTTGATATTCTATCTACTAGATGATAAACAACTAGTTAGGCAGTCGTTTGGCTAGTTGATTGTTAGATGTTTGTGGTCTCTTTGCAGTTGCAGGAGATTTACACCTACTTGCTACATGTATTAGATTATCTTTTGTGATCTAGTGATCAACCAACCTGTCGTGGTACTCCAATCTCGAATCTGCCGCTTTTCTCTCTTTAATTTCTACTCTTACTTCTCTCTTTTGTTTTTGTTCATTTCGTTTGATCTACAATCTCACAAACCCCCCCCCCCCTTTACTTTAGTCTAAATTGTTAGGTTAATTGAGTATTCGTTCCTCCTTTTACTTTTGTCTAAATAGTTAGGTTAATTGAGTATTCGTTCCTCCTTGTATCTGACTCGGTATTTCCGCTTTCTTACTACAAATTAGTGAGCCGTGAATATCAGTTTATTTTGAGGGGCTTCGATACGCTCGTCAGACAGCGTAAGGAGGACACTAGTTGGCTATTAGGTGTTTCGTTAATTAGTTAGGATTTAGAGGGATAGCTGGTAACTCGTACACTCTTGTGAGGTTGACAACTCACTCTGAGAAGGAGTGTCCATGGAGTGAGCCGTTTGGAACCTAGAATCTGACTTTGTGGTGTGATGGACTCAAAAGGTGAAGCACCATGCCTTAGGCTCACCTAGGCCTACCTGGTACTTAATAAGCCCATGACAGACCAAGTTGCAAGGGGTTGCATGAAATCACCTAGCCCATTTCTTCTTTATTACTATTTTCATGATTTCTCTTTGTCTTGGCTTGACTTTTCCAAAAAATAAAACAAAATATTTTCAACCTAATCTACTTGTGCAATTCGCTACAGATGTCTTGAACCCGCTCAATATGTGATGGAGATAAGAATGAAGATAGTTTATTAATTATATATAGTTTTATTATTAATTATTTATAGTTATAAATTATTATTAGGAGTTTAATTCATATTAGAATTCTATGTAATAAGTTTTTTTTAATTTTTTATAAGTAGGACCTATACGCTATTGTTTTAATTGGTTGAATATTGATATTAAAAATTAAGGGTTTCCCTTATTCTTGCCGCTTTTTAGTATTTTTTGAATTAATGGATCGAGACTTGTATCATATTTTCTGGGTATTCTTTGAATCAACAGATTAGCGATCTCCTATCCACGTTCCCTTACATCAGTTGGTATCAGTGACAAGTCAATGCTCCTTTGCGATGCCTCTAAAAGGTGAAGCACAAAGGAGGTGGCTGCCCGCGACCATCTTGAGTACTTGATCGACGTTATGACAGAAAAAATTGGCGAGGTTCTGACCTTGCTTCGTGCCTGGGGTACCACCCTACCGGGTCCCACACAACACCGGCCTCACGATGCGCCACCAACTGTCGATTAGCCACCAATTTATGATTCATACCCTAGTTAGGAGGATGAGGTTGATGAAGGTGAGGTTCTTGTGATTCACCGTCTCTTATGGGCTCAACATGAGGCATATGTTGTTGTTGGTGAGTTGTTCAATGTTCTTTTACTCCAGCTTGCCCAGGATTATGAGGTTGAGTATGTCGAGCATATTAACTTCTTTGGATTTGATGAGTTCACATATGTTACGAGTTTTTCATTGCTCGATATATGGAATGACCTCAAGGATGCTAAAAGAACCACTCGTAGAGGTGAATTCGTGGTCTTTCATGTGAATTTTTATAGTTCTGATATTTCTAAATATTTGTTCAGTTGGGATGGGAGATATCAGGTGTTATCGCGTCGCTCGAAGGTGTTTTAGAGCGCATGTACAAAGATCTCAAACTGGCTGACAATACCAAATCCGAGGACAAATTACTCCAACTGGGGGAGAATGATGGAGATAAGGATGAAGATAGTTTATTAATTATCTATATTTTATTATTAATTATTTATAGTTATAAATTATTAGAAGTTTGATTCATATTAGAACATGTAATAAGTTTTTTTAGTTTTCTATAAATATGGACTATACGCTATTGTTTTAATTGGTTGAATATTGATATTGAAAAAATGATGGAGATAAAGGATGGAGATACGTAATTATATTAGTTTAGTCATTATCTAGAGTTTGATTTCTAGTTGAATTGTATGTGATAGGTCTCTTTATTTTCTTTATAAATAGGGCATCTTCTATGTTGTTTTGATTGGTTGAATTTTGATAAATATAAACAAGGGTTTTCCCGAGCTATCTTTCGCTTTTCGGTATTCGTAAAATCAATAGATCGAGACTTTTATCGTATATTCTAGGTATTCTCAAAATCAACGGATTCGCGATCTTCTATCCACGTTCTCTTGCATCAGTTGGTAATCAAAGCTTCGTCGTTCGGGATGTGTTTGATTCTGATTGATCGAAGTTCGTTCTATAAAAAAATTGGATAGCCATTGTTTAGGGTTTTACAAGAAACCCAAGGAGCGCCATTCAAGTCCAAGAGGCACCGATGCCTGCTAGCGCCATCTGACCAATGTTGACCAAGCTTCCACAGCTGCTGAAGACTTCCTTCTGCTACCAGGTCAGGATCCATCATAGCCAGCATCCTTCAGCAGGAGATTACCGACCGTCAGTTTTAAGAGGCGACTCTGACATCCCCGCAAAGCCAAGATGCGTGCAGCCTGCTCTGCCGCCGGCACCACGCAGTGTCGCCCTTCAGTGTCCAACTGCCTGGCCCGCCGTCGCCTTTGGTGCCTCGTTTGATTTTCCCCTCCCTTAATCTCAAAATTTGGGTTTGTTGATTTGGGAATTTTGGTGATTGGTGAAATTTCAGACCTGATTGAAAGTTGACAGAAGTTTGAGGAGCTTTTGGTAATATTTTAGAGCTGTTGAGAATTTTTAGAGTGGTTGGTGATTGACTTATAATTTACCAGTTGGTAAAGTTACAGATTGGACTAAGCAGGTTTTGAAATTTACTGATTGTTCCCTTTTGGAAATTTTTATCCTTTTTAACGCCATGCCCCCATGGCGTGGCACTCAACGAGGGGCATTTTATCTCACTTGCCTGGAATACTGGATGGATACGATGTCACAAAGATTGATATCCTTCAGAAAAATTATAATTATGGGTTTCTTGTGTGCACAGGCTGCCCGAAATGCCACCGCGCCAAGGACCGCACACCACGTGCACTTCAATTCGCGGCCACCTCACGTCGACTAATCATTGTCTGATGATGAGGGTTCTGACTCATCCTATAAAAATGATCTTTTTCAACCTCATGATCTTGAAGATAACTAACTGTCAACCAATTTATGACTCCTACCCTGATGAGGAGGACGAGGTTGATGAAGGTGAATTTGGTGAAGATTGCTTTGATGGAGAATAAGTTGATGAATCTGAAGCACCACAATATTCGGCGAGGGAGTTGTTTTGTGAAGAATCTGATTTTGGAAAGTGTGCGCTTAGTTATGTTGCTCCCATGGCTGAGAAGCCGATAGCTCCTTTTGATTATGCGGATTATCACGTTGAGTATATGGAGCACATTGATTTTCTCGGCTTTGCCAAGTTTTAGTATATGGACGGTTCTTCTCTGTTGAATTTGTGGAATAGGCTGAAGGCAGTGCATTTTTTGTCTGTCGTCTCATGAATGTTTGAGGTTACGTGATTTCCAAATATTTATTCTGTTGGGATGAAAGATATCAAATATCTCCACGAGGCTCGAATGTGTTAAACAGTTCATGCAAGAAGATCTCAAACTAGCCAACGATACCAAATTCAAAGGTAAATTTCTCCAACCTGGGGAGAATGATGGAGATAAAGGATGGAGACACATAATTATATTAGTTTAGTCATTATCTAGAGTTTGATTTCTAGTTGAATTTTATGTGATAGCTCTCTTTAGTTTCTTTATAAATAACACATCTTCTATGTTGTTTTAATTGGTTGAATTTTGATAAATATAAACAAAGATTTTCTCGAGTTATCTGTCACTTTGCGGTATTCTTAGAATTAACGAATCAAGATTTTTATCGTATTTTCTGGGTATTCTCATAATCAACATATTCGCGATCTCCTATCCACGTTGCCCTGCATCACTGTGGTTCGACAATTTCATACCCGTACTCCCTTTATTGCATCGGGGTGTAAAAACCCTGTTGTCAGCGTGCTTTGCTGCCAGTCTCCACATGCCCTTTTTTAGTCAGTGGCCCGGTCTTCACAGGTTCTAAATAAAATAGCGAGCTAGATTTTTTCCGAGCCTTTGCCTTCATTCGGCTAAGGATAGTCCGATTTTGAGATGTTTCACCTTTCGTGTGCTGTCCTCCGGTTAGGTGGTTCATCTCTGTGATCTTCATGCCTTGATCCTCTAATGTAATTGTTGCGTCGTTAGCCCCACACATTAACGTGATTTCTCCTGTGAAAATTTGATTAGTTGAAGTCCTAGCAAGTTTGGTCTGATCAGAAGAAACCAAGAACAATAGATTCTGGTGATTGGTGAACATCACCTCCTGTTGTTGGGGACGACCGGGTGACAGAGGTTACTCCAGGAAATCTGTAGTTTGAATCATCAAAGAAGCCACTTATGTGGCACATTTCTTAGTCAGCATACTTGGTGAGGCCTGCTTTTTATCTGACGTGGACATATGGTGAATAAGTGTAAGCAGTTGGACAGAATTATTAGCTGGCTCGATTACCTCCTTCCCAGTATCACGTGCTTTGACAGGTGTCCCCTTCTTACTCTTGATTTTTTAGGGCCGTGATTTTCAAAAGATGGCTGCTTCTCTGTAAATCTTGGAAGTGGGACAGCCCCAGAAAACTGCTCGTGAAAGATGCGCACCGCTGCAACCTCCTTTCCTTTGAGTGAGCTCGGCGTTCTTGAGGCAAAAGGTTGGGTCTCCGGTATTGTCCCACGCTGTGCTGCAGTCACAGCATCTCTGATGGTCGGCATCTCAGTACCTGCAAGCACATCAAACGTATTAGAGCTTGGGGTGGTCGTCGTCTGTGTCTCGCCATTGTCATCCAGGGACCAAGGTTTTGCTCCGTCAGATGTAGCTCAGAAGGAACCTCCGCTCGCTGGTGAACTGTGCACAATACAGTGTTGCTCGCCCCTGGTTGGGCCACGTTTGAGGACAAGACCGCCTCTGTGGTGGTACTGGATTTCTACAGATAGCCTTCGGTTGGGTGATTGTATTGACCACATTGAAGATAAATAATGTGAAGATCTTCATATTCAATTCGGTAGCGCTGTCCGTTCACCATAATCACACCAGGCGATGACTCACTCAGATCAATTTTGATGCATATTCTAGCATAACGGCCTTGTCGAACCAAGATGGTATTCTAATCGACCCATATCGGTTCGCCAATGGAATGCAAAATTGCCAATAAAACTTGTTCTCCATAGAAGTATATTGGGAGACCCGAAATACACGTCCAAACCATTGTTATTTTGACTCGATCAATATTCAGATTAAAGGATGGGGACCATTGAGATAGTGCATGAATATGGTCCATGGCCCTTCCAGCAAGACCTTGTCATGATTTGAAGTGAGTTTTCAAACCTTGCCAGATTAGTGACCATTAAGCAGATCAATGAACACCATATAGCCCCGAGGCTGCCATAGCGCACGAACTCTTTTTTCCATTACTTAAAGCGTAACAAAATGCCCAAGCACTTTGACAACCAGGCAATTAGTACACTACTCTGTTAACTCTGTCACGACACTTTGATACACTTCGGCTTGGGTAGGGTGGAGAAGACTAGGTGCTTTTTGGACACGAACGAGTCTGGCCTTCAGCAGATCGCCTTTCTTGAGACGTGTCACCGGCATTGCCAATTCCAATAAGTTATCGTGAAAGGACAAGCTTTCTTCCGTACGAGGTTGGACAAAAGATGATACCTCACCAAATTTGACCTACATGGCTGTCGTGTTATGTTATCGTAGGATTATGGTGTATTTGATTAGGATCTAAGTCGAGGTAAGAGTTTGACTTTTTCTCCATAAGGCGAGATTATCCTGTATTCAATGCTTACGATCTACGACAATCATCCCCAAGATACAACGACTTTATACTTTAAGTTCAAAATATAACGACCCATAAAGTCTCGGTGAACCTTTGGATACTCAAAACCTTTCTCGAGAGGGAGAGAGAAGATACTACAAAAGCTAGAAGAAGTGATATACAATTGTAGTGGAGTGAATGTAAATGAGGACAGGGGACCTATTTATAGGCGTTGGGGACTGGAGTCAAGCTTGTGGTTTCAGATGTGGTAATGCCACTTTGGACATAATGAGCCTCCCACATTGGGCCCACCTTAGGCCTTATTGGGCCTCCCACTTTGGACCTCCACCTTGGGCATTATTTAGCCTATGGCAATTGGGCCTTACCACTTTGGATCATGTATTGAATTATCATTCAATTCCAACAATCCCCCACATGAATGATGATTAATGCATGATGACACTTTAAGAAAAGTTCCGACGAGTTATCTTTGCATCGAGATAGGTGGCTTACGGCTTTGAACCTTCTCTAGTAAGATGCCATCGGATTTACTTGTTGCTCAGTGAACGCGAGTCTTGAACTGGTCAGATTTTTATGTAAACCAAGACAATGACATGTACACAATGATAACTCTAATATCCTTTGGTTCTCACGTTGCGTCCGTTTTGGCCATGGACCTTATCTCGGATTCATAAGTGTTTGTTCCATTTGAAGCAGGCTCACTTCACACTTATATAGGTGATCTCCTATCAAGAGTATCCTGCCATACTCTACCTTTATCTGGTATAAGAATTATTAAAAGCGTAGACGCTTAACCTTACCACACCTCTAAAGGTTAGTACTTGGGCAGCTTCTGAGAATGGGATGGGTTTCAAGTGATCATCTAAACCATCCATAACTTAGTTGTCTCATTGAACCATGTTTGTGGGATCTCCACTCATCATGATTGAGTTACCGCTATGAACATTTTTTTTAATGTGTGAGTTTTAACCCCATTCCCCTTACTGTATTATACATTTGATCTCTATTGATTCCTTTCGTCAAAGGATCAGCTGTATTGTCTTTCGACTTCACATAATCAATGGTAATTATACCATCAGATATCAACTGCCTTACGGTGTTATGTCTCCTATGGATGTGTCGAGACTTACCATTGTACATCGTACTCTGTGCTCTCCTGGTTGTTGACTTGCTATCACAATGTATTAACATAGTGAGATTGCGACAAGACAATTTCTTCAGTCATCCTAGAGATTTTGATCCCTAGTATGATATCAGCTAAACTAATATCTTTCATGTCAAAGTTATTCTTTAACATGTTCTTAGTTTTCACGATAAGATCATTACTGCTTCCTGTGATTAGCATGTCGTCTACATATAGGCATACAATTACGTAAGCATCAGGTGTGCCTTTAATGTATATACATTTATCAAACTCATTGATTTTGAATCTATTTGACATCATTGTTCTGTCAAATTTCTCATGCCATTGTTTCGGCGCATGTTTTAGCCCGTACAGTGACTTGACCAGTTTGCATACTTTATGCTCTTGTCCGGGGGCAACAAACCCTTCAGGTTGTTCCATATATATCTCCTCTTCTAGTTCTCCATTTAGGAAAGTTATTTTTACATCCATCTGATGTATCTCGAGATTATAGAGTACTGCAATGGCTATGAGCACTCTAATAGATGTGATTCTAGTGACCGACGAATACGTGTCAAAGTAATCATATCCTTCCTTCTGTTTGAACCCTTTAGCTACCAATCGAGTTTTATACTTGTCGATTGATCCATCAGCTTTGTATTTCTTTTTAAGGATCCACTTGCACCCTAAAGGTTTGCAACCTGGTGGGAGATCCATGATTTCCCACGTGTGATTTTGCATGATGGACTATATCTCACTATTGATAGATTCTTTCCACAGAGGAGCATCTGGACTAGACAATGCCTCTTGGATTGTCCTAGGTTCATTTTCTAACATGTATGTTAGAAAATCTGGACCAATTGACTTAGCCGTTCTGGCCCTTTTGCTGTGTCTAAGTTTCTGAGCATCTTGATCATAACTTTGTGCAGCCTCATAAGTTCTCTTATTAGAGCTTGCTTCTTTTCTTTCCTTTTTTAGGAAAGATATTTTCAAAGAATGTTGTATTCCTTAATTCCATGACTATTCCCTCGTTGATGTCAGGGTTTTCTGACTTGTGCACTAGAAATCGGTATGCACTACTGTTGTGGGCATAGCCAATAAAAGTGCAGTCAACGGTCTTGGGTCTTATTCTCACACTTTTAGGTGGAGGTATTTCTACCTTAGCTAGGCACCCCCACACTTTTAGGTAACCGCAGGAAGGTTTCCTACCTTTACATAATTCATATGGAGTTTCATCCCTTTTCTTGTGTGATAATTTATTTAAAATGTGGTTAGCTGAGAGCACAGCTTCCCCCCACATGTTCTGGGACAAGCCCGAGCTAATCAACATAGCATTCATCATCTCCTTGAGAGTTTGATTCTTACGTTCAGCTACGCCATTTGATTGAGGTGAGTATGGAGCAGTTGTCTGATGGATAATGCCATTTTGTTGGCAGAATTTCTCAAACGGAGCTACATATTCTCTCCCTCTATTTCTTCGAATCATTTTGATTTTATTGCTAAGTTGATTCTCAACCTCATTCTTATATCTTTTGAAGGCTTCTAGAGCTTCGTCTTTTCCTTTCAAAAGATATACGTAGCAAAATCTTGTGCAGTCATCGATAAATGTGATGAAATATTTATTCCCACCTCTAGTTTGCACGTGTTTCATATCACAAATATCGGTATGAATTAACTCTAAAGGTATAGTTCTTCTTTCCACTGAATGGAAAGGTACTTTGGCCATTTTTGCCTCAACACATACTTCACATTTATCGTTTGGGTTATACTCCATTTTAGGCAATAAATTTAAACTTAACAACTTTCTTCGAGAGTTTAAATTTACGTGTCCCAATCTATCATGCCATAGGTTAGAATACTCAGCCAAGTAAGAAGAATTAACAACTTTATTTTGGCCCTCAAAGACACGATTTACAGTTATTACATTCATCTTGAAGAGTCCCTATCTAGGTAACCCTTTCCTAAAAATAGACCAGCTTTGGTCAATACAAATTTATCTGCCTCAAAAACTAGCTTCATTCTGGCTTTGCTTAACAGGGAGCCGGATACTAGATTCTTGCAGATGTTTGGGACATGCAGTACATCCTTGAGGGTCAGTTCTTTGCCCGAGGTTAGTTTCAGGACTACCTTGCCCAGTTCGACTACCTTGGAAGTTGCGGAGTTACCATAAACAGCTTTTGTCCGGTGATCGGAGTATAAGTCTAGAACATCTTCTTGTCTGAGTTGATGTGGCAGGTTTTCCCTGTGTTAACGAACCACTCTCTTGGGTTATCCACCAAATTGGCTTCAAACACCACGGCGGATAGATATAGCTCAGGCAGGTCTTCAGCCAAATTGGCCTTCTCACGATCACGATTGTCCTTCTTTGGTAGACGATAATCTTTTGCCATGTGATCGGGCATATCGTAATTGAAGCAGTTGCCCTTGATCCTTTTGGACATCTTTTTCATTGGTACTTACTTCTCCAGCTTGTTATCGGGCTTTTTCCTCTTCTTGCCATTACCTCTTTCAGCGAGATATACATTGGCTTCAGAGTTTGTCCTGTTGCTTTTGACTTCGGACTTTCAGTTGTCGTCCTCAATCCTTAGTCTTACGATCAGGTCCTCAAGGCCCATATCCTTCCTCTTATGCTTGAGGTAATTTTTGAAGTCCTTCCACAGGGGTGGTAGCTTTTCAATCATTGCTGTCACTTGGAAAGATTCACTTAGGTGCATTCCTTCGGAATGGATCTCATGCAGAATTAGTTGTAACTCTTGCATTTGATCTATGACCTTCTTGGAATCCACCATTTTGAAGTCGAGGAACCTCCCGACAATGAATTTCTTCATCCCGGCATCCTCCATTTTGTACTTCTTTCTCAGAGAATCCCACAATTCTTTTGCAGTCTTGGCTACTACATAGACATTGTAAAGGGTGTCGTCTAATCCATTCAGGATGTACAAATGACATAGGAAGTCGCTATGAGTCCAAGCCTCAAAAGCATTGACTTTTTGTTTATCTTCCTCATCCTTCTCCACCATAGGGGCTTCTTCTTTCAAGAACCGCACTAGGTTGAGCGTTGTTAGGCAAAATAATATTTCTGCTGCCACCTCTTGAACTCGGTACCATTGAACTTTACCGGCCTTTCGGCGTGGACAGACTGGTGCTACAGCAGTGCTTGATGATGCCATCTTTAAATACACTTGATCTCATCTTACGATTGTTGTCGTAGAATTATGGTGTATTTGATTAGGATCTAAGTCGAGGCAAGAGTTTGACTCTTTCTCCGTAAGACGAGATTTTTCTGTATTCAATGCTTACGGCCTATGGCAATCGTCCCTAAAATACAACAACTTTACACTTCAAGTTTGAAATATAACAACCCTTGAAGTCTCGGCGAACCTTTGTGTTAAGAATTTAGCAACTAGAGAATAAACGTGCAAGGAACACGGACGCAAGAGATTACATGGTTCGGCCTAAGGCCTACGTCCACGGAGAGAAAGAAGAACTTTTATTGATAGATCCGAGTCACAAAGCTATACCTAACCATAGGGTAACACATTCTTATATAATAAACAAACCCTTGGTGTACAAGAAACCTATCTAGGTCAAATTAGGAGTCCGAAATAAGAGCCGAAACTAAACTGAAAAAATTGTCCTCCACTTGAACTTTCTATAAGCGACCATTGGCGATTGCCAATAAAGTGGCGTCCACCACCTTCACCAATTTTTGACAACTTTTCCAACAATCTCCACCTTTGGCGAAAGTCATCCCGTGCGAAGAATCATGAAGCGCCACCCGAACTTCAATAAACTCTACCTTGATGAGACACCGCCCCATGAATAACCATGAGATCTTGCAAAACCAAACTGACTCTACTGACTCCACCTCAAACCATAGATACACCGCCATTAATAAGACCATCTCAACTTTCTCTCCTCCTATTTGTTCAATCACTTGGAGCCAGCCCCCAAGCTCGAGCTACTTTTGAGCTTGCTTGGCATCTTCCCTCCAACCTCTATTGAATCCCAACTAGCAAGTCCACCTGCTGAAGCAATCTTACGACCAATAGATGCACTCTTTATTTTTTAGTCAATCCCATGCTCCGCAACCTCGAACTACTTTTCTGCTAGACCTTCTTGCCTCAAACTAATGCTGGGTGCCATAGCATACAAAGGGCAACCTTTTGTTCCACCAAGTAGAACCCTTGACATGCCATGAACTCCACCGTTCGGCCTTGAGTGAGATACTTGATTCATCCGTGGTGCTATCAACGGCTTCGCATTCCCCATGCAAAACCTACCCAACACCTTTGAAGTGCAAGTGCCTTAAGACAGCCATAGCAGAAACTGGCTAACTTTGTCTCTGCGAATCCCAACTCTACTCATACCATTCATGTCAAGCCTTTGCTCTATCACACAAGAGCTTTTCTTCCCTCCATCAGAACCCAACGAGGTGACTCCACCTACAACTATGTTCCCCACTAACCTATAGGTGTTCCTAGCATCCCTTTCACCCTTCATCACTACCACAACATCCTTCTCCACCTCAATTAGCCCGCCTACAACCTTATAGCTGCACCCGCTACAATCCAAGGCTCCTAATGAGATCAAATTCCTCTCCAAATTCGGAACATGCCTAACCCCACACAATGTCCTCTCAACACCATCCTACATCTTGATTCAGATATCACCTATGCCAGCAATTCTACAAGTAGAACTATCACCCATAGTCACCATACCTGAATCAACGAACTTGTAGGTGTTGAACCACCCCTTCTTGGGCGTCATGTGAAAGGAACAAGCGCTATCCAAAATCCAGGAATCAGAATGATTTGGACTTGACAAAACAGAAAGAAGATCACCATCCGACCCGTCCGAATATGAGGCCACATTCATAGAACCCGATCCTTTTTCCTCGTAATCCCGAGTTCTTCTCGGACAATCCTTCTTCACGTGCCCTTTTTCTCTGCACTCGAAGCAATTTTCTTTGAACCTCCTTGACCTCGACTTGGATCCTTTTCCATCATCACTATGACCACCATGGCTACCCCTCACAACCAGCCCTTTCGTTTGTTCATCGCCAGTTTTCCTCCTTTGATGAAACCCTAGTAGAGCACTTGTGATATCTTCCAACACCAGGGACTCCTTCCCCCAAGTTAAAGTTGTAACCAAATTTTCGTAGGAGCCTGGTAAGAAATTCAGGAGCAACAATGCCTTATCTTCTTCCTCGAACTTGACATCAACATTTCTCAAGTCGCTGACAAGTTGACTGAAAATATTAATGTGTTGGCTCAAATCCGAGCCCCCCTCCATCTTGAGCCCGTACAATCTTTGCTTAAGATAAAGCTTATTCGACAAAGACTTAGATATATACCTTGCCTCTAATTTCTTCCATACCTCAGCTGGTGACTCCTCATCCACGACATGATACTTCACATCGTCCGCCAACCACAAGCAAATTATCGTCACCATCTTGGCCTCCATCTCCTTCCACTCTTGCTCCTCCATGTTCTCGGATTTCTTCTCCGAGAGCGCGATGACCATCCCTTATTGCACGAGGAGATCTTTGACACGCCTTTACCATAACCCTAAATTTGATGAACCATCGAACTTCACAAGAGCAAACTTCACGCCGTGATCCGACATCCTCCAACCTTAGCTCTTGATACCATAAGAATTCAGCAACTAGAGAACAAATGCGCAAAGAACACGGACGCAAGAGATTACGTAGTTCGGCCTAATGCCTACGTCCACTGAGAGAAAAGAGAACTTTTATTGATGGATCAGAGTCACAAAGCTATAACTAACCATAGGGTAACACGTTCTTATATAATAGACGAACCCTTGGAGTACAAGAAACCTATCTAGGTCGAATTAGGAGTCCAAAATAAGAGCTGAAACTAAACTGGAAAAATTGTCCACCACTTGAACTTTCTATAAGCGACCATTAGCGATCGTCAATAAAGTGGCATCCGCCACCTTCACCAATTTTTGCCAACTTTCCCAACACTTTGGATACTCAGAACCTTTCTCGAGTGGGAGAGAGAAGATACTACAAAAGCTAGAAGAAGTGATATGCAATTATAGTGGACTGAATGTAAATGAGGGCAGGGGGCTTATTTATAGACGTTGAGGACTGGAGTCAAGCTTGCGGTTTCAGATATGGTAATGCCACTTTGGACATAATGGGCCTCCCACCTTGGGCCTTATTGGGCCTCCCACTTTGAGCCTCCACCTTGGACCTTATTAGACCTATGACAATTAGATCTTACCATTTTGGATCATGTGTTGAATTATCATTCAATTCCAACATGTTAGCATCTGGAAAGACCGCAGAGGGTACAGGAGGGTCATGGGAGGGATCGGAGGGTGGGGGCTTGCGTGTATCCGATAGTGTTAGGTGGTGGGTTTCCGCAGGGTTGGGATCGGAGGCAAGGGAGCCATCCTAGGGTTTTCGGTACATTCAGTTAATTTAAGTAGCATCTTCAGAATCAGATTTCGTATATTGAATGCTGATGGTGCTTGGAAGACAAGTTTGAGAAAAGTGAGAAATTATAGCGAGAAGATACATGGAATTGTCACAGTTCATATGGGAATGGTAGTAGCTTCATCTGCAATCACTTACTATGATATTTTTTTATAATGTTGAATTTATAGTTGAATATTATTAGAATTTTTTAGAATAATTCTTATCATAATATTTTTTAGGATAAATTATCCCTAGTCCCTGGTATTTAGTCATTCTTCCCTTCGGGTCCCTGCATTTTCAAAAATGATTTTACAGTTCCCCGACTTTGGTTTTAGAAACTCTCGGGTCCCTGTCTGACGTCAGCACCCATTTTTTTCATAGAAATGACCAAAATACCCTAAAAAAAGAAAAAAACTTAGGAAAAATTACTCGGTAGCCCCTCGAGTTTGCTTAAATATACTCAAAAGTCCTCACCGTTTACAAAATACATTTCAAAGTCTATCTAGTTTATTTTTATTATACTTTGGGTCCTTGGCGCACGTTAGCAGCTCTTTTTTTCATTTTTGTCAATGAAGACAAAAAAAACTCCGATGATGTCATCTGTTCTTCTACCTCTAGCCATCATATCTTTCCACTTTCCAGGAACAAATAAAACAATAAAAATCAAACCCAAAATCAAATCATGAGAATTCAAAGAATCAAGAATATCCAATTAATTAAACACCAAGAACTAATTAAGTTTTGACCTTTCCCTAGACTTTTATCCACCTTCCAATTTTGTTGAACTTCGTCTCCGCCTCCTCGAGCTGCAGCACCTTCAAGGAAAAAAGTCTCCGCCTCCTCGAGCTGCAGTACCACCCAAAAAAAAATTTGACGGCGGCGACCATTGGAAGAAGAAGAGCTTCACGACGACGAGCAATTAGTGCTTCCGCTGTCACAACCCTAACCTCCTCCTTCTTCGCCACTAGAAGAGCCCACTGCTTCTGCCATTCCACCTCTCTCTTGATCCTTATATCTCATAGCTCAAAAAGAGACCAGCAATTTGGTGGTTTATTTTTTATAATCAATTAATTAATTATTTAGTTGCAGAGATGCTGGGAGTATTTAGCAGCGGGATAGTGTCTCTGTCGGATGAGCTGGTAGCGGCCGGGTGCCGGACGCCATCACCGAAGATCACCTCTGACGCACTGGTGAAGCGGTTCGTCCATGAGACCCCCTTTGCTGTGTCTGTGCAGGTCGGCAACGGCACCCATCTCGCTTTCACCCACCACAATCAGTCCTCCCTCTACCCCAGTTGGAGACCATGACCGTTGGCAGCGGGAAGCATGATAGAGACTATGGTTGCGTCAGGCCTGACCGGTCGGTGTCTTCGGTTAGAAGATGATGATGACGTGAGCGATTTTTGGTCCTGGGTAGAAGATGATGACGTGAGCGAAGAAGAGTGATGTCAGCAGCTTTTTTTGTTTTTTATTCTAAGGATATTTTCGTCATTTCAGTGACAAAAAAAGAAAAAAAACTTATTTAGGGACCCAAAAGTATAATAAAAGAAAACTAGAGGGATAACAAGATCATTTTTCAAATAGGAGGGACTTTTGAGTATATTTAAGCAAACCCTAGAGACTTAAGAGTAATTTTCCTAAAAACTTATCATCTTCAAGAGTATTGGTGTTTGAATGTTAGTTAAAGCAAATAGCCCAAAGTGGAGGCCCATAGTGGAAAGCCCAAGTTGAAAATGGCATTACCACATTGGAAAGTACGACAAAGATTTCATAGTTTATAAGGAGAAGCTCCTTGTTAGCTAGGAAATGAATTAACCATCGGGAAAGCCAACTCGGACCATTGCGAGGATGGTGCTAAACATCAGTATTTTGGTCATTTTTCTTGATAAAAAATAAAAAAAAATGGGTGCTGACGTCAGCCAGGGACCCGAGAGTTTCTAAAACCAAAGTCGAGGGATGGTAAAATTATTTTTGAAAATGCAAGGACCCGAGAAGGAGGATGACCAAACACCAGGGACTAGGAGATAATTTATCATATTTTTTATTTGTGAGACTTGGAATTCACACATCATCGAGGGAATCAAATTTTCTTATCCGTTGCACAAATTCGGTTGGTTAGTTATGATAAATTTATTTTTATCATATTAATATTTTTATGATCAGATTACCTCTTCTAGAAGAAGGGAGGTCAATAGATAGAGTAGGATATTGGTAGGGCCTTACCTTTTGGAGTTGGACTCATACCGTACTCTTGACCCTATAATTTTTTTTTATTATTGGACCCATACCCTACTTTTTTGGAGACCGAGGGTCTGCAGCGTTCGACCCTTTAACATTTTAATTTTTGATAATTTTTAATCACAAAATTTAATTTCATATAAAATTTAAATAAATTCAGGACATCTACTACGTTATACATCAACATAAAATTAAAGAAACGTCAAATTTTGTAATTTAATTTAAACGGTACAAGGTTCTTCCTTAAAAGATTGAAGTACATAAACAATTCAACAAACGAAAAATATAGAAAGTCGGCTTCTAGTGATCCATTCTTCACGACATAAATAATTCTACTTTGATGATTACTTATTATCATACCTCATGTGCTGTAATACCCTACTCTGTTAATCATATATTTCTAACTTAAGTGAAGTATACTTAGTCGTATTGACCTATTGGATTAGTGTTTGGAGTTACATTGCTATATAAATAGAGTGCCAAAGATAGTTGGAAGAAAAGTATTCGGTATTTCGGACTACCTCAAACATGATGTGATAAGTTGATCATAACTTCTTCATACAGAATTCAAAAGAAATGGTATTGAAAGGTAAGATATGGACCTATAAGCTTTTGAAAGACATGGATTTATCATGCTAACAACTTGGACCAAGCCTAGCAAGTGGATGAACAACACATTATGTTATCGGTTCTTAACTACTTCGGTTGGACTTCTCAGTTTTTAATTCAACAAGAATTTATATTTCTACACCTTTATGAAATGTATATAGACATGAATTAGTCTTGTAAGTATTTTAGATCAAGTTCAACAAAGCTTAGTTAAATTATTTCCAAGCTTTATGAATTTAGTTAGACAATTTCAGACAGAATAATCTTTGTTCAGTTAATTGAGCACATCTTTCTCAATTTTGCTCCAAATACTACAAATGAATATCATCCAAAAATTAGACACATAGGGCTACAATTGATCTGTTGACAAAGTTTGACAAAAAGTAAGGAAAGATAGTAAAAACGGAGCTGCAATTAGCCACTTTAAGATTGGACCACATTTTTTAATCAACCAATCACATTTCACCACTTGCAAACTCACTTGGACCAAGCCTAGCAAGTGGATGAACAACACATTATGTTATCGGTTCTTAACTACTTCGGTTGGACTTCTCGGTTTTTAATTCAACAAGGATTTATATTTCTACACCTTTATGAAATGTATATAGACATGAATTAGTCTTGTAAGTATTTTAGATCAAGTTCAACAAAGCTTAGTTAAATTATTTCCAAGCTTTATGAATTTAGTTAGACAATTTCAGACAGAATAATCTTTGTTCAGTTAATTGAGCACATCTTTCTCAATTTTGCTCCAAATACTACAAATGAATATCATCCAAAAATTAGGCACATAGGGCTACAATTGATCTGTTGACAAAGTTTGACAAAAAGTAAGGAAAGATAGTAAAAACGGAGCTGCAATTAGCCACTTTAAGATTGGACCACATTTTTTAATCAACCAATCACATTTCACCACTTGCAAACTCACTTCACGTGGGATGGCTAGTCACCTACTCTCTTTTATGATTCAGAAATACCAAGAAAGAGGTAGAAAATTCTAGAACTTAACCATAAATCAAAATTGAAGAGATAAGGAGAGAGAGCCAAGATAAAAGAGAAAGAAGCAGGTTAAGAAATATTGGCTCGGTAAGTTATTTTGAGATTCGAATTAGACTTTGATAGCTTCATGAAACTTGTAGAGGCCATCAACAGATTTCTAACCGTATATCACATGACATGATTTGATCAAGGAATCAGCCTGAAATCAGTTTTGAATAACGGACTGTCTGCTGGAGATATAATTGAAATAGTTGAAGAAAAAGTACTTGGTAAATCTATTTTGAATCCGAATTAAACTTTGGTGTCTTGATATAGATTATAGAAGACTTAAAGTCCTTTCTAAATATATATCATATGCCTAGTTTGGATTAAGGAATCATTGGCAAAGATTGGTTGAAAGTTGGACTATTTGACTGGGTTCAGAATTAAGCGATGTTCATGAGAAAAGGCTGGTAAGTGTGTTTCTACTTGGAATTGAAATTTTGATGAAACATAAAAAGTTGTAGATTACTTCAATACCTTTCTAAAACTGTATCATATGTCTTGTTTGGATAAAGGAATTGTCCTGGACAATCTATTAAGTTACTGACAGATTTGCAGGTCTTGAAATTGAGGTGGTTTAAGAAGAACTATGTGGTAGGTGATTTTTTTGGACTTCTAAGTTGATTTTTGGACTTGGTGTGATCATGAAAGAATAGAGCAGTGGTACATTAATAAAGATATGGACTTGATTTTGTGTGATATTGAGTTATAAGGACTGCTTACCAAAGTTAGTAGTGATTGGCCTTATCTTGTGCTCGGTGTGTGTTCGGTTGGGCAAAATAGATCTTTTTGTGAATTTATGGTCATGAATGATTGGTGTTTAAATTATATATAAGTGAGTTAGTTAATAAGTGACCGAAGTTTAAAAAGAATTGAGCTATCTTGATTGCTTTGAGCCATTTTGGACATTGGTTCCCGATTGTGCCATAGTTGGTTATTTGCAAGCTTCAAAAGTAATTTACTTAGGGAAGTAAGGAGCTGACCTCACTTTGTGATTGAAAATTATTATACAGAGTATGTGAAGCTTTCTTAAGACTCTTGCTGAAAGAAATAAGCTTGGGAAGAAGGGTTGGACGAAGGTCCAAGTGAAAGAAGAATAAAATTGGGGAATGAGCATTCATTGAGTGGTCTTCAATTGGGTAAGCATATAGATCATGACAACTTTGGTTTGTTGGGTACATGTGCATATTTCAGATCTTAAATATGTGTGTCTCATACATATGAGTTGTCTTTGAAGTGGTTATGTACATATGTGATATGTTTGCTCATACTTGGATTAGTTGGTTACATGTGTGGTATTTGTGTGTGGCCAGCTAGAGAATATGTGTTTCCTAGCTTGGGGTCGATTTTTGAGGATGTGATATGTCAATTTCTGTTGGATATGGTTTTGGACCTTTGGTTTTGTGATGAGTATGCTATGTTTATTTCTGGTGAGAAATGGATAGGTTTTTTCGTGCTAACCGGGGATGTTAGCCTATGTGCACATAGACTGGGGATATCCTATATTACTACTATATACTTAGTATGTGATCATGAAAAGGAGATCTGATGGCCATGTTGATATCCCTGTGGTAAAGAAGAAGTAGCCCGACTAAACTTGTTTAGAGCTCACCTTTGATTGACTATGTGATTATATGTTTATTAGACAAGTTGTGTGATGGTCTGGGACATCACGTAGTTTGCCAATATTTTTGTGTGTATTATCACATGATTAGTATCCATTTTAGTATGTGTCTTGATTGATGTGTACATAGTTAAGTTCTGTTTCTCCCACATGTATTGGACATAACTGATATATTATGTTCTATCTGCTTACAAAATGTTTCTCCAAACACTCATCCCCCTCTCACCAGTTTTGCAGGTTCATTTATATGGCCTTGTATTTGTCCGGAGATTGCTTTGTTGGTGTCAAGTCAATTTACTTCTTCACGACTTGAATAAAGTCTCCGACATCCATTTTGCTCTTTTGTCTAGTTGCTCTATAGCCACGATGTTCATTTTAAAGAATGATTCATTGAGATTTTGACATGTATTATTTTGTAAAGTTAAAATATGTTTGAGGCTGGCTAGACTCATTTGATTTTGTAAACGGCTTAGGATCTAGCACCGGTCACTAACCTAATTTGAATTCGGTTCGTGACATATGCTAAAGGCACTTTACGAGGCAACACTAGCTTTTAGACGTCATCTTTCAAACTCTTGATCTAGATTTCTTTTTTCTTCCCGGCTGCATCTCCTCTGATTAGGTTTTTTTTAGGTCATCTTTAACGTGACATTTTTTTAAGTCCTAATTATATATTATATATATTATCAATAGGTTCTAATTAGGTATAGTCTGAAGTAAGGTAAAATGGTAAAGGTATGGTATGAATCTTATAGATTCAAACTCTACCCTAGACCCTACTTCTAAACATGAATCCATATTCATACCCTACCCTAGACTCAGTCAAAGTCAATATACCTTAGATCCATAGGGTAAGAGTAGGATCTGACCCATATGATATGGATATTTATGTCATCCTATCTAGAAGTTGAAATGGTAGGGAAAAGTTTTCATTATTAGGTAAACTCTCCGGGTCGAGAATTTTCTTAATTTGATCACTCTTTCCTTCTCTTTCAATTGGGGTTAACCAATCCATTTTATAATTTATTTTTATCTTTAACAATCTTTTGGTTGAAAATTTATTATCTATATAATGATAGTGTTTAATAATTTAGGTTCGAACTGCATTAAAGTAGAAAGGATAATAAAACTCTCTCTACCAAACAACTTTTTTTCCGGACAAAAACTTAAATTTCTAATTAAATTAAAACAACATTTTAATAACCAAAAATGTTTCGAGCATCATCACAAGCATTAACGATAGCTTAATGTTGAGTGGGGTTGGATTGGGTACGGAATGTCCAGATTCCGAACCGTTCAGAATGAAGACACGCGGGAGCTTTTTTACAAAAGTGCTAAAATACGGAGACCAAAATAAAAAAAGCCATGCACAAAAACAGGCCGGAAACAAATGCAATTATGACATAACTGTGCATGCCAGTATCACATAACTGCGCATGCCAGTAGGATTTTTTTGCAAAAATACTAAAATACGGGCACCAAAATAAAAAAAGCCACGTGCATCAGTATCATAAACGGGACATGCCACTGTCACAAAAACAAATGCCAGTAACACATAACTGCGCATGCCAGTATCACATAACTGTGCATGCCAGCTCAGTCTCCCTTCTCTCCAAACTGTTCGGAATGATTTTTTCACTCCGTACCCAATCCAAAGCTAATGTTGAGTATGTTGGTTGCGGGGGTGCGTAAGACATAAACCTTTTACTCTAAAACATTTGAGGGATTATTATGAACCAATTTAGGACAACCTTTTTGGAGTGAGCGAGCTCCTTACGTAGGTTGCAAGTTACATCTCAAGACTGGAGTTATAAAAAAAAGCATATGAAGATGAAACAACCCAAGTGATTCCTATCCTCTAATAAGTGATGATTGACAATATTACTCACCAAATCAAATGTTACACCAATTTTTTTTAAAGATAAAATTTTTACACAATACATACACTTGTTAGGATTTAAACCTTAGACTTATTTAAATTTGACAAAATTTTGTACCGTTGGATTAAATGACCCTTGAAAAATATTACACCAATTGTACACAAGTGCATTGTACTGTGAAGTACTAAATCGCCTAAAAAATAATGGGAAAAGTCTACTTTCGTACCCTGTGGTATCGACCAAAATCACTTTAGTACCCTGTGGTAAAAAACCGATCAATCGAGTCATACTTATTCCAATTAACATCAAAAAGGGCCTCGAGCAGCTGCCCGGAGCTGCTCGAACCTACCCGCCCGCTGCCCGGGCCACGTGGTCAGCCACGTCACCAATTTTGGTGACGTGGCGCCACGTCACCAATTCCTCCTCCTCCTCCTCCTCCTCCTCCTCCCCTCCTCCTCCTCCTCCTCCTCCTCCTCCTCCTCCTCCTCCTCTCCTCCTCCTCCCCGCATCCCCCTCCTCCTCCTCCTCCTCCTCCGCCTCCTCCTCCTCCGCGTTCCTCCTCCTCCTCCTCCTCCCCTCCTCCTTCTCCTCCTCCTCCTCCTCCTCCTCTCCTCCTCCTCCCCGCATCCCCCTCCTCCTCCGCATCCTCCTCCTCCCTGCGTCCTCCTCCTCCCCGCGTCCCCCTCCTCCTCCGCGTCCTCCTCCTCCTCCTCCTCCTCCTCCTCCGCGTCCTCCTCCTCCGCGTCCCCCTCCTCCTCCTCTCCTCCTCCTCCCCACTGACGTAGGAACGTCCAGCTTGCCACATTCCTGATTGGCGCCACCTTTTACTTAGTTCGTTTAAATAAGTGCTTATATGCACGTTGGCTAATTTAGACCTTAAACTCTTTATGATTGGTTTTAATTGCTTTTAATTTCCAATTCCAACTTGGGACTGTCCAGCTGATGAACGTGGGTTATTAGTGCCAACTTATGGCATTAGATGCGTGCCTTAAAGGCATTAGATGCTAGGGGCGTTCTGTTTTGTAACCTCCAGCTTGCATTCCTTTTATAGCTCGCTCAAATAAAGGAAACGGACAGATTTGAAAACCCAGAATATTGAGAGTGATTCTCTTACCTTGTGTGCATGGATTTGCATGGTTGTCACATTAAACACGCCCTTTAGAGGCTGCCTAACTCATTAGGCCCCTCCTTTTGTCAATTGCGGAAGCTCTTGCCTTAGGAATTCTATCTTTTATTTTTGTTTCGTTCTGATTCATTCCAGATCACTCTCATCACTCAAAAATTGACGTGTTCCTACACTAAGTGGTATCAGAGCTTTAGTTTCGATCAAATCAATCTCCGTATTGATTTTTAGGCTGAGAGTTTAACGTTATCACCTGGTAAGATTTTGAGAGAGCCCATCCACGATCTGTGCAACAAGGAAACGTGATTCCCTGATCCGTTCCTCATTAACCTACCTAGCACCACCAAACTCCGAGCTCATGGCCGACCAAGACCCCAGACCTGATATGAATCAACGGTTCACCAATTTGGAAGCTGCTATCATGGAGATCCGCACACAACTTGCCAATCTGGTCGTGCAACAACCTCAACCAGCAAGGCGAGACCACCCTCCAATAGCTGAAGAAGAAGAAGAAGAAGGTGATTCGGATGCTACCCTTTATGCAAGAGGGAACCGAGGTGCTCGTGGAAGAGGCCGTGGAGCTGCTGTCCCAGTTGCAAGAAGAGAAGTCATTAGGCCAGAAGAGAGGTATGAAAGGAGAATTGATAGGCCTTTTAAGATGAACATAGAGAAGTTTTATGGAGATGTAGATGTGGAGACTTTTCTGAATTGGCTGGATTCAGTAGAGAAGTATTTCGATTGCATGGAGCTAACTGAAGAACAGAAGGTTAACTACGTAGCCTTTAAGTTAGAATCTGGTGCAGCCGTTTGGTGGAGGAAGGAACAAGAGACAAGGAGGAGGAGAGGAGAGGCTCCTATTCGTGATTGGCCTTCAATGGAACAAGCCCTCAGGTCTCGTTTTCTTCCTGTGGATTACCACCAATCGTTGTATCTTCAGTTCTTGTCATGCTCTCAAGGAAACAGATCCGTGGATGAGTATACAGCCGAGTTCATGAGGCTTGCTGCCCGGAATGATATTGAAGAGAATGAAGATCAACAGATTGCACGCTATATTGATGGCCTGAATTTTGAAGTGAAAAGTAGAATGGAATTTGACACTTTTCTCTTCTTCCAAGATGCGTGCCACAAAGCAAGAAAAATTGGAGCAACCCTTAAGAAGAAGAAGACTTCTTTTCCACGTTATTCAGGACCTGGTCAGCCTTCAAATTTTCAACGAGGAGGAGCGGAGAAGATTGTTCCTCAAGCAACCAGGCCTAGGGTTGCTACGGATGCCCCTCAACGAAAAGGAAAAGAGGTGGAGGGCACTTCCACGATCAGATGCTTTAAGTGCAATGAACTTGGTCACAAATCAAGTGATTGTCCTAAGAGGAAGTTCGTGCAAGTTTGTGAAAAGGATGATGAGGGCGAGCAACATGAGTCACTCTATTGTGCCCCGGTGGAAGAAAGTGCGGAGGAAGAGTCTGAGGATCAGTATGAGGAGGAAGACTATTGTGGTGTCATTCAGAAGGTGGCACTAACCACAACAAAGAAAGAGGATTCTCAGAGGCACAATCTATTTCACACCAAGTGCCATGTTGGAGAGGAGGTGTGCGAAGTGATTATTGATGGAGGGAGCCAGGAGAATTTTGCGAGCAAGCATGTTGTGGACAAGCTTGGTCTCAAAGTCACGCCTCATCCAGCTCCTTACTCCATTGGTTGGGTGCGTTCTGGTGGAGGAATCAAGGTCAATTCCAAGTGCGTGGTTCCTATTTCCATTGGCAAGTTCAATGACGTGGTGACATATGATGTGTTGGAGATGGATGCTTGCCACATTCTGTTGGGACGCCCTTGGGAATTTGACAACCAGGCTGTCCATAAAGGAAAGGAGAACACCTATGAAGTGAAGAAAGGCAATCAGCAATTCACTCTCCTTCCAAGGAAGCCTAAGCAAGGGAGGATCCACCTGAATAGTACCATGCAGATTGTGTCCCTCGTGACTTCCACGGGATTTCTCAATTCTGCCATCAAGGAGGTTGGAGAATTTTACTTGTTCGTGATGAAGGATACCTCGGAGCTTGAGGAGAATTCGGAGGACATGATGTGAGACCATCCAACAACGAGCATGGAGCATTGCGTGTTCCAATTGGGCCGATTACAAGAGCACGGGCCAAGAAGCTTCAAGCTGAACTGAATGGATTTATTGAAGGCATTCGGACTCAAGTTGAATCAAGCAAGCCCAAGGACGACCTAGAAGGCCATGTTAAGCCCATACACGTTATTGGTGCTATTTTAGAAGCCTAGCATGCGCAAGATTCTTTTGGATGCATGCAAACAGAATTTCAACTTATCTTGGACATGCATCCCTAAATTTTAGGAACTTCTTTTCCTATGTTTTAGGACGTGATATTTTCTAGATATTCTAGTATCTATCTTAGTTTAGTTTGTTTTTCCTACTTAGTGAATAATTAGGCCAGAATCCCTTTTATTTAGGAAGGTGAGTTTTGGCCAGCTTTGAACTCCTTATTTGGAGTTAGTTTTTGTTTAGGAATGTTTGAGACTTTTGGGGCCTATATAAAGGGACTCCTAGCAATAAAAACGTGGACAACCTTTTATTCATTCAGAATATACTTAGCTATTGCTAGTTTGTGAGTTTTGATACTCATTGTGTGTTCTTGGTTAGGCTAGTGCGTCGCTTAGCTAGGGCAACGTATTTCACTTATCAAATAGATTATCCACCTCTGTTTGTGGCGTGATTCGACTTAAGGACTTGGGTTCTTGACTTCCATTGTTCGGGTTGCAGTGAGACATCACCAAGGTTCGTGCATTGCGTAGTTGGAGTTGGAGTCTTTCTCATCCATCAAGTAGCAGCGGTCCGTTCGTGTGGAATTCCCAGCGAGTTTTACATCATTTGGTATCAGAGCTACGGCTTGCTACTACCTTTAATTTCGTTTTACTAAGTTCAGCTTACAATTCGTCTTTGTTTTGTTGCCGAACTTGAGTAGAGTTTGTTTGGTTGCATTCGGTTGAGACAAGAGAGAAAAGAAAGAGAGCGAATACAATCAGAAAAGAAAAAAAAAAGAAAAGAAAAGAAAGAAAAGGGAAAAGAAAAGAAAGGAAAGAAAGAAAAGAGAGAGTACGCACCAAACAGGAATTGCAAGACTAAATAGGCATTCGCAAGAAAGAGGAAGCGCCTAGGGCAAGGAGAAACGTGCAAGACCAAAAAGGGAGACCAAGTAGAGCCTTCTAAACGCAAGAAAACAAGCGGATAACATTCTGTTTGTTTGGTGAAATTTGTAGTTCTAGCAAAGGCGGTGCTAGCTTTAGTAAGAACATACAAGTATCACGAGTGGAAAAAGGCAAGAGTGTGTGAGCTCATTAGAGAGAAAAGCCAAATATTTGAGCGCAAACACGAGGGAACTTGAGTGCACCTTACATTGAGAGAAACACGTAAGGGAGTGAACTTGTGAGGCCATATTTTTTTTACTAACCAAGTTTTCTTGCAGCATGTCTCACGAAGGCGAGGGAGAAAAGGAGGGAACCTTGGCCCAAGTTGACATTAAGTTGCTCACGGAGGCTCTAACAAGGAATTTCCAACGCATGATGCAAGCTGAAATTGAGCCTATACGCGAACAAATGAGTGCAATGGAGCGAGCTAGCACAAGTCATGCACCAAGAAGGAGAGCACCAAAAGAGTCAAGTGGAGAAGATTCTGACCATGAAGAAGATGCAAGATCCACAAGGAACTATAGGAGGCCGAGAGTTGAACAACCCATACGAGGCGAAATTCATGCACGTAGAGGGAGAGCGCCTATAGAAGCATGTGAAGAAGAATCTGACCATGACGAAGATGCAAGATCCACAAGGAACTATAGGAGGCCGAGAGTTGAACGCCATCCTAGGGAGGCAAGGCGAAGAGAGGATGACAACATAGGAAGCATTAAACTAAAAATACCTACCTTTGCTGGTCGTTCTGATCCGGAAGCTTACTTGGAGTGGGAGAAGAAAATTGAATTTATGTTTGATTGCCACAATCATTCCGAAGCAAAGAAGGTAAAACTTGCCATCACTGAGTTTACTGATTATGCTATAACTTGGTGGGATCAACTTGTGACAAGCAGGAGGCGTAATGGAGAGCGCCCTATAGCTACTTGGGAGGGAATGAAAGTGGTGATGCGGAAGAGGTTTGTTCCAAGTCATTACTATAGGGAGCTATACAAGAAGTTACAAGGCATGAGGCAAGGGAGCTTGAGTGTGGAGGAATTTTACAAGCAAATGGAGCTAGCCATGATAAGAGCTGATGTTGAGGAAGATAGAGAAGCTACCATGGCAAGATTTCTGAATGGACTCAATTCTGAGATCCAAGACAAAGTAGAGTTGCAACACTATGTGGAGTTGGAGGACATGGTGCACATGGCCGCCAAGATTGAGAAGCAACTAAAGAGAGGAGGAGGAACAAGAGCTACATCAGGTTCTAATTGGAAGCCGAGTTATCCAAGGAAGTTTGACAAACCACAGGCTACCAAAGAAGGGCAAAAATCCGAGAGTTCCAACACCAACTCTCAGAAGAAGGTGGAGGCCCCTCCCGCAAGAAACTGTGACATTAAGTGCTTTAAGTGTCAAGGAAGGGGTCATATATCTAGTCAATGCCCCAACAAGCAGATCATGGTGATTAGAGAAAATGGGGAGATTGAAACTGAAGGAGAGGAGTCGGAGCATGAAAGCCTACCCTCATTGGAGGATCTGTCCGAGGAGGAGTATCACGCACCCGGGGGACTTACCCTAGTCAGTAGGCGAGCCTTGAACTCCCAAGCCAAAGAAGAAGATGATGCAGCCCAAAGAGAAAACATCTTTCACACAAGGTGTTATGTTAAAGACAAAGTGTGTAGTGTCATCATTGATGGAGGGAGTTGTGCTAATGTAGCAAGTACCACTATGGTTGAGAAGCTAGGGTTGCGCACTGAAAAACACCCTAAACCATACAAGCTACAATGGCTGAATGATAGTGGAGAAGTGAGAGTGATGAAGCAAGTGTTAGTGGCCTTTCGCATTGGCAATTATGAAGATGAGGTGTTATGTGACGTGGTACCAATGCAAGCGGGTCACCTACTGTTGGGAAGGCCATGGCAGTTTGATAGAAGAGTAACTCATAATGGCTACACCAACAAGTACTCGTTCATACTCAAGAAGCGGTTGATCACCTTAGCACCCTTGGCACCATCACAAGTCTGTGAGGATCAAAGGAAGTTGCAAATTGAATGTGATGAAAAGAAAAGGAGTGATCAAAAGAAAAAGATTGAGAGGAGAGAAGAAGCCGAAAAACAGAAAGAAAAAATGGCCAAAAGAGAGGAAATACTTGAGAGAACAAAAGAAGCCGGAAAAACAGAAATAAAGTCGGCCATTGAGAGAAAATCCGAGGGATGGAAAAGAAACTACTATGTGAGAGCAAGTGAGATTAAGCAAGCTTGTTTTGAAAAACAGTCTATGATCTTACTTCGGTATAGGGAGACACTTTTGGTTGCTAACGAGCTTGAGCCACATTTGCCAAGCATGGTTAAATCTCTTTTACAGGATTTTGAGGATGTATTCCCCAATGAGCTACCACCAGGTTTGCCACCAATAAGGGGAATTGAACATCAGATTGACTTCGTTCCGGGAGCATCAATTCCAAACCGACCAGCTTATAGAAGCAATCCGGAGGAGACGAAAGAACTTGAGAAGCAAGTCAATGAACTTTTGGAGAAAGGGTACGTGAGAGAGAGCATGAGTCCATGCGCTGTTCCGGTCTTACTTGTGCCAAAGAAAGATGGATCATGGAGGATGTGTGTTGATTGTCGCGCTGTCAACAACATTACGGTAAAATATCGTCACCCTATTCCTCGTTTAGATGACATGTTGGATGAGTTGTATGGTTCTTGCATGTTTTCAAAGATTGATTTGAAAAGTGGTTATCATCAGATTCGCATGAAAGAAGGTGATGAATGGAAAACAGCGTTTAAAACGAAGTATGGTTTGTATGAATGGATGGTCATGCCTTTTGGATTATCTAATGCACCTAGTACATTCATGCGCCTTATGAATCATGTTTTACGTCCATTCATTGGCAAATTTGTAGTTGTTTACTTTGATGATATACTCATTTATAGCAAGAGCATTGAGGAGCACGTAGAGCACTTGAAATCTGTTTTGATTGCACTTAGGGAGGATCAATTATTTGCTAACTTGAAGAAGTGCACCTTTTGCACAGATAAGCTTGTATTCTTGGGTTTTGTTGTTAGTGCTGAAGGAATACAGGTTGATGAAGAAAAGATAAAGGCAATTAGGGATTGGCCGACCCCCACAAACATTGCACATGTTCGAAGCTTCCATGGACTAGCAAGCTTCTACCGAAGATTTGTGAAAGATTTTAGCACCATAGCCGCACCACTCACCGAAGTCATTAAGAAGAGCGTTGGATTCAGCTGGGGAGAAGCGCAAGAGAAAGCATTTCAATTACTCAAAGAGAAGTTGACGAATGCTCCTTTATTAGCTTTACCTAATTTTTCTAAAACGTTTGAAGTTGAGTGTGATGCTTCAGGTGTAGGAATTGGCGCTGTACTCATGCAAGATCGACGGCCAATTGCCTATTTCAGCGAGAAATTAAGCGGAGCACCTCTAAACTATCCGACCTATGACAAAGAGTTGTATGCTTTAATTCAGACATTGGAGACATGGCAGCACTACTTGTGGCCCAAGGAATTCGTGATACACACTGATCATGAATCGTTGAAGCACTTGAAAGGGCAACACAAGCTAAATAAGAGGCATGCACGCTGGGTAGAATTCATTGAGACATTTCCTTATGTCATTCGCTACAAGCAAGGTAAGGAAAATGTGGTTGCCGATGCACTATCACGGAGGTATGCCTTGATCTCAACTCTTGATGCTAAGTTACTTGGTTTTGAACACATCAAAGAGTTGTATGCTGAAGATATTGATTTTGGTGATCTATTCCGAGCTACGGAGAAGGGTGCGAGTACTAAATTCTTTCGGAATGAAGGTTACCTATTTCGTGAAAACAAACTTTGTGTGCCTAATTGTTCTATGCGAGAATTGCTTATACAGGAGGCACATGGAGGAGGATTGATGGGGCACTTTGGAATCGCAAAGACCTTGGCAATGCTACAAGATCATTTCTTTTGGCCACACATGAAGAGGGATGTTGAAAGAGTTTGTGGCCGTTGCATCACTTGCAAGCAAGCCAAGTCAAAGGTAAAACCCCATGGTTTGTATACTCCACTACCTATACCTAGTGAGCCTTGGATTGATATTTCAATGGACTTTGTGTTAGGACTTCCTAGGACTAAGCGTGGACGAGATTCTATCTTTGTGGTAGTGGATAGATTTTCTAAGATGGCACATTTTATTCCATGTCATAAAACTGATGATGCTTCTAATGTTGCTGATTTGTTCTTTAGAGAAATTGTTAGATTGCATGGCATGCCTAGGACAATTATTTCTGATAGAGATGCTAAATTCTTGAGCTATTTTTGGAAGACCTTGTGGTGCAAGTTAGGTACTAAGTTGTTATTCTCTACTACTTGTCATCCACAAACTGATGGTCAAACTGAAGTTGTGAATAGAAATCTATCTACACTCTTAAGAGCACTTATTAAGCATAACATTAAGAATTGGGAGGAATGTTTGCCACATGTTGAATTTGCTTACGATCGATCAGTTCATTCTGCTACTCAATTCTCACCATTTGAGCTTGTTTATGGATTTAATCCTTTGACTCCATTGGATTTGTCACCTTTACCTTTGAGTGAGCATGTTAATTTAGATGGCAAGAAGAAGGCCGAATTTGTCAAGAAATTACATGAAAAGGCAAGGCTGAATATTGAGAAGAGAACGGAGCACTATGCAAGGCAAGCCAACAAAGGACGGCACAAAATTGTCTTTGAGCCTGGTGAATGGGTTTGGTTGCATATGCGAAAGGAGCGTTTTCCCGTTCAACGTCGCTCCAAGTTACTACCTCGTGGAGATGGTCCATTCCAAGTTTTAGAGCGCATTAATGACAATGCCTACAAGCTTGATCTACCTGGTGAGTATAATGTAAGTGCTACATTTAATGTTGCTGACTTCAGCCCTTTTGATGCAGGTGACGATTTGAGGGCAAATCCTTTTCAAGAGAGGGGGAATGATGTGAGACCATCCAACAACGAGCATGGAGCATTGCGTGTTCCAATTGGGCCGATTACAAGAGCACGGGCCAAGAAGCTTCAAGCTGAACTGAATGGATTTATTGAAGGCATTCGGACTCAAGTTGAATCAAGCAAGCCCAAGGACGACCTAGAAGGCCATGTTAAGCCCATACACGTTATTGGTGCTATTTTAGAAGCCTAGCATGCGCAAGATTCTTTTGGATGCATGCAAACATAATTTCAACTTATCTTGGACATGCATCCCTAAATTTTAGGAACTTCTTTTCCTATGTTTTAGGACGTGATATTTACTAGATATTCTAGTATCTATCTTAGTTTAGTTTGTTTTTCCTACTTAGTGAATAATTAGGCCAGAATCCCTTTTATTTAGGAAGGTGAGTTTTGGCCAGCTTTGAACTCCTTATTTGGAGTTAGTTTTTGTTTAGGAATGTTTGAGACTTTTGGGGCCTATATAAAGGGACTCCTAGCAATAAAAACGTGGACAACCTTTTATTCATTCAGAATATACTTAGCTATTGCTAGTTTGTGAGTTTTGATACTCATTGTGTGTTCTTGGTTAGGCTAGTGCGTCGCTTAGCTAGGGCAACGTATTTCACTTATCAAACGGATTATCCACCTCTGTTTGTGGCGTGATTCGACTTAAGGACTTGGGTTCTTGACTTCCATTGTTCGGGTTGCAGTGAGACATCACCAAGGTTCGTGCATTGCGTAGTTGGAGTTGGAGTCTTTCTCATCCATCAAGTAGCAGCGGTCCGTTCGTGTGGAATTCCCAGCGAGTTTTACATCAGGACAACTTCCCCAACCAGATTAAAGAGTTGCTTGAACTCTTTCCAGAAGTTGCACCTGAAGAGTTGCCAAAGGGTTTGCCACCCTTAAGGGAGATACAACATCAGATTGACTTGATCCCTGGTGCAACTTTGCCAAACTTGCCTCATTACAAGATGAGTCCGCAAGAGAACCAGGAGCTAAGGAGGCAGATCCAAGAGTTGTTGGAGAGAGGCTACCTACAGGAGAGCCTTAGTCCATGCGGAGTTCCTGCCCTCTTGGTCCCGAAGAAGGATGGCACTTGGAGGATGTGTGTGGACAGTCGCGCCATCAATAAGATAACCGTGGGGTACCGCTTTCCAATTCCTCGTCTAAACGACATGTTGGACAGCTTGAGCGGATCAATTATCTTTTCAAAGATAGACCTGAAGAGTGGATACCACCAGATCCGCATCCGCCCTGGTGATGAGTGGAAGACGGCCTTCAAGACGAAGGATGGATTGTACGAATGGCTTGTCATGCCATTCGGGCTGACCAATGCTCCAAGTACCTTCATGCGCTTGATGCACCAAGTCATGAAGCCGTTCTTGGACAAGTTTGTTGTCGTATACTTCGATGACATTCTTGTGTTTAGCAAGTCAGAGGAGGAGCACATGGACCACTTGAAGCAAGTATTTGAAGCCTTGAAGAGCAACAGCTTGATAATCAACTTGAAGAAGTGCATTTTCTGGAAGGAAAAGCTACTATTTCTAGGCTTCGTGGTGGGAAAAGATGGAGTTCAAGTGGACCAGTCCAAAGTTGAAGCCATTCGCACATGGCCAATACCTTCCAATGCAAGGCAGGTGCGAAGCTTCCTTGGCTTAGCAAGTTTCTATCGGAGATTCATCCGCAACTTCAGCTTGATCGCGGCCCCTCTCACTGCCTTGCTCAAGAAGCAAGCGAAGTTTGAATGGAGCAAAGAATCAGGGCGCGCATTTGCTGAATTGAAGGAGAAACTGAGTTCTACAACGGTACTTGCACTTCCTGATTTTGCTAAACTCTTTGAAGTAGATGTTGATGCATGTGGAGTAGGCATAGGAGCTGTTCTATCTCAGGAGAAACGCCCTATAACTTATTTTAGTGAGAAGTTGAGTGAGCATAGGCAAACTTGGACCACTTATGAGCAAGAGTATTATGCTGTTTTCCGAGCTCTAAGGACTTGGGAACATTATCTTGTGGGAAAAGAGTTTGTTTTGTACACTGATCACAAGGCGCTGAAGTTTGTGAATGACCAGTCTAAGTTCGTGAATCATATGCATGCTAGATGGTGCACATATCTACAGAAATTTCCCTTCAAGATAGCTCATAAAAGTGGGAGTCATAATGTGGTGGCTGATGCTCTTAGTAGAAGAACGAGCTTGCTTGTGGAGCTGAGGGGAAGTGTTACTGCTTTTGAGTGCATTAAGGAGCTTTATGAAGATGATGATGATTTCGGTGAAGTTTGGAAGAAATGCAAGAGTGGTAAAGCTGTGGCAGATTACTTCTTGCATGATGGATACCTAATGAAGGGAAATCAGCTTTGTATTCCCAACACATCACTACGGCAACAACTTATGTGGGAAATGCATGGTGGTGGACTTTCTGCCCACCTTGGAAGAGACAAGACGTTGGCCTTTCTAACTGAAAGGTTCTATTGGCCTAAGCTAGGCAAGGAGGTTGAGAAGATGGTGAGACATTGTAGAGTGTGCCAAGAGACCAAGGGGACAGTGCACAACACGGGACTCTACACGCCACTACCCGTTCCTAAGGCCATTTGGGAGGACCTGAGCATGGACTTTGTGCTTGGCTTACCTCGCACCCCTCGTGGTGTGGATTCTATCTTTGTGGTTGTTGACAGGTTGTCCAAAATGGCGCACTTCATTCCTTGCCGAAAGACCAATGATGCAAGTGGTGTAGCAAGACATTTCTTCAAGGAAGTGGTCAGATTGCATGGAGTTCCATGCACCATCACTTCTGATCGTGATGTGAAGTTCTTGGCAAGCTTTTGGAAGACGTTGTGGAAGATGTTCGATGCCACCTTGCAATTCAGTACCACGGCATATCCACAAACTGATGGCCAGACCGAAGCCACCAATAGAACACTTGGGAACTTGCTGAGGAGCCTTTGCCACGAGAAGAAACGACAATGGGACTTAGCTTTGCCTATAGCTGAGTTCGCATATAAAGGGGCAGTGCATCGCATGACAGGAAAGTCACCTTTCTCCTTAGTTTATACTAAGGTTCCTAACCATTTAGTGGATGTATCTTTAGTCCCAAGACCAAGCAAGAGCAATCCTTCAGCCGTTGCATTCGCTGAGCAAGCACAGGCTGTGATTGAAGAGGTGCGCAAGAAGTTAGAGGAAGCGTATGCCAAGGAGAAGGCGAGAGTAGATGAGCATCGTCGTGTCCAAATCTTTCAGCCTGGTGAGCAAGTCATGGTTCACTTCAGGAAGGAGAGATTACCAAGCAACATCGCAGGTGGCAAGTTGCAAGCTAGGAAGTACGGACCATTCAAGGTGTTAAGGCGTATAAATGACAATGCATATGTCATTAATCTGCCCGAAGAGTATGGAGTATCCAAAAGCTTCAACGTTGCTGACCTCACGCCTTATTATGATGCCTTTCCCATGCCATCCAGACTTGCAACTCGAGGACAAGTTCCACTCCAAGGTGGGGAGGATGACGTAGGAACGTCCAGCTTGCCACATTCCTGATTGGCGCCACCTTTTACTTAGTTCGTTTAAATAAGTGCTTATATGCACGTTGGCTAATTTAGACCTTAAACTCTTTATGATTGGTTTTAATTGCTTTTAATTTCCAATTCCAGCTTGGGACTGTCCAGCTGATGAACGTGGGTTGTTAGTGCCAACTTATGGCATTAGATGCGTGCCTTAAAGGCATTAGATGCTAGGGGCATTCTGTTTTGTAACCTCCAGCTTGCATTCCTTTTATAGCTCGCTCAAATAAAGGAAACGGACAGATTTGAAAACCCAGAATATTGAGAGTGATTCTCTTACCTTGTGTGCATGGATTTGCATGGTTGTCACATTAAACACGCCCTTTAGAGGCTGCCTAACTCATTAGGCCCCTCCTTTTGTCAATTGCGGAAGCTCTTGCCTTAGGAATTCTATCTTTTATTTTTGTTTCATTCTGATTCATTCCAGATCACTCTCATCACTCAAAAATTGACGTGTTCCTACACTACCCACGTTGCCCTCCTCCTCCGCGTCCTCCTCCTCCCCGCGTCCCCCTCCTCCCCCGCGCCCCCCTCCTCCTCTCCTCCTCCTCCCCGCGTCCCCCTCCTCCTCTCCTCCTCCTCCCCGCGTCCCCCTCCTCCTCTCCTCCTCCTCCCCGCGTCCTCCTCCCCCTCCTCCTCTCCTCCTCCTCCCCGCGTCCCCCTCCTCCTCTCCTCTTCCTCCCCGCGTCCTCCTCCCCCTCCTCCTCTCCTCCTCCTCCCCGCGTCCCCCTCCTCCTCCTCCTCCTCCTCCTCCTCCTCCTCCTCCCCGCCTCCTCCTCCTCCTCTTGGTGACGTGGTGCCACGTCACCAAAATTGGTGACGTGGCTGACCACGTGGCCCAGGCAGCGAGCGGGTAGGTTCGGGCAGCTCCGGGCAGCTGCCCGAGGCCCTTTTTGATGTTAATTGGAATAAGTATGACTCGATTGATCGGTTTTTTACCACAGGGTACTAAAGTGATTTTGGTCGATACCACAGGGTACGAAAGTGGACTTTTCCCAAAAATAATCAAAGATATTCGGTTGCATTTGTAATGATTCCAATCAGCAATTCACACGTTATACAAAACCTCCTTGGTTGGCAATTGGATCGACCTTTGATTAACTGGTAATAGTTATTAAACTTAATTAGATATATCGAACTTGAACTTAAAAAAAGACAAATTACTGTAGTACCCCGCTGGTTTGACTTAATCGATGATTTAGTCCCTCTAGTTTTGAAAATTATTCTGGCATCCCCCTTGTTTGATTTTATTATACGTTTGAGTCCCTGGCTCACGTTAGCAACTTTTTTTTTCATTTTTGTTATTGAAATGACTAAAATACCCTTCTCCGGTCAACCCATGTCTCCGTTCATCTTCTCCAGTCAGCTTTCCGGCGAACAAAAACTTCCGGTCATCTTATCCAGAAAACTTCAGTCAACTTCCGCTCCACCCCTCTGGATCTTTACCCCCACCACACCCAATCGCACCTCCCCACCACTTCACCCTCACATTCCCTGCCAAACCCAGGCAGGCAACGGCGGGTCGACGACGGAGCTCGGAGGTTCTTCTTGCTTGGCGCGGTGGTCGAGGCAAAGGCGAACATGTTCTCGACCAGTGCCGCTCATCAATTTGGGTCTCTGCCCGGTCATCATGTTCCCATCAAGCACTGCGAACAACTCAATAAAATCCTAGGCCCGACGATGACGTCTATTTTTGAAGCTCACATCACCAGAAATTGAAACGACAGTGTCTGTATTCAAAGCCCCAGGTCCGACGACGGCAGCCTTCAGCTCAACAAAATCCCAGGCCCGACGACAACGTATGTTTTCCTTGGAGGTTATGTAGCCCAAGGTCCTTGTCATGGACGGCGTCCTTGTCACTATCATCACAAGACTCGAGGAGATTGACGCATTAAACTAGATCTTGCCGCCGTCGTTGGATGGTTGATGAATTCGATTTTGGTTTTTTGATTGTTGGGTCGCCGTCGGCAAGCACCAAAAATCGGGAGGGAAGGGATGTGTTGGCCGGATTAGGGTATTTTGGTCATTTCAGTGACAAAAATGAAAAAAAAAGAACTCCCCGAGGTTTGGTTTTATTATACTCTCAGGCTCCTCGCTGACGTCAACGGTCAATTTTTTATGTAAAATGACTTTTATGCCCTTACAAAAAAGTAATAGTTAATAAAAAAAGCCCACCGATAGTGGAAGACCACCGTGAAGCATTCCGACCAACCTCGGCCCCATCCCGACATACCTCATCCCCATCCCGACTAACCTCGCCCTCGCCAACAACCACTTCTCCGGCACCATCCCCAAGTTCGGGATCTCAAGGAGGAGCTGGAGCAGGCCTGAGATGGGTTAAACACTCGTCTTCTCTCTCCTCGATTTGGAGCAAAAAGGGCGAGGAAGGCGCCGAGCTAGATGGAGTAGAGGGCGGCAAACTTGACTAGGATGTCATCGTTGTCGTGGAGGAGAGAGCGGGGACGGCGATGAGCTTGAGGATGGAGGCGAGGGCGGTAGACTGGACAAAGACGTCGTTGTTGTCGTGGAGAAGAGGGCGGGGACTGGACCAAGATGTCACCGTTGTCGTGGAGAAGAGGGTGGGGACAGCTGGAGCTTGAGGATGGAGGAGAAGGCGGGGACGGCGTCGAGCTTGAGGATGGTCGGCGGGGTCTCCGATGCCGGTTTCGATGCGGTGAAGGAAGGAAGGGGAAATAGCTCCCCTTCGTCGTCAGTGTGATTGGTTAGGGTTGGAGGAGAGGCTGAAATGATTGGGTTTGATCTTGATGGTTAGGTTTGAATGCTCGTCTGATCGCCGGTGAGCTGAACTCGCCGGAGATGGCCGGGTCGGTTATCAGAGATGGAGGGGTTGGGTCAGAGAAGATAACTTAGGGGTATAATGGTCATTTCAGTAATAAAATAATAATATCTTGATCGCTGACGTCAACGAGGGGCCATAGAGTATAATAAAACCAAACCTCGGGGATTATCGGAATACAAGGGGGCGAGCCTTAAATATACCAAACACCAGGGGCCTGAGAATAATTTACCCTAAAATCAAAGACGGGGGATGTCAGAATATTTTTCAAAACTAGAGGGACTAAATCGTCGATTAAGTCAAATAAGAGATGTGCTACACTAATTTGCCCTAAAAAATAGATAGGAAGAATTTTCCTACGGAAATGAAACTAAATAGGCACATCGCTGACAAACTGCAAGACAACTAGATTATAAATTATCTTACGAAAACATAGGATCAAATAAGTATAAATTACTCGATACAAATACGATTAAAGAATATAGAACTGCAGTACCATTCAACTATAAATTATACAATTCACAATTTTTTGGGTGGAAAATTGTCTGACAACGCGAAATATTATCACGGAAAATTTTTAAAACAGGGCATGCCAATAGATATTTAAAAAAATTGTTTGGGCTTTCATGTCATCCCGAAATAATGGGCTTTCTGAAGGCCCACAATGTTTCGGACCTGAGACGGCCCACTAAGCCTAAATACCCCTACTTCTCTCAAGTCCAACTTTGGAATGACAATAGACAGGATTCGGGTAGGATCCATATTCTAACCTTTATTCTCTATAAAAATAAGGATTCAGTTCCTAAAAAATCGGACAGCATTAAGGCGACTCGCGGGTCCGTATTATTTATTAATCATTTTATTTTAAAAAAATTAAAATGTCATTTGTTTGTTCTCAAACAACAATGGACACTAAAAAGTGTGAATACAATTTATTCATTTATTAAAATAACTTAAAATAAAGAAACAAAACAAGAAAATTGAAAAAATTGAAGTAGAGTATGTTGAGATTGAAAATTTTGTACGGCAAATTGCCCTCAGGTCCTAGGATTTGCTTAAATTACGGTTTTAATCCTTGCTGTTTCAAAATTAAAAGTTTGGTCCCCTAGTTTGCTTTTTAATAAACTCTAAGGTCCCTCGCTGATGTCATGTTATTTTTTTAGTCATGAAATGACTATTATGCCCTTAGATTTAAATAAAAATTAGCTCCGGTGAGAGGGCCATCTTCTCCGGCGAGACTAACACCGGAACCGATTTCGAACACCCAAATCACACCATTCAAATCCTAAAAATCTAACGTTTATATGTCTTATCTTCCCATCTCTCTAAATCCCAGTAACCAAAATCAATGTAATGTATATAAAATGATACTGGAACTAGTCACTGCCGAGGTTAAACTGATGGAGGAAGAGGTGGCAGTGGTGGGTGCAAATCTTAGGAAGAGGTAGGCCTCGGTAAGCCCTAGCGTAGATTGTCTGGGTCACATCGCATCGTGAGGCGGGAAAGCCAACTCCAAAGATCGGTCGACGTCGTCGATTGTAAGAGTCGGGGACCACATCGTATAGCTCCGTCGAGTGTAGTTTATGGAGTTGGTCTAGATCTTCTTGCCGAGGTCAAAGACCGGAGAAGATAGGGACTTGAGCGACAGATCTGGGTTTAACGGAATTGGCCACTCCTCTGCTCACTTCGGGTTGGGCTCGCCGGCGACGAGAAGCAAGATTCAGACAGCGACCGGAGAAGATTGGTTCTTGCGGCTGAACGGAGGAGGGGTGAAGGAATGGTGGTCAGACTTAGGTTGAAGACTGGTCTTTTTTCAAAAGGATATAATTGTCATTTTTTAAATATTACAAATGATGATGTTAGTGAGAGATTTTAGAGTTCAATAAAAATAATTTAGGGGGACCAAACTTTCGATTTCAAAACAGCAGAGACTAAAACAGTAATTTAACCAAATCTCAAGCATAAAGGTAATTTGTCCAATTTTGTATTATGTTTAGTAATTAATATAAATATATATTATTTTAAAAAATTCGGATAGGATCATGACTTGATACTATAAGTCTATATCCATATCCTTATCCTTTTAAAGTATTATGATCCGAGCAGAATTCGAATCTAAATCTAATCAAAAACCTTTCAGTTCTGAATCCGGATATACCTCATGTTACGGTATAATTGCACGCGCTAGCCAACCTTCACCGTCGTCTTAACGCGAATTGTTTATTCCAACCGTTAAACCGGCGGGAGATTAAAACATCGGAGGCTAGAAAATTAAAAACAAAAATCAGTAAATTAGGTTCTACGAGTTTCGGGATAGAGAGATCGGTCAACGGGAAGTCAACGATGAGCGGTGCTGCCGGAAACCTGGGGTGCGTGGTCGTGGCCGTGGATGGGAGCGAGGAGAGCATGTACGCCCTAAGGTGGGCCCTGGACAACCTCAGGCTCCGATCTCAGGGCGGCTCCTTCCTCGTCCTGCACGTCCAATCCCCTCCGTCCATCGCCGCGGGGCTCAGTCCCGGTGTCATCCCCTTCGGTGGGCCCAGTTAAGCACCCTCCCTCCCTCCCTCCCTCCCTCACACGCTTGACCTAGCCCAATTTTTTTTAAATTTTTTGATTCGAGCTTGGATTTGGGATTAATTACTGATTTGCCACTGGGGAATACCAGCCGATTTGGAGGTGCCGGCGTTCACTGCCGCGATCGAGGCTCACCAGCGGAAGATCGCGGGGGCTATCATCGAGCACGCCGTTGAGATCTGCCGCGAAAAGAGCGTGAGTTCGGCATTTTGATTTCTCGTTTTCACATATATGTAAAGGCATCAATTAGGTTAGTATCCTCCTGCTTTCCCTTTACTAATCCGTTCCGTCCGCCGGGTGCTAGCTGTTGCTTGCTTTGTGATAGAGGTCTACTTGTATGGATTTTGTGAAGAAATAATTGATGTGTTTGGCTTCCATTTCTTAGGTGGAGGTGAAAACACAAGTGGTGGTGGGGGATCCCAAGGAGATGATATGCGAGGCGACTGAGAACTGTCATGCGGATCTGCTCGTTATGGGTTGCCGTGATCTTGGCCCCTTTAAGAGGTCTTGCCAAGCTTCTCTTTTTATTTTTTTGATATGGTCCCCAGTTTTTTTGTTGACTCCATTCATGCTTGGTGCTGGCTTTTGATGTTCTTCATGGAGATTTGGATTTAGTTCTTACTCAAACCCACAGTGAACTGGCTTTCGGATTCATCTTGCTTGATCTGGCAACTGAAAGAGATCCCTTCTTATTAAACTTTTGGTTTGAATAGTCAAAATGGGTCTTTACAACTCGAGGTTTATGAACCGTGATTTGCATTGTCATACATATGTATGTATCCAAAAATGGGAATATGGATCTTCCGAAGCTCGTGGGCTCACAGTCATAAATGGATGTCTGAATTGCAAGTTTCTTCTGTTCCGTGATTCAGTAGAGAGTTTCTTGGCAGATTTGAAGAAGATATGGATTCTAGGTCCAAGAAAGAAAATAACACTTAGTGAAACGTCTTAGAACTTTTTGCATAACTCGTATGTATTAGTGCTTGGTAAGGAGAATTTTGTTTTGTCTTACTTTTCCCATGGGAATCATATTATTCTGCAGAAGGTACTTCCAGTTAATAAGAAAGCCAATTTTCTCTCTCCATTGATACAACTCAATCAAAGATCCATTGGCAGTTCGATTTTCAGTAGCAAGTTAGACAGCATACATGTGAATGAAATAGGGATAGGGCATTAAGTAAAATAAATATTCAACATAAGGCTCAGTTCCTTCCTCGATTCTTGCAGTGCAAAAGTTTTCTCCTTTTAAAACCTCACGAAGGAATTGTTGGTATTCGAATTTGACAGGGATTTGTTTCTTGTCGCATATAAGTTAACCCTTTATGTATATCTTTCAAAAAAGAGAGAAAGAAAAAGACCAGCTTTTCGGTTGCTGGACCGTAAGATTCCCTTGGTAACCTTTTCTCCAACATGCTAATTATGGTAGTTGTTTTACACAGGATGTTTTTGGGAAGTGTAAGCAACTATTGCACCAATCATGCACAATGCCCTGTCATTATAGTTAAAAAGGGTACATGAGATGAATAACACAAGGTAACCTTCTTCCTTTTCAGTGTCATTTCTGTATTCACTGCTGCAGTTGCGTGGAATCATCTGGCGCTGTTATTTGCATTAAAAGAAGTGGTAGTAACATTACCAAGGTGCTTAGGATATACTCTCACAAGTGAGAACCCCTTAAGCTGCTATATTCTAAATCTTGCTGCAAATGGGTTCCCCTCTTCACGACTTACATCAGAAGCATGCGTCTTCAACTATAACTAAAATAGGATGTATCAGAAATCAGATAAATAGATATCAGAACGCAAGAAACATAAAGATAGATGTTTTAAACTTTTTAGACTAGAGGGAGACTATTGTCAGAGAAGATAAAACCTTTTAGTTTCTGGTTTACGGTTGCAACCGTTCGCTCTAGTATGACTAGAGGTTGTAAATCAGCGTCCCACAAAACAATTCAAATTGTAAACAGATCCTGGAGTTTAATCTTGTTTTCTCTGGCCAAGTATATTTGCAGCCCAATTTCGTTGTTGGACTTTTTCTCTGAATTGCGGCTAACAGCTTAACGTTGTGATGCTTCGCCAGCGCTGCAGCCAAAGTGCATCAATCAGCTTTAAACCGTGCTGTTGTTCTTTCTTATGCAAATTGCAAGAGTTTGGAGGAATAAGCTTGGGCGTGGCTTCATCAAAGAAGGTTGGTTTTTTTTTTTTGGGTGGAAAGAAGGTTTGTTTGTTAAGTGATGATGTATAATCATGGTGTTGTAATATGAAGAGATGAAGCACGATTGATTGTATTGTTGGAAAGCAGGGATCGAAGTGGACAAATACCGATTGATTGTATTTTACTGATAGGTGTAGTTTTCCAGGATTAAACAGACGTTTCCAAATTCTAATGAATACAGGCAACGAGTAATCTAACAAGAACAAGGATAGGAACTAGGAATTGAAAAAGGAGCAGCAGAGGTAAAGTTCACCGTGTATTTTTTGGAGGATGACCTCCTATATATAGCTTGAAGTATGTGAGGGTAGGAGTGAGCATTCGGATAGTCCGAGTCCGAACTATCCGAATTTTAAAATATCCGAATTGAAAATTTTACTATTTGAGTCAGAGTCCGAATAACGAATTATCCGAATCCAAATATCCGAATTTTTTCGGATTCGGACTCGGATAATCCGAACTATCTGATTTTTCAAAAAAAAATTGAAAAATTCCAATACAATAAGATACCCACCCTCTTCTAGAACGTGAAGAATTATAAAACAGAAAAAAAAAGCAAAAGGAGATCTACTTTACAAATGGCGGAGCCGAGGAGGAGGAGATCTACTCTACAAATGGCGGACAATACCCTCTTCTCCTCCTCCGCCTCCCCCCAGCGTTGACCGCTGCTCCTTCGCCTCCTCCTCCTACGTATTTAACTCTCTTTTACTTTGATTTGATCTGCTACTTTTTGAGAGGAGATTTGATCTGGGAAAGAGGATGATGCTAAAAAATAGAAAGGGAAAATTACCCTCACATCCCTAAGGTTTGGTCACCCTCCCCCTAGGGTCCCTGACTTTTGGAAAAAGATTGTCCCGTCCCTAAGTTTTGACGATAATAGACTCTCGGGTCCCTGGCTGACGTCATCGACTCTTTTTTTCATTTTTTGTCATGGAAATGACCAAAATACCCTTTTTTAAAATGTTAAAAGACGGGATGCCGTACGGCCCAGAGCGGGAGCGGGAGGGGGAGCAGGAGAGGGAGGGAGGGGGAGGGGGGGGAGCGGGCGGGAGGATGGGGGAGGAGGAGGGGAGCGGGCGGGAGGGGAGAGGGAGGGAGCGGGAGGGGAGCGGGCGGGAGGGAGCGGGAGGGAGGGAGCGGGCGGGAGGAGGGGGGAGGAGGAGGGGAGCGGGAGAGGGAGGGAGCGGGAGGGGAGCGGGCGGGAGGGAGTGGGAGGGAGGGAGCGGGAGGGAGCGGGCGGGAGGAGGAGGGGAGCGGGCGGGAGGAGGGGGGGAGGAGGAGGGGAGCGGGCGGGAGGGAGCGGGCGGGAGGAGGGGGGGAGGAGGGGGGGAGAGGGCGGGAGCGGGAGGGGAGGGGAGCGGGCGGGAGCGGGAGGGGGGGGAGCGGAAGAGGAGGGGGAGCGGGAGCGGGAGCGGGAGCGGGAGGGGGGTAAAAGGTTGAAGAAGGTAAAAAAAATTATTTTTTGTTTAAGGGTATTTTGGTCATTTCCATGACCAAAAATGAAAAAAAGAGTCGATGACGTCAGCCAGGGACCCGAGAGTCTATTATCGTCAAAACTTAGGGACGGGACAATCTTTTTCCAAAAGTCAGGGACCCTAGGGGGAGGGTGACCAAACCACAGGGATGTGAGGGTAATTTGCCCAAATAGAAATTATGTTTTAGGATGAGATTAATATTTGGGTAGGTGGGGGTTGCGCAAATGGGAAATATACACTTTTTTAGTTGAGTTGCTGGGCTATTTGGGCTGCTGGGCCAATAATATAATTTTTTAGTTTGGATATTTCAAATATCCGAACTAATTTTTTTAATATCCGAATCCGAGTCCGAAATAAAAATTTTGGATAATCCGAATTCAAGTCTGAATACAAAATTATCCGAATCCGAGTCTGAAAAAAATTTCAGACTCGGATTTGGATATCGGATACCGGATAATATGCTCACCCCTATGTGAGGGCAAATCAATTTCGGGCATTTAAGCTCAATTACTCAATTTAATTAGGTAACATCCAAATTTTGAAATCAAAAGACAAAAACGTTGAAGGAATAAAGGGCAAAATCGTCGAAATACACTGAACGAGCTCAATTTCGCCCACCACATACGCGCGAGGGCCATTCTTCTCACAATCTCTTTACAAGCCTAATAGCACATACTTCCTTTTAAACATGACATTCATCCTTGCACTTTCCAATGTGGTACAAGGCTAGTCAACTCCCCCTCAACCCCTTTAGAAAAACTCATTCTTGAAATGGTTCTTTTTGCTCCTTTTTTCAACAATCCCCCACTATTTTAAATATTTTTTACTGATATACATGGTGGAAAAATTTGAAATATTTTTCGAGTAACTATATGGATGCAGGTGCATCAGCACTGGTGTCTTGCAGACTATGAACCAGACGTTAGACTTATAGGAAAGTTATACAAGTGTCATGATGAAGTTATTTTAACTTCTATGAATCATGATCACTATGTTGTATACCTGAACCCTACAAGCCACACCTCACCCTTGCAGTTGTTGTCGTTTTTGCTTTTTCGCTCTTAAATGGCCATGCCTGCAGCTCGGTAATTCATGAGTGCTCCAGAGATTAAGCCACGATCTCATACGAGCGGCTCTACCGACACTCATATAGGTGACCTAATCAAGCATATATTGCACTTTATACGCCACCGTTATCCTACCACAGTGCAATCTAGTACTCTTACACCCACACCATATGAAAGGGACCAAATTTTAGTACTAGAGTGATTAACTCGTGACTTGTTATTACCCATAAGAACCTTCTTCATGGGATCTCCAATCACAAAGGTTGGGTTCCGATCACCGTTAATCTAGCAATTTGGCTAAAGTCTCATTCCCCTCGATGTTTCATATGTGACTCTTTTATCCAAGGGTTTAGTCAGTGGATCGGCCAAATTTACTTCACATAGTCTATAGATATTACTCCATCTTTTAGCAGCTGCTTAACCACATTATGTCTCAACTTAATATGCCGACTTTTGCTATTGAATGACTTATTCTTAGCAACGGCTATTGTCGCTTGGCAATCACAATGCATCGACACCAAAGGTGTCGGCCTAAAGGAATACTCACAAGGAAGTTTCTCAACCAATCAGCTTCACTACCCGCCAATTATAAAGCTACATACTCTGACTCCATGGTAGATCTTACTATTATTGTTTGTTTGGTTGACCTCCAACTAACCGCACCACCACCAAGGTTGAATATATAACCACTAGTAGATTTTGTCTCATCTGAATCAGAGATCCAGTTAGCATCGCTGTATCCTTCCAATACAGCGGGAAATCCACTATACACAATTCCATAGTTCATGGTATATCTCAAATCCACTATATGCTTGTTTTAAACCATAAAAGATTTAATTAATTTACACACTTTATTTTCTTGCCCCGAAACTACACACCCTTCCGGTTATTTCATATAAATTTCTTCATCTAAATCACCATTTAAAAATGCCATTTTAACATCCATTTGGTGTATAACCAATTTATAAATCGAGGCCAAAGCAATCAAAACACGGATCGAAGCAATCCTAGTCACCGGTGTAAAAGTATCAAAATAATCAATATTTTATTTTTGCGTAAAGCCTCTTGCTACTAATCTAGCCTTATATTTATCAATTGACCCATCCGGATTATATTTTCTTTTGAAAATCTATTTACTACCAATAGTTTTAGCACCCGGTGGCAAATCAGTTAAAATCCAAGTTTTATTTTTTTAAAAGGAATCAATCTCACTTTTTATAGCTTCTTTCCACATTGGAGCTTCCGAAAAATTTTGAGGCTCATTTTCAAGAAGGAAAGTATAAAAATCATCTCCAAAAAAAGTTTCTTTTCTTTGTCTTTTACTTCTTCTTAATTCCTCTTGAAAATTTCTATTCTCATTTTCTCTAAATGCTATCTCATTATTTTTCCCGTTATCTTCATGAACATGAAAATTTTCAATTTTCAAAAGAAAAATATTTTCAAAAAACTCAGCATCAAGCACATCACTTTTTAGCACTAAAAATCTATATGCAACACTATTATGAGCATATCTAATAAATAAACAATCTGAAGTTTTTGAACCTATTTTCCTTTTCTTAGGATCCGGTAACATTACTTTGGTTAAGTACCCCCACACTTTTAAATATTTTAAATTAGGCTTATATCCTTTCCATAACTCATAAGGAGTTATTCCGGTTTTCTTATACGGTATCCTATTTTGGAAATAACATGCGGTTAATAAAGCTTCACCCCAAAGATTATTAAGTGCGGAGGAAGTGACTAATAAAGCGATCATCATTTCTTTTAATGTCCTATTTTTACTCTCAGCTATCCCATTAGACTCGGGTGAATAAGGTGGAGTTATTTCGTGAATTATTCCTTCTTTTTCACAATATTCGTTAAATAACACATACTCACCACCTCTATTCGACCTAACTCTTTTTATTCGTTTATTTAATTGATTTTCTACTTCAGCCTTATATAATAGAAATACATCAAAAGCCTCATCTTTTTGTCTAAGCAAATATATCTTCGTGTACCTAGAAAAGTCATCTATAAATATTATGTAATATTTCTTACCGCCCCTAGACATAGTTTGTTTAAGATCTCCTAAATTCGTGTGAATCAAATTAAGGAGCTCGGTTTCTCTTTGAACTCCATGTTTTGCCTTTTTAACTAATTTAGACTTTACACATACACCACATTTATTTATTAGATTATTTTCCTTTACCGAAATTAAACCTTGATTTTTTCTTTGTTTGATATAAGGTACACTCACATGTCCTAGCCTAGCATGCCACATATCAAAAGAATCAATCATATAAGCGGAAGAAGATGCATTCTCATTCATGTTCTCAACAATATTAAGTACAAAAAGTCTATGATCACAATATCCCTTTCCCATAAATACATTGTTCTTGGTCATCACAATCTTATCAGATTCAAAAGTTACTTTGACGCCAACCTTTTCCAATAGAGCAACCGAAATGAGGTTAGCTCGAATAGTGGGTACATGATACACATCATTTAGAGCCAATGTCTTTCCCGAAGTCAACTTGAGAAGAACCTTTCCTTTTTCAAGAACCGGTGTAGTTTGAGAATCACCAAGGAACACATGTTCTCCTCCATCCCCTACCGGAGTGTAGGAGGTAAACACACTTTTGTTAGCACATATGTGTCTTGTAGCACCAGAATCAACCACCCATTTATTTTGAGTAGTCATCATATTGACTTCAGAAACAACAGCTACAATAATATCATCCCTTCAACCAAATTTACTTTAGGTTTAGGAGGATTATACTCTCCCTTCTTATGGCGACAAAAGTGAGCAACATGACCATGTTTCCCACACACAAAACACGCCTCTTTCTTTTTGAAAGAGGTATTTGTGTAATTAGGATATTGACCTGGTTTCTTTTCATCATACCTCTTCTTGTTGCTCGAGTTCACCACCAGATTGGCTTTTGAAGTTATCGTCTTGGCCTTTGCAGCAAGCATCTCCTTTCGGTTGGTATCTTCAATTATGAGGTCGGTCAACGTCATTTGCTTGTGCTTATGCTTCAAATGTTGCTTGTACACCTTCCACGAGTCCGATAACTTTTCTATGAGAATACTTGCAACAAACTCATCGGGTAAAATAATATTCTCCGCCTTGAGATCTCCCAATAGCTAGTGATATTCGTTGATCTGCAGCTTGATGCCTTTGTCATCAGTCATCTCCCAACGGTAGAAGTTCCCCGTCATGAACTTCTGCTTGCCAACATCCTCCGCAGTGTACTTCACCCTCATGGACTCCCATATCTCTTGTGCTTCTTGGTATGAACAGTAGACATCGAAGAGGTCGTTAGATAAAGTACTGATAATCATATGCCTGCATACCTTGTTGGCATATAGCTAAGTCTCTTGCACCGATGGGGCTGCTTCAGCTGGAGGCTTAGCGGTGATAAGCGCAGAAGCCACCCCATGCATGTCAAGAACGGTATGCACACGCTCTTGCCACCTCTTGTAGTTGACACCGCTGAATATCTCTATTTTAGAGATATCCGAAAAAGGCTTGGCATAGGCGACCGCGGCTGGCGTAATGTCGTGGACCCCCACAGGCGGTAGAGGCACGACTGGAGGAACAAAATCGGCCGAAGCTTGAGGAGGGAGAACAGCACCGTCAGGATTTATCGGGGTAGGAGTGGCGTTGGCATCGGTAGGAATGGAATTTTCATCGTTAGAGGCCATAGTTCTTAAGATTATTGGAAAGCAGGGGTCGAAAGTGAACAAATACCGATCTTAGTAGCTTAGGTGACTCTGTCCTTAAGAACTATTTCACCGGTAGGTGTAGTTCTCTAGGATTAAACAGTCCCTTCCGAATTCTTACGAATACGGACAACAAGTAATCTAACAAGAACAAGGATATGAACTCGGAACTGAAAGAAGAGCAGAAGAGGTAAGGTTCACCGTGTATTTTTAACTCAAGAGGATGACCTCCTATATATAGCTTGAAGTATGTGAGGGCAAATCAATTTCGGGCATTTAAGTTAAATTACTCAAATTAATTAGGTAACAACCAAATTTTGAAATCAAAAGACAAAAACGTTGAAGGAATAAATGGGGAAGATTTAAAATTCGAATCTAAATTGGCTGTTACAAATTTTGGAAATAAAGGTTGATTTCCCCTTTTAAATGTAGGCCAATAAAAGCCATTGATAAATTCGGATTTTATGCGTAGGCAATTACAATATAATTTTGGCTCACCACATGCGCGCGAGGTCCATTCTTCTCACAAGCTCTTTACAAGCCCAATAGCAGATACTTTCTTTTAAACATGACATTCATTCTTGCACTTTCTAATGTGGTACAAGACTAGTCAACTCCACCTTGATCCCTTTAGAAAAACTCATTCTTGAAATGGTTCTTTTTGCTCTTTTTTCCAACCCGTATTTACAATTTTCGGCGCCTGCGCTCGTTTCTGTTGTGCAGTATTTTATATTATCTGCTTTGGTATTTGTTTTGTGAAGGGTATCTCCATTCGTTTAACATACCATAGTTCGTCTTACGCTAGTATCATGTTAAAATTTTCATATCTGACCCAAAATCTTAAAGCACTGGGTAGATGAATTTTCTACACTTGTAAACAAGTCCACAACTATTGCAACTATCAATGTGTTAACCGCAATACGTCATCTCAAACAAAGTCCATCAGACATAAATTTTGAACGATGAAACGAGGGTTATGTGAGGATAACAATGAGCACGAGATCAATCTGCTTAGATACCATATTAAAATTTCCATATTCAACTCAAAACTTTAAGAAAATTGGTAAGTAAACTTTTCGCACTAATAAATAATACTAAATTGCCCTCGAAGGAGATAAGGTGCTCTTGAACTTCTAGATTATAGATAGACATACTGAATTGCTTATGCTAATGATATATATTTTGCTCTGTCTGCTTTTCTTTCTTTTTTTGGGTATAAAACTCTTTGTCTGCTTGCAAATGGATAATTTACATTACAACTAGACGGGGTTTTTGGGTTGAGATGTCTCGTGAATAAGGTGGGGACCCTCGTGGTAAGATCAATCGCAAAGCGGATGGCGACCCTTTTTTGGTGGAGTATGCTTTTGTTCTTGTTCTCTGCAATACAATATCTAATGAAAGTTTGTTCCAAGAACTATCCCTTAAACATGGTTCCAAAGTTATCCTTTAAACATGGTTCGAAAGTGCTCGACACTGAATATAACCTAAAAAATATATTTTCATTGTACCACGAGAACATCTCTATCTTCTTTCATGCAATGGCCCTAGTCTCGGCCAACTTGCTCCCTTGCTGTTAAACACGGAGGCCTAATATTCCTGCTGTTTTCTTGGGTTTATATCGTAGGAGGATGAAATTGTTAGGCCTCTCCATGTCCTCCACATGTTAATAATGTCTTTTCCTAGTATTCCTACTGAACTGAATTTACCTTTTTCCGCGAAGCTACATTGCTACTTGAGCTAGGTTTCTCAACGCAATTTGCTCTCCGTAACTGCTAAGTAGAGTTGTTTTACTTTATATACTGGGTTGAATATTTTTTTTCTAATTTTCAACGTGAAATTTTCATAGAACAAGCACCAAAGCTCATCGAACAACTCCATTCTTTGATTTTACCCTACTCCAACTTGATTCGGAAAGCAACTATAACCCCAATCAAAACAGCTAAGCTCGTCGAATCATGTTGATATTGCCAACACTTGGTTGGACATGCAACTGATGAGTTCATATGCTCTGCAAGTGATGGCAAAGTCGCAGTACGCCCGTGATCCACCTTTTTTTAAAAAATAAAATTTAGGCAGATTGGTCGGAATTTCAAGTCTCTAAATGATATTGAGCTTTGTTCTCTTTCCGGACAAAATTTTGCTATTTCTGCAAAGAATGGAAATCAACCCACTAACCCTTAAAAAACGAAATAAAATTCGTTGTCATCCTGAATCATCCTACCTTTTCTAAAAAAAAGCCATCCTACCTACTAAACATTGGTTCCCGTGATCCACTATTGTTTGTTGCAATTTCGGAGTAAACCATCCTTTCCAAAGCAGCTCACGGGCTGCACTCGTTTGGTCCCACTCCTACGTCTCACTCTCATTTCCAATACTTGGAGATATTAATATCATCCGTCTTTTGTGTTAGCTCTCTAGCTGATACAAGAGGACCCCAGGGGAGGCTGACCATGCCTTTTTCAAACTGGATAACGACATTCTTGGAGGAGCATTAAGCTGACCCCAACCCAACCCCTATATATCTACTAGCTGTCTTCCATTTTACCCCGTAATCCAATCTCAACTTGAACCATTTGTTCAACCGACTAATTAAAGTTCGGCCAAGCGTATTCTAATATTTATTAACTCGATTAATTGAGGTTCAGTCAGATAAAATTTTAAAACATGGCAAAATTATTACCAAAGGGCATTCGGCCTAACATTACAAGGCGTATAAAATTTGACGGATATCTTGGGTTCAATATTGTACTTGGTATAAAAAATGTACCTAAAAAAGGATAAAATTGTCGTGTAAAATTTTAATATTGCTACATTTTCACTGATCCGATAATTGGATATGAACCATCTTCTGGATCCTCTTCCGACACGATCCAAAAACGTCGTCATCAACAAATTGATCAACATATCTTAAAAAAAATCGATCAAAAATGGCAATAATTCTTGCATGCAAGGGCACACTCGTAAGTTCAACATCCAGCGTCCCTCTCTATAAAAAGCCTCTCTCATGCACATGCAATAACATAACAAAAAGGGTTATGGACTTCACTAGCATAGCCACAGCTTTCTTCCTCTTCTTCTTCCTTGCCCTAGCAACAAACACGAAGGCAATTGACCCTTGTGTCCTCTCATCGGACGGCCCACATCTCTCCATCATCCCACTCTATAGCAAATGCTCGCCGTTCGTTCCACCCAACGAGCCCATCTCGCTGGTCAACACGGTCCTTAAAATGGCCTCCAAGGACCCAGAAAGGCTCCAGTACTTGTCCAGCCTCGTGGCCCCAAAGCCCACTAAGGTCCCTATTGGACCAGGCCAGCAAATTATCAACGTTAACAACTACGTGGTCCGGGTCCAATTAGGCACTCCGGGACAGACCATGTTCATGGTCCTGGACACGAGCAGTGACGCTGCGTGGGCCCCCTGTTCCGGGTGCACCGGCTGCTCTACCACATTGTTCTCGCCGAACGCTTCCACGACTTACGGGCCCATGGACTGCTCCATGGCCCAATGCTCCCAAGCCCACGGACTCTCTTGTCCGGCCACTGGCGGCTCCTCCACTTGCCTCTTCAACCAGTCGTACGGCGGCGACTCCTCCTTCTCCGCGAACCTCGTCACGGACGCGTTGACGTTGGGGAAGGACGTGGTTCCGAACTACGCTTTCGGCTGCATCAACGCCATCTCCGGCGGCAATATTCCGCCGCAAGGGTTGTTGGGCCTGGGCCGTGGGCCGCTTTCGTTGCTTTCCCAGTCCGGAGATCGATACTCGGGTGTGTTCTCGTACTGCTTACCCAGCTTCAAGTCCTACTACTTCTCGGGCTCTCTCAAACTTGGGCCCATAGGCCAACCCAAGTCCATTAAGACCACTCCACTTTTGAAGAACCCGCACCGGCCGTCCTTGTACTACGTTAATTTAACCGGGGTCAATGTGGGGAAGGTCCGGGTGCCCATCGCCCCGGAGCTTCTCGCATTTGACCCCAGCACAGGGGCCGGGACCATAATCGACTCGGGCACGGTTATCACCCGGTTCACCCAACCGATCTACGGAGCCATCAGAGACGAGTTCAGGAAACAAGTGGCGGGTCCAATTTCCTCATTGGGGGCCTTTGACACTTGTTTTTCAACCTCCAACGAAGCCGAGGCCCCACCAATAACCCTCCACTTCACGGGCCTGGACCTGGTCCTGCCCATGGAGAACAGCTTGATCCACAGTAGCTCTGGGTCGCTGGCCTGCCTGGCCATGGCCGCTGCACCGAATAACGTCAATTCGGTACTAAACGTTATAGCCAATCTGCAGCAACAGAACCTGAGGATTTTATTTGACGTCACCAATTCTAGGGTGGGGATTGCCCGGGAGCTATGCAACTAGAGGTCAAACGATGTCGTTTAAATTGTCCATTGTAAGAAATGGGCAATCGTTGTAGGTATTGTGTAATAAACAGGACAAGTCCTGTTGTCTTTGAGATTATCGCGAGGTTGGAATTTTGCAACGTGGATTTGTCCTTCCAAATATTGGATGGCCTAAATATATTCACAATTGCAGTGTTTGCTCTTTCCAAGCTTCGATTTTTCGATAAAGTATGTTTCCGTTTTTAAATGTCATTTGCGTTATCGAGCAAAAAAATATTCATTGAGACTAAATAATTTTGAAAAGTTATAATGATCACACACCCTTTTTTTTAATGATGGTCACCGAATTTATGAAAATCTCAATGATGAGAGATAAAAATGACGTGTCGTAAAGATTAAAATATTATAATAGTTTAAATATTTATTTTTAGGTATCAGTTTATCTCTGAGACGGGCGGGGCCCGGAATAAACCAAAACTAAGCAAAAAGCTGCAAATGCCCAATCTCCGATTTCATTGAAGACTAAACCACCCTTGGCTACGCCGGCATCATGTTCCGGCGGCGGGCAGCTGTCCTCGATGGCGACGACATCTCGGTACGGTCTGGACGAGGCGTATCTGGATAGTTGCGAGGAGGTAACAGTGATATGCCAGTTGGCGAGCCACGGAGGTGAGAGCCCGTTCTTCTTTTCCCTTTTTTACTATTTAGTAGCATAAGAACCCGGGTTCATCTGGTCGATCTGGTTCGGAGAGTTGAATCCGGTTCTATGCGCCTTCTTCTCTAGGTTACGGTTAGACCTGACTATTGCTAGAATTTGATTCGTAATATGATTTTTTTTATTAAAAATTTGATTCAAATTTGTCATGAGACGAATTGAATACAAAACATTTTAAAATTTTTTGAACCTGCGAATTCGATTCGAATTTGTTCTTAATATGTTAAAAAAAATATGAATATATTAGGACTAAATTGAAATTTCAATGCTCGCGCCCTGTTTCCCGTGCCCCGTGAAGTCTCATCTCTGATAATCCTGATAGTCAGCGTCATGCAGCCAAGTTATCTCATTTCTTCTCGGGTAGGGTAGGGCCCATGGTTAGGCCCCTCACAGTTTTGCTTTTTATTTTTATTTTTTATCAATATAAATTTACCTCATAAAAAAAATACTTCCTTCCATTCTTCATAATGCACACAATCTCATCTCAATCCTCTACTTCTTTGAATTGATAATTTGATATTTTATAAGTTCTCTCTCAAAGTTTACTAATTAGCTATATTAATCATACTATTAGTGATATTATTAGTCACATTACTACTTAATTATGTCATCAAGTATAATAAACGAGACATTAATTTTTAATATGCAACTTTTTTTGGTAAAATTGGTGAGTGTCATAGCACTATAACATTAATAAAAGCCAAACTTATAGCATGATAGTGTTGGGATAGTCCTCTTCTAGTAAGGGAACACATCCATCAGGTGGTCTACCTGAAACATGAAAACCTCGCGGGGGCTCGAGAGCAAAATTCGATAGCCAGTCCGCTACCTTATTACATTCAATATATGCAACTCGGAAGATGACATTGAAGTCAAATATATGTAATTCAGAAAATTCACTATTAGGCAATTAAACAATGTTAAAAAAGGTTGCCAGTCGGAAAACCTATATTGAAAATTATGCTTAGTATTATGGTAACAAATTATGTAACTCTGAAATTATGCTTCTAACATAATTTTTAATATAATCCACAAAATTTTGGATTAGTCCAAGCACCAAACATCAAATCATTCAGTTCCGAATACAAGATATAAAAATATTAGGGCAAATTATTCTCAAGTCCCTGATCTTTGGTCACTCTCCCCCTAGGGTCCCTGAATTTTAGAAAATGATTATCTCGTCCCTAAGTTTTGATGATAATAGACTCTTGGGTCCTTGGAGCCAGAATATTCCTTTTTCTCCGGTGAACTCCCACTTGAAATGACCAAAATATCCTCCCACTAAAAAAAATCTCTTTCCTTCCCCTTCTTCTTCCTCCCACTTCATCTTTTTCCTCCCACCTTCAACCAAAATCAAAACTAAATAATAAATCTAAATAATTTTAATGAGAATCAAAACTAATTAGAAAGAATCAAAACTAATTAGAGAGAATCAAAACATTTTCATTTTCTTTTGTTAATTAGGGAAGAATGTTGTTCAACCACCAAGAGCTAAACCAAAAACAAAAATTGTGGTTGGATCCAGCTACAACAGAGCCGCCTCTCAAGCATCGCCGCTTCTAAGCCACTCATAATTAGTGCCCCAAGATTAACCTCCCACGCCTGCTTACCCGTGTTGGAATCCCACGCTACAACAGAGCCATCTCCCGCGATGGTGAAGAGGCGGTTAGATCCGGTGGGGAGAGCAATGCTAGTGATTGAGTGAGTGTGGGCGCCAGCCAGCCTAGCCCTTAAGAAGAAGGAGGCAGCAGGGCTCATAGAATGGTGCTAGACGTGGAGCAAACGGTAGTCGTCGCCATAGGCGCACGTGGAGGAGGGGGAGGACCAGAAGTAGCATACGACTTCGGTGGGGCCCTCGTTGTCGGGGTGGAGGAACTTGCAAGGGTTTCGGGTGCACCTCCCTTATAGCCAGGGGTAGTGGGATCGGTGTTGGGATCGGTGATAGGAGGTTAAGGTTGCCATTAGGGTTTGAGTGGGCAGAGACAAGAAGGTGGACAAGTAAAGCAACAAAGACAGAAGCTTAGGGAGGAAGAAGATGAAGTGGGAGGAAGAAGAAGGGGAAGGAAATAGATTTTTTTTTATAGTAGGAGGGCATTTTGGTCATTTCAAGTGGGGGTTCACTGGAGAAAAAGGAATATTCTGGCTCCAGGGACCCGAGAGTCTGTTATCATCAAAACTTAGAGATTGGACAATCATTTTCCAAAAGTCAGGGACCCTAGGGGGACGAGGGTGACCAAAGGTCATGGACTTGAGAGTAATTTGCCCAAAATATTATCTTACTCTAGGATTGAAAACATAATTTTTACCATAATCTAAATCAACAAATTGTGGGTTATCTAAGTTCAATTTAAGATGTTAATTCATTTAACAACTTATTAAACAACAATTGAGATCAGAGGAATAAAATAAACACAAACAATGTTATGGTAGTATAAACCCTAACCATAAGGCCTAACCCTAACGATAAGAGAAATTAATTCAAATTTAATTTAAATTCAATTCTAATTCGGTAGTCACAATTCGAATTCTTCCTTAGATGAATCGAATAAGGTTCAGGATTTTGATGAATTTGAATTCAAACAAAATCGTTTAAGTTTGAACAATGGTCAGGCCTACTTATGATCGGTCGAATCATAGTTTCAAAACAATGAAATAATTGATTTTCTTAATTTTTGGTGAATCTCTAATATTCGTAGTTGAGCTATTTAAGACAGTTTTCTAATGATATCTTTTTAAGATCATAGGTGAGACATACTAAACTCCCAAAAACTTGTCATTATACGAAGTAGTATACTATACTAGTGGATAAAAAGAATGGTAAATTACCTCCAAGTCCCTGATCTATATCATAATTACGGATAAAATATGTGTTATCCAAAAAATTATTTTGCCATCCGCGTAGTTTGTTTTAATGTAGGTATGAGGTACTTGGTTGACATCATTTATTAATGTGTAATTATTTTATTTATAAAAAGACCATTCTACCATTGTCTTCTACCAAATTCGTCTTCTCCAGTCATGCCGAAACAACTAACCACCCAAACCCAGGAGGAGATAACCAACATCTAATCACCGGCAAGATCTTGACAACAACGATGGCTAATCACGATCTTCTTCCCAAATCCAGGAGGAGCTAACCACTTGCAAACATAAAAAACTGTCCACTCGAACCCATGAGACAACGATAAGGTTCCTTTTGAAGACCAACGCACGACGGCGAGCTGAAAGACCAGCACTCTCTTCTCCTTCTCGGAGAGCATGGTAACCTCTTGCCCACGCAGAGTCCACCTTTGACTTCGTCTCCACGAAGAGTCCACCCTCGCATGTCCCTCGTTGTTGCCTCCCGTAGGACGCTCACTGGTCCCTCGTCGTTGAAGACCTCGATTTTCAGTTGAAACCCTCGATTTGATTAAGTTGAAGCTCAACCCTGTATTTTGGGCGAGGGAATTAGGGTGCCATTGATTGGCAGTTGCTGGCCTACTTTAAGAAGCTTCGACGATGCAATCAATGGTTGTGTGGGTATCTTCCTCGTGGCGACCACGGTGGACTTCGAGAACAGAGACCTTGGGTTTACGTGGGTCTCTTCCATCAATGGCTGCGTGGGTCGTCTTCCTTGACGAGTTTCTCCGATGGTTTTGCTTCCAGGGAGTTTTTACAACAACTTGTCTTTTTTAGCACTTTCGGTTGTCTTCCCTAAACATGTCGGATTTAAGTTTTGGGTAATTTATCCCCTACTCCCTGATCTTTGGTTATCCTCTTCATCAGGTCCCTGCATTTTTGAAAATGATTTTACCGTCTCATGTCTTTGGTTAAATCTCCCCCTCGGGTCCCTGGCTGACATCATCGGCCTTTTTTTTCATTTTTGGTCATGGAAATGACTAGTATACCCCTTTGATCATCTTCTCAGGCGAACACAACATTCCGGTCATAGAAAAAATATGGGTTGATTTTATTTTGGAAAATATACGAATGGGGAACCCACCAAAGAACGATTATGTCGTCATTGGAGGAAGACGAGGAAGACTTGGTTTTGGAGGAAGAGACGGTAACCATTTCCATGACCGAAAGATTTTGTTCGTCTGAGAAGATGACCAGAGGGGTATAATAGTCATTTTTATGACCAAAAATGAAAAAAGGAGCCGATGAAGTCAGCCAGGAATCCGAGGGGGGGTTTAACCAAAGACGGGGGACAGTAAAATTATTTTCGAAAATGCAGGGACCTGAGGGGGAGGATGCCCAAACACCAGGGACTAGGGAGTAATTTATCCTTAATTTTTTTTAAGGATATATAAGTCATGTCTATGATAAAATTTATTGCTCACGTCAGTCAGGGATCCGAGACCAACATTTAAACAAAAAGCGAGGACGACAGAATAATTTTTTTGAATGGCAAAGACTCTATGTAATTATGACATAGACAAGAGATCTGAGAGTAATTTTCTCTTAAAAAATGTAGTGTATATAGAGAGAGATTTTGCAACTAGAATGGAAGAGAAGACATCTATAGAGATGCCGGGCATTTTAACTTTAACCATATTGTTTTCAATTTGTTAGCTAGTTTCCATAGTTGATTGTAGAGTTCACAAAACATACACACGGTGGTGGTAACTCAACCTTATCTGTTTAGATGATTGCTAGAATTTACAATCAAACACTTAAATCCACTAATTCTAACTTTAATTATAGATTTGGAGTTCAACACTTCACAATTGTATAATAAAACTCAACCACCAATTAGCTACAACAAACCCTAGAGCAATGTATAATTCATACACAATTAATATACAAAATATATTCGACCAAGACCTTCCAGTCTCTCTCTCAATATTCGTCTGTGATCCTCTGATATCTGCTGTGCACTGCAAAAATATCTTTGCCGGCCACTGTGCATGGGTAAATTAGTTTGATGATCAGCCCCACCATTGGTGCACCGCTACACCTTCATCTCTCAATCTCCCATACAAAGCCAAGCACTCCCAATAAGCCCTACCCATCCTCCTCCGGCTCCCTTTCTCGTGGCCTCGGGGAGGCTTGCACTCCAAGAAGAGCTCGTCCACCAACCTCAAGATACCGCTCTCCATCATCTCCTCTGCCATCTCGGCCTCCGCCTTCATCACCACGTATTCCTTCTCCTTGAAGTTCTTCCTCAGCCAATCCGGCACCCCGACAATGTCGGCCTCCGACTTGTTGCTACTGTCCTGATCCGCAGCCATTGTCTCTATCTTGTACATCTCGAAGTGCAGGTTCCTCTTCGGGTAGTGCTTCTCGAACCATTCTATCGCACTTCCTTCTCCTACGACCTTATCGGGCAGCCCAACGTCGATGAAAACCCTTCTAGGGTAGCTCACCAGTGAGTCACCCAACAGGTCAGGCAAGTACCTTGTCCTTTTGAAGTACTGCCTGGATTTCCTCGAAGCAGCTCGTGGTGGCTCCAGTAGGACATCTTCATGTTGGAATAAATATTAGTAAACTATGGTTTTAACACTAGTATATAAAGCATAAGCAATATAAAGAGAAGGTGAGAGTATGCTCACGATCACACTTTGGGCTAAGTGTGTAATACGTCATCTTCAAAGTAGGACTTCGGATGCAATCTTGGATGAGGCCACAGTTTAACCGTGTGCCCTTAAACTCTTATTACCCGCCTAAATGTTTCAGACCTCCGTGGGTAAACGAGCTCCCAAGGTACAACGCCCAATCACGAGTACTATAGGAAGCACTATAGTACACCTTTCGAACCTTTCGTAGCCTTAGAACTCTGACACAACGAAAGTGAGAAATGCTATGCTAAGGAGAGAGAAGTAGAGAGCTCTGAAGAGATGAAGAGCTAGGGTGATTTGGAATGAAGGAGGAGAGCTCCTTTTATAGGCAGCCAAGGACCTCCAACCTCCAAATCCGAAATAAATGACAGCCATGAATACCCCTCATAACTTGGCTGTTACAAGAGCCATGATTACCCCTTACTTATATTGGCTGTTACCTTTGAATTCAAATCCCACGTTTTGAATTCAAAGAGACAGTTTCTGGAAGGAGAAGAAGGATCCGGAAGATGGGCTTGTCCAAGCTCAAGCCCAACGGACTTAGAGCCCAGAATCGCTTCAACAGGTCCGGCCAGCTCTAAAAAGATAAGGCCCTGGAACCTGGAACAATTCTCACAAACCCACAATCCCGCAATCCACAACCTGCAACCCGCACCTGCACTCGTACTCGAGCCCGAGCCCGGCCCGGGATGGGACGGGGCGGGGCGTGCGCGTGCGTGCCGAGCCGAGCCAGCCGGATGGACGAACGGACGGCGCGAGAAGCTTCTCCTTTCTCCACCAGTTTACCCATGCTAGACTTTTAGTCCCTTATAAACTTGTCTCAGTATGGTGCGCTAACCAATGTGGGATTGTGCTTATTTTAATAACAACCATACCACTTTAAAGCCAATTTTCATTCACCCCGAGAATTGGATTTTTGTAAATGTTATATATCGTTACGAAGCTCTATTAACGAGCTTCGTATTGATCTCACAAATACTCAAAATCAATTGGTGTGACCTTCAATTATATTAGCTCAAAGTTGCCCACTAATTACTTAGTTATTATATTTAATTAGAATTTTCCCTCTAATTAAATACTTGGGCCGAAAGCCCAATACACTCACTTGTATTGGGCCATCTCTTCCTTGGTTAATAAAACAATTCTCCAACAATCTCCCACATGAATGCAAAATGGTTTATATGATATGAGCATACCAATGCTACATGTAACTTGGAGTTCTGCGAGAACTTGTTGCATCAGGAAAGGTGGTTGAAAGCCTTGAACCTTCCTTAGTAAAATACCTTTGGATATACTTGCCAACCAGTGGACGCGATGCCTTGAACTGTTCGGCATTTTTTTATGTATACCAAGACAAAGGTACTCACACAACTCCTTCTCAAACCACTACTTGGTTCTTTCGTTGTTGTCCATTTTAGCCCTGGACTGCCTTGGAAACTTCATCGAATGCTCTAGAGATTTAGCCCTTAACTCATCTCATAGAAGCGGCCATTCACATTCGATATAGGTGATCTCTTCTAAGGAGTATCCTGCCATACCCCACTTATATATACTCGAAGTATAAGGATCATTAAAAGCTTAAAGCTTAACCTTCACATAGACAGGTCTATCACTCTTTCATCATAGGAATAGGCAAGGAACTCAATTTCCTGAGTACTTTGTTCGACCCTAACCTCACAATTCGGTTGTCCCTTTGAACCTGCAGATTGGAGTTTACGATCCAGGTTGGGTTGCCATCATGGATTTAGGTCATTTCGTGGGCTTTAATCCCATTCCTCTCGATGATACCTCAACTTGGTCTCTTGTTAGACCTTTAGTTAATAGATCCGCGATGTTCTCTTTTGACTTTACATAGTCTAAAGATATCACACCCGTTCTCAATAACGTTCTCATAGATTTATGTCTACGACGTATGTGTCTAGACTTTTCATTATACACATTATTTTGTGCTCTTCCAATAACTGATTGACTATCACAGTGCACGCTAATGGGAGGCACTGGTTTTAACCACATCGGGATGTCCTCCAAGAAACTTCGGAGCCAATCAGCCTCTTCAATTGCTAGATCCAACGCTATGAATTCTGATTCCATAGTTGATCTAGCAATGCAAGTTTGTTTGCATGATCTCCACGAGACTGCTGCTCCTCCAATTGTATCGTGGATTTTATATTCTTGGAGTCCAAGATCCAGTTCACGTCTGAATACCCTTCCAGAACGGCTGGATGTCTCTTATAGTGTAATCCATAGTTAGCAGTGTACCTTAGGTATCTAAGGACTCTAACTATCGCTTTCCAATGTTCATCATTGGGATTACTCGTATATCTCAATAATCTATTTACTGAGTTTGCGATATCTAGTCTAGTACAGTCCATGAGGTACATTAACTGCCTATAACTCTAGAATAATCTAGTTGTCGCACACTATCTCCGCGATTCTTGCAGAGACTTGACACTACTTCCATAGGAGTTCTCACAATTACATTGCTATCCTTATCAAATTTGTCAAGTATCTTTTCGACATAGTGACCTTGGGAAGGCGCGTAACCTTCTGAAGTCTTGGTGATTTTCATCCCAAGTATTACATCAGCTTGTCCCAAGTCTTTCATGTCAAAATTTTGCGACAACATTCTCTTGGTAATTTTGATATTATCATTATTACCCACGATCAACATGTCATCTACGTAGAGACATACTATCACATAGTCGTTATCGTCTCCTTTCACGTAGACACATTTATCACATTGGTTTATCTGAAACCCGTTAGATAGCATTACACTATAAAACTTTTCGTGCCATTGTTTAGGTGCTTGTTTTAGTCCATACAAATATTTTACAAGTTTACACACCTTATGTTCTTTACTTGGAATCACAAACCCTTCAGGTTGTTCCATGTAAATCTCCTCTTCCAAATCTCCATTAAGGAAGGCCGTCTTCACATCCATTTGATGGATCTCTAGGTTAAACAAAGCCGCCAAGGCTATGACTAACCTAATAGACGTTTTCCTGGAGACAGGAGCATATGTGTCGAAATAATCAACACCCTCAGTTTGCTTGTAGCCTTTAACAACAAGTCTTGCCTTGTACTTATCCACTGTACCATCAGGCTTCATCTTCTTTTTGAAGATCCACTTATGGCCTAGTGGTTTACTACCCGGAGGTAGATCTACTAGTTCTCAAGTGTGATTATGTAAGATAGACTCTATCTCACTATTCACCGCTTCCTTCCAAAGAGCAGAGTCTGTAGAGGACATTGCTTCTTTGTAGTTTACTAGAACCTTTTCTAACAGATATGTTAGAAAATCTGATCCGAAGAACTTTTCTTTCCTAGACCTTTTTCCACGTCTAGGTTCTTCAACTTCATCTTGAGGTTCCTCTCCCCCCACATTGCTCCCACTTTGGTCAACTTGACGGTCAACTCCAGTTCGAGCTTTGTGAGCAAAGATTTTCTCGAAGAATGAAGCATCTCTAGCTTCAATGATAGTGTTTATGTGGACATCAAAGTTATCTGACTTGTGCACCAGGAATCGATATGCAGCACTATCCTGTACAAAACTGATAAACACACAATCTACCTTCTTGGGTCCTATCCTTGTCCTTTTATGAGGTGGAATTGGAACCTTAGCAAGACATCCCCAAACCTTTAAGAATTTGTAGCTAGGTGCATGACCTTTCCACAATTCATAAGGTGTTTTATCCAACTTTTTGTGCGGTACTCTGTTGAGCACATAGTTGGCCGAAAGCACAGCTTCCCCCCACAAGTTCCTTGGTAATCCGGAACTAATAAGCATTGCATTCATCATTTCCTTAAGCGTCTTATTCTTCCTTTCCGCAACTCCATTTTGCTCGGGAGAATAAGGCACCGTGGTTTGATGAATGATTCCATTCTCGGCACAAACTTGTGCAAATGGAGATTCATATTCACCACCTCGGTCACTTCGAAGATTTTTGATCTTCTTGCCAAGTTGGTTCTCAACTTCATGCTTATAGTGAATGAACATGTATATTGCTTCGTCTTTACTTCTCATCAAGTAGACATAACAATACCTCGTACAATCGTCCATAAAAGTTATAAAATAATTATTACCCGCCTAAATGCTTCAGGCCTCCGTGGGTAAACGAGCTCCCAAGGTACAACGCCCAATCACGAGTACTATAGGAAGCACTATAGTACACCTTTCGAACCTTTCGTAGCCTTAGAACTCCGACATAATGAAAGTGAGAAATGCTATGCTAAGGAGGGAGAAGTAGAGAGCTCTGAAGAGATGAAGAGCTGGGGTGATTTGGAATGAAGGAGGAGGGCTCCTTTTATAGGCAGCCAAGGACCTCCAACCTCCAAATCCGAAATAAATGGCAACCATGAATACCCCTCATAACTTGGCACGGACGGACGGCGCGAGAAGCTTCTCCTTTCTCCACCAGTTTACCCATGCTAGACTTTTAGTCCTTTATAAACTTGTCTCAGCATGGTGCGCTAACTAATGTGGGATTGTGCTTATTTCAATAACAACCATACCATTTTAAAGCCAATTTTCATTCACCCCGAGAACTGAATTTTTGCAAGTGTTATATATCGTTACGAAGCTCTATCAACGAGCTTCGTATTGATCTCACAAACACCCAAAATCAATTGGTGTAACCTTCAATTAAATTAGCTAAAAGTTGTCCACTAATTATTTAATTATTATATTTAATTAGGATTCTCTCTCTAATTAAATACTTGGACCGAAAGCCCAATACACTCATTTGTATTGGGCCATCTCTTCCTTAGTCAATAAACCAATTCTCCAACACTTCAAGCTTTTCTAAAGCGGCCTTCCTTTGAAGGCCAAGAAGGTTTCTACTAGTAGGCCTTCGTTTTGCAAGTCCTGGAAGAGGGTCGCCAATTTGTCGGGGTAATCCTGCCCGGCGTCTACCGTCGTAGGGTCCCCAAGGATGATCGTTCATATCGCGGGGAACGGGAAGGCGAAGAGTACGATCAGTGCCAATATCATAGAGCGGGCCACGAGCTCCGGGAGGCTGGAACGGACTAGCTTCATCGTGGCGATGATCAAGTTCCTGTGCTTATCCGTCACGTCGAAGAGCCCTCCTTCCTTACGGGCTTCCAATGGCAACAACTCGAGTTTGGAAAACATCATTTGTGTGCGACAAATGCTCGAAGAAGGATACCAACGTTATTGATGTTGTAGGGTTTGGTTTTTCTAGTTCTTGTTGTTATAACTGGTAGAGATGAGTCAGAGAGAGAGAGAGGGGCAAGGAGATATCTATATGTGTATATACTTATAGGAGAAGCAAACAATGAGAAAGAAGGAGAAGGAGAAAGGATCAAAGGGTACAGAACATCTAGCGGGTACAAAATCTGGCGGCGGTGTGGTTTCCACCCACGAGGGCCACTCGGCTACTTTCCGAGGATGACCAAAGCAGCAGCAACTCCCTCAACCTCTGCACCTCCATTTCGCTACGGTCCGCTCCAGATCGATGGCTCTCTATATCCGACTCATCAAGCTCTTTGCCAGGAACACATTGTTTGTTGATGAGATCAGAGAGCTCCAAAGCCAACGATCAGAAGGACATGGAGGGCGGGGCTCGGGAGGTCAAACCACAGATGTCAAGTACCCTTTTGGTGGTTTTTCTCTCTTTCTGGGGTGGGAGTGGATTTGGAGGAAGAGATATAAGGAAAATGATGACTAATTTACAGTTTGGTGTTTTGCCAGCTTTGGGTTTTGGTGGAAATGGCTGGAGACTAATTTAGGACATAGCTTGGCAAGTGTATGATCGATCTGTGTGTAAACAGAGTGAAATGCGTGTTTCTTTGTTATTACAATTTACAAGCTGCAAATACAGCCTTAATACTCTAGACCCTTTTGCTACGAGATCTGAATTACATTGAACCAATCAACTTTTAATAAAATTTAAGAGAGATGAATGCTGCAAGATCTTATTGTAAGTCTAGAAACCGGTAAAAGACAACATATTAAATACGCTATATCATATATACATATAATAGGACCATAGTAAAAGAAGGATTTCATACTCATTCATATAGACATGATGAATTCGAGACATGAACCCGAAACATTAAAATAGTTAGATTAAATCATAAAATAAAATATATGTTGTAGCGCAAACTCTTCTTCTTCACAGGTTCGTCACAATATCGTAATAGAAATTTGTCACTTGCTCGTCCTACTTCATGTATTCGAAGCTAAAATTGAATTCCACAACCTAAATATTCAGAGAATTTGAGAGAGATTCGAACATCTACGTTCATGTATCACTTGTGTGTACTGCACTTATTCACCAATTCCACGGATTCTACCCTTTATATAGAATCCGAGAAGAGACCATTCAATTGCCTGCCACAATCTCGTGCCATAAATCTTTGTAACTATAACGGACTCTAACGTTTCCCTCGCTTAATAGAAAGATTGTGGAATTCATGAGCCCACTTATGAATCAGTAATTATGGCAATTACGAGTGTGATATTGTAACTTCCAACAATAACTTTTATTCGTTCGCAACATGCAAAAGATCAATCAACGCCGTTAGTTTTTTTCCCAAATGTCACTCTTCCAATGCATCATTCCCGAAAGCCTGATGTTCTTAATAAGATTATTATCACATATACATGAGACCCCTTGTATTGGTTAAATCTCTCTCTCTCTCTCACTACGTATACGGTATAAAGCAGCAAGGATGGAAGTCCTTGGCATAAATGAATTGGAGACGCGTGTATGAATAAAAATAATATTTTATATTGGTCGAAGAATAAACTGGATTTGACGGCTTTTTAGGGACTGAATTTTACATAATCAAGAAGAAATCAAATCGTTGGTACACCTTAAGTCTTGCAAGTTAAGTGTTGATAGTTTTGGGGGAATAACAGCATTTTATTTTTATGAGAAACATATATTTTATAAAACATTAATTGGAGAGAAGCTTGACATCTGCGGGGATAGCTCAGTTGGGAGAGCGTCAGACTGAAGATCTGAAGGTCACGTGTTCGATCCACGTTCACCGCAATCTGTAATTTTGTTTTACTTTCAAATATAAATTTATTTTAGCAGCATTCAATTTCAAGCACATTTTCGCATTTAACAGAAAAAAAGTACCTTTTCGCAAACCACAGGTATGGGCAAAATAAACATAGAGCTCCGAATACATTTCTGCAATTAGATATAACTATTAGTAATTAAATGTTCGACATTGTTTAATTTTGTATCGAAGTCAAAAGTTTCCAGCAGTAGCAAGGTTCCCCTTATTTTATTTTTTTTTAAAAAAGGAGATGCTCGAACCCCAAGCAAATACTTAAGGTCAGGACAGATCCTAGGCCAACCCAAAAGGATGAGCTCAATTTACAGAAGCCTAAGGACTTTGGTCTTTTCCTCTGTCCTGCCCGACCAGTTATAAATCAGACAATACAAAAGCTTTCATCTTTAGCTCCAAGGGGGGACTAATAAATATTGTTGCTATGTACATTCTAGGACATTTCTCAGGGATATTATAACACGTGAGAATTGACCACCCTCAACCATTGTCAAAGGAATCTGAACATTATACGGTTTCATCTGGACATGGTCCGAGGAGTCGATCGAGGTTTGCTATCTGATCCTTTACCTTTGTCTGGTTTGTAAGATACGCAACCTTCGGATTTTCCTCTGTCAAGAACTGCAGGATGATGCTGGCCTCGTGGTTTCTGTTCACTAACATCCTGGAGCACTTGGCTATCTGGTTGCATGTTCCTTTCGAAGTTCTGCTGAGACAGCCCTTGTCCTGCATCTTCTTGGGAATGTGGACTCACCGAACCTCTACCTTTCTCGATCGTTGATGGAAAACGAGTTTCGGTGCTTTGGTGTGAGTGGCGGACGTCGGATCCTTTTCCTGGACGAGGGCTCGGGCAAGGGTTCGCTCGCCCTTGACTTTTGCTTTTGTCCAGGTTCTGTAGCTCATTTGTATGCTGACTACGCCGTTCCTTCAGAAAGTTAAAGAGTGCTCGTCAACTTCGACAGAGCTAAAGATGTGGAATTCCCTCCCTTCGTGCATCCAACCACAGAAAATAACATAATGATCCAAGAGGTATACAGTTAAAACTGTAACAGTCACCTCACAGGCACCTTAGAATAAGCAACCCCTCAGACTCGGAATACCATGATAACAAATAGATTCACAACCCAACATGACCACGAGGGACTCTCTTTTCCAGATGATATTCTGATGCAAGATACACAATTTGGTAGCATACCTCAGTCTTCGACTTGGTGGAACTGGTAGCCGAAGACTTGGAGTTGCTGCCTTGGGAGGCATCATGCATGTGCTTCCGATGTCCATGTTTGCCTTTGCTAGATTCAGGTTCGGGAATTTTGTTATCAGCATTTTCTACCCTGTTCCTGGGAGAATCCTGCCACACCAGAATACCCTTATTCATTAGTATTCCCAAGAAGCTACTGGCTGGAACATCTTCATCAAGTGTATAGCTCTCAGCCACATTAAGAAAATTCTCGACCGAAAATATGTTATTCATTAGTGTGGATAGCTCTTCAGCTAGGCTTGCATGTGGGTGAACATAACTACTACATAAGACACTAGTTGTACATTCACCAACCCCTTCACACGCCTAATTCATAGCCTATTCCAGACAGTGAGTGAGCACTCCGTTTTTCACAGAAATAGTACACTGGACCTGGTGTTAGTGAATTACAACAACAGTTGATTTCTTTCTTCTATAAAATATAAACCACTATTAGGTCAAAAGACTACCGGGAGGGTATCTGATGCAAACTCATAAGTTTGACTCTGGTATCAACTCAAATAATTAGGTTGGCTAAATCTTATGTACTAAATAACCTTGCACCTAAAGCCAGCTGGAATTACCTTATCTGTAGAACTTCCTAGAAATTGTAACTTGCAACGGTCATCGTTATCCTTCTGTCCATCTCTCCTGCATCAGCTTTAATGTTAGGTTGTGATCCAGACTGTCGTTTTTCTTTATAGTGTGTGAAGAGTAGCACTGGATGCAATTTTTGTTTGATGCACTAAGATAGCTTTGCACAATATGAGTAAACATTTAGAAGTAACAGGAGAAAAACTCAAACTATCCAAGGGCTTACGTAATTTCCTCACATGACCCCTCCGGGGAAAGGGCGTCTATTTCTTGACGTTGATGATTTAGCACATTACTTAGTTCATCAACCTTCCTCCTTAATTTGGCGACATCTACTTCAGCTTGAGTTATTTCTTCAATGTCCTTCTTTAACTGCAGCACAGTCGAGAAAAAAATGACGACGCAAATGTTCGAGAAAACATTATCTTAGTCAAGAGAGGCAATGAACTTGCCTTCTCGTTAATAACAACTGAAGCTGGCAAGGGTTCCCTAGATGTGCGCAGGCAGGCTTCCAGAGCTGCCCTCTTATCCCTCTCCTCCTGCAGTTGATCCTGTAGTCTGGAAACCTGTAAACATGATTAATGACTATCAGTTGTAATTTCCTGATTAAAGCCAACAGCCATCAAACTGAAATTGTGGGAAAAAAAAAATCTAAGATCAAGTTATTTACATGTAACAGACGATAGCTTTCCTCACATCCAAACTATACATGCATCTCAGAAGTCAAATGACAACAGGATTTATCGTAGTTTTTCATCAAGTAGACTTGTCCTGGGAGGGAGGGGTTCACAAGGTTTCAGGAACATAGGTAAAACAATCATCAATACTTCAAAACATCTAATCAGATTATTACTTATTTAAAAACTATAAACCGACAACAGAATGTCTTTGTGTTCTGACAAGCCAGGCCACTAGATAGAGAAAGCTGAGATATGGAGGGCTCCGAAGAATGATAAGAACTGAAGAAACAACATTTCAAGGGGAACGCACATCTTTCTCGAGAGCTAGTCGGCGTTCATGCAAGGCCCTCTTTCTTTGTTCCAAGTTGGCTAACATAACAGCATTGTCTTTAACCTACAAGAGACGTCGTGAACTCAGGGTAATCAACAAGTTTGTCTTAATCAAAAACAAGACAAATCACTTGCATCCCTCACCTCTTCTGAAATTTTATTTTGTAAATCGAGTTTGAAAGCCTCCAGCTTCTGTACCTCGAGTCTGCAAACATATGGAACAATCATATTTTTCAGAAAAAGGAAACCAACGGTTATATAAGAGAAGATAAGACAATATTTACACTTAACCGCTAAAGCAACAAAGCATACGAAAGACCATGTCAACCATACATTCATGTTGTGCTTCTATTATAAACATGTACTAAGAGAAAATTCAGTTACAGCAAAGTTGCATTACCGCTTCACAGTGACAGACTCTGGTACAGCTCGTAATGGTTATGGCTTAAAGAACATAAAGCAACTTCACCTTATCAAGCAAGGACTCTTGAAACTCCACAACCATAATTACATCGAGATTCTAAAGATTTCAGGCAAATATATACCCAAGGAACATAGAGCAAGCTCAGGTCTGGAGATGCATGACATATAAAAGAAGTGTTCTTGTGGGGCCACTTATTGGACAATAAATAGGCTAGCATAACATAGTATGCCAAAAACTGTACAAGTATAGACAGCATATCTAACAAACATAATACTGCAAATTACAGATGCAACACTTACTCCTCGTCATCGACAACAAAATCAATCGACTCCATGGAGAGGTTCTTTTTTGCCTGAGCCGATGCCAAATATAAAGAAAGCTGGTCAAACTCAATTTTAACATTGGATAGAGGTACAGTGATGGGAAATAATTTACAAGTTGTGAGAAAATAGGCAAATATAAACAGAAAACCTTGTGGAATAATAACAAATAGAAAAGAATCTTGCATTCTTGAGTATATACTCACAGGAGTACGTCCCCAAACAGTGTTCCTGTTTCCGTTTACTCTAGTTGTAGAGCGTCTGATGCAAGCAGATGGGTTGCTGCCTGTCAGCTTATCCTCCCTAGTTATATCTGAAGATGAGTCTCCGAACAGTTCATCGCCCTCACTTGTCCCAGGTGCCAATCTATCGCTACTCTGATCTGGAACATTAGTACTAATTTTTGAGTCATCCTTTGGAGGTAGTACAGCTTTAACCGGGCTAGAAGGCGATTGAGGTTTGACTTCCGTAACATGTTCCTCAAGAGACTTTGAACTAGAACTATGACTGTCACTACCCTGCATACATGATGTAGGATTTACAATTATACTACCTCCAAATTTTTTGCACTGACAAAACAAAGGGGCAAGAAAATAATCTGAAAGATACCGATGTAAGCAAAGACAAAGCTAACAAGATACAACAAATGATACCGAGGACAAATTAAGAGGAATCCAATATGAAGTACCTTATCTTCAGATTGATCATCTTCATAAGAGCCATCACTCTCACTGCAGTTCCTACTTGATACATTTTCTAGATCATCTTCTGTATAAGAATCCGATTCTTCACTTCCATCACCTTGTTCATCATCTTCATAGGACTCATCATCGTCTTCATAGGAACCATCATCATCTGTGACCTCCTCATCTTCACTTTCATCTTCTTCTGAATCAGAATATAGTCCAGGGGACATGGTACCTTCCTGCAAACGTTAATCTTAGTTATTCTCGGACGGGAATAAAAAAGAGAAATTAATAAGAACAACCAAAAGGTAAATCTTGGAGTATCTACAGCTCATTGTCTGTATCATATTATATAATATGACGGGAGAAATCAGTTTTTGCTTGTGTTGCATTCATCAATCGAGAAGGCACTATTCCTTCGAAAAAATAAGAGGAAGACACAGTTGCTGCAAACGTCAACACAGAAAGTGGGATAGACGAATACTATGTTCCAGGCTCCGGTGGGTTGTATCAAAGAGACAGTACGACGCTTGGAGAAAGTAAAAAAGAAAGAAAAGGCTGTTACCACTGCAATTAATACGTATTAAGATTCCAATAAAACCTTGTTCATACTCACAAGCACCAAGTTGTTTCCAACTCTTAACAGGCAATTTATTCCTAACAAATGAGAGGAACAACTTACACTGAATATAGTCTCGTACTGTTCTAGTAACGTTATAACAATTGCCTGTGCATGATTAGCTGCAGCTGCAGCTTGCAGTAGTTGCATGGAACCATCGCCAGCTACATCAAAACCGGTAGCAGCAATTTCGCATTCACCACTAAGCAGAGGACGAAGAAGAAGAGGTGCCATGCAAGCTGCCACAGCCGAAGTGCTCATCCTGTTAACAGCTTGTTGAGAAGCCACAGTTCGCATCATCATAAGTATTCTGCATAGAAAAAAGGTTTTATGGATAACAAGAGCAGAAGGGAAACTAAAAAAAATTTAGTTGCATTTCAATCACAAACATGTTGAAGAATAAAAGTATGTCATATAATATTCAACATTGATGACAGGAAATATGCAGAACCATCCTTTCCCATTATCTATGCAACTGCAAGCAGTAAGTTTTCAGCAGAAAGAAGTTAACCCATGTACCGGAAAATGTTACTTTTCAACACTAATAGTAGTCATCCTAACATTGATGTTACTTTTTCTCAAAAAAAGTAGTCATCCTAAAAAAACACTAGTAAATGGCATGCCAAAGTTGATCAGCACAGGAAGTGAAATGAAAATTGGAAAAGGAATTGTAGGAGTAATCAACGGTTACAATATTCAAGAAAAATCTTGGAAGATTTTGCATTATGCAGAATCATCTAGACAGTTGAATTTTTTTATTGAGCGAACCACCTCTGCAATAACCGACGATTTGGCTCCGGAAATGTTTCACATATTGCTGTCCGCATGGCATTGACTCTATTGCTGCGATCCGTTCCTAAAAAGCAAAAGGAGTTATGTTTACTGAAAAGTACAAGTACAATGCATTTGAATAATTTTCACTGATGTCGGGAACAGATCTAGAAAAGCTAGGATACGAGAAGTGGCCTCAAATTAGGTAGTAGGATCTTGCGGATGCATTAAAAACACACAAAATAATTCCTTACAATCTGTGGCCTGACTTATGGTTCTTGCAGATCCTTGATCATTTACTACATTCATCCTCAATCACATCATTAAATTAACAAATATCCATTAGATTGCACCTCTACAGGACTCAATACAAGAGCTGAACAAATGAAATATTGCCATTAGTTGCAGCTGTTACCAATTCCGAAAACATATATTTCTTTACATGAAATTTGAAGCTCATGTGTTCCATTGCATTATCATTTAATAAGCTCACAGATAGCACAAGGAACAATTCGCCATCATTATAACCAAGCAGGTATCAGACGTACACAACGAAAGCAAAGTGAATAAAAAACAAATGCCGCAACTTGTGACGAATAACAATAGGAAGCCTGATCCACACAAAAAAATGCACACAAAGAGCAGAATAAAGGTAACTGCAGATGAACCATGGAAAAAAATGTTTTCTTGTAAATCAACAAACGAAATGGATGCTATCAAACTATAAAGCTTCCTATAAAATCCTCACACTCATATGATTTAGGGTTTCACCATTCAGTCAACAAATGTAAAAAGGAAATAAATAAACAAACAAAATGGACTACACTACTATAGACTTACGACATGTTTCAAGTAATGCCTTGCAACATGATGCAGGGACTGGAGAAGATGGTAACTCCCGTAGGACATACTGAAAAATAGCAAGAGAAGCGTCAATGAAAAGAAAAAATTTCCAGAACAATGCATCATCCATAAGAAATAATGGATATTGGTCTGTTTCACGGAGTGATAGCTATAGATTAGTAATAGAAGATACCTTAACACAATCACCAATTACGTGCCCATCCTCCTCAGGGGAGAACTCTGTTTTTCCTGGATATCGAACATGACCAAGAATAGATTTAGAATCTACAAGGTATGGCGTGTAAAGAAATACCAGGACCTAATTCGTAGAGACAGATTAGTACAAATAATCTCTCGTTTGACAAGTTCTTTTTTGGCATTAAATTTACAAGGAATATTAATAAGACATTAATTGTCCGAGAAGACAGAAAAGTAGGCACAAAAGATGTAAGTTTCCAGACTGCAGCTGAACAAAGCCCAAAAACTAAATGTGTGATCCAGCTAAAAGGTCTTAGAAAACAAACCCTGTTCATAATCCCGAATTCGACGCTCGACTTCATCCACATCAGCAGCCTGGCGTAAGATGCCTTCCACCTTAACGCCTGTTAAACATTTTCATGCGAGCAGAATCTCTAAAGGTTAATTTTGTTGGAGAAATGGTTCTCGAAGCAACGAGATAAATACTTTGATGCCACATGCAAAAACAGTGTAATTCAAGTGAAATCTGACCTTGGAAGCAGTGAAAGGAAAACAACATTTGAATGAAATAGAAAGAACAAAGTGAATCTAATATATCAAATCAAATGATCCAAGTAAGAATATGTTCATCAGAATATGACAGTATCATAATCATTCAGCAGATGGGCAAGTGAGCAAGTAGCCTTAATCTTGCAGCCAACCTAATATAGAAGAGCTATACCAAAACAAAAACCTAATATAGAAGAGCGGAAGTTTAAGGAGATCAGAAAATAAAGCCTACTGCATAAACCAGGAGAAACCCACCATGATCTTCTATAAACCTAAGAGCCTTTTCCAGGAAAGATGGAGAACCGTCAACATCCTCCAAAGCAAGCAAAATTGGTCTGCCAATGACCAAAGTCTTTGCAGGCTGCTTATCCTTCACTGCAAGAACAGGCGTAAAAGAGAAACCCATAATCATTTCAAGAACAGATGAAAAATGCACTAATGTATAGTATGTTTAGCATCTTCCTTAAGCACGTCAAAAATGAAACTCTAACATCCAGCTTCTCACAGGACTGTTGCCCTAAATACACTGTCACATGTTTTAGCGCCAGCAACCATCTTAAAAAGCCAATACCACAGCCTCTACCTATAAATTCAAAATAAAGAAAGAGTAGGGCTTCATTTCCTAGTTTGGAAAACACTTGGGACTTTGTCTCCAATTGAATCAAAATTAAGAAAAGAGAAGAATGCATGGATTAAAAAGACAGACATTTAGACGTTGCTCCCAGCTAATTCTTGATAAACTTCAAAACCCATGTTATTCCTGGATGCCATATAAACATCACAAGTTAACCTACATTGTTCTGATGAACCATCAGCTCCTTCCCCGTTCTTGCTCTTTAAAACACCATTCTGCCCCATGGCAAGGGCAGCACTCGGTGCCTGTGCTAGAGCTTTTTCAAGGGCATCCTTCCACTCATTTAAATCATCTAAAGTTTCAGCCTGAAGAGTCAATACCATTGCTTGCGTCAGAATACAGCAAACAAGAAATTAAAATGTTGGCGAGTCTCAGGAAGAATTGGCAAAATGCTTCAATAAATATGCCAAACACAAATCGGATGAAAGAATTTGGACTTTTCACAGATGCGCACAGTATGTCTCTAGATTGATACTCACAGAATCCGGCATATTGTGAGTTCAATAATCAGACCTAACATTTAATACAGCAGAAAGAAATTTGTTCACTCCTCAAGCTAGCTTATTAGGTTGAATACTCTGACACAAAATCTAATTCTAATGCTGAACCGGACAGAGTTGCACAGTGTGGCAATCGCATGAAGGAAATAGAAAAGAATACAAGGAAAAGAGAAACGAAGAATCACCTTGAGAGTGAAAGCACGACCATCAGGAAAGAGAACAGTCAAGAGCTTTTTATCTGCTTTGACAACCACACTGGAAAGTTTGCACCAGAGTGCTAGAACATCAGTAAACCGGTCACAGAACTGGCTTCGCGCAATGAGGAAAGACAACAACAAGAAATGAATATAATCAACTTGTAATAAACAAGCCAACCTGCCTGAATTGTATAGGTCAATACCACCAAGTATCAAGTTAACTTCAGTCCCTTTTTGAGGAAGAGCACTCTGAAGAGAGAGGATAAAAACAAACGAGAAAGAGTCTTTTCAGGAAAAAGAAAGAAAAGAAGGGCCACAAAGACAAGGTAGAGCTACCGACTGCAACACAACTTACCGGATCGCTTCTAAAGAACACCAATGAAGTTCTGGTCAAAATGAACCACCTCTTCTTCCATGATGTCCATCCAATTCCTGCACAAAAAGAAACAGGGAACACAGATTTAAAATAAATAAAAAAATCGTAATGACCCTCATTTCAATAGCAAATGTTCTATCTCTGAACTTTCTAGGCCGAAGCAAGCTACATTGTGCGCGAATGCTAACCTACTGCCCGCAACAGCAAATAAGGCTACCCCGCACATATTTCCTATCAAATCAGCAGACACTAATCATCCTCCTCAACCGCGAAGAGCCTCTTAATAATTACAAGAGTGAACGTAGTCGTCACACATTTCCGCTCCATAATATCAAACCTTCCACGGCCAACATTGTGTTTATTCCCCGATGGCATCATCATTACATCATCATCTTTCCACTTTTTTGCCAAACAAGCAAGAGAGAGAGAGAGAGAGAGAGAGATCACCTTTGGACGAGATGAACAGAGGACCGCTCTTGAATACCTGCAATGCAACCGCCAAAAGAAAAAAAAACACATGAAATGGAAAAAAAAAAGAAAAACAGCAAAGGAGAAAACCGTTGGTCAAACGCACCGTATTGCCAGCGCGTGTGCCAGGATTCTCCGGAAATTGCTCAGGCGGTGGCGGAGGAGGTGGCGGCGGGGTCGAAGGAGCGACAACTTCCTCTCCCTACACACAGAATTAAACAACACATTTCCGGAGAAACAAACAGAGGCGTTAAATCTCTCATAGTTATTAAGCCTACATTGATTGCATCAAATGAGAATAATCATAGAAGAGACCTGAGGAGGCGATGATTCGGCGGTTTTGTTCGTAGCCATTGCGTCCTTCTTCATCGTCCGATCGGCATCTCCTCGCAATGAGCCTGGTTTAGGTGAAGAAGAAGAAGAAGCTGAGGAGAAATTGAAAAATAATACAAAGGCCAATGGAATAATGGAGGAGAGGAAAAGCTTGTGGAGCGGTAAAACAAGAGAGAGAGAGAGAGAGAGAAGGGGAGACTTTTTCTTTTTTTCTATTTTTTTTCCCCCTTTTGGTGGCTTTTCAATCTCGGTGTTTTGGGCTTTTCCGGTTCTCTTATTTGTTTTTAAATAATTAATTAATTTTCGCAACGGAAATCCGCGCGTCAAGCGAATTGGAAGCGCCAAATGAGAAAAGTGGGGGCCCCTACCCCGACCTGGACACGTCACCCGTTGTTTTAATTCTCCTTCTATTTTCTTCTCTTCGTTTTTCCTCGGTCTCTTTTTTTTTGCACTGCTCACGTTATAGTTGACAATTACGAATATTTCGGAATATAATTATTTTGTTTTTTTAGAGGTATAATTAATTATTTTGTTTATACTATTTGATTTTTTGGATAACAACTGAACCGACTAATTTTTATTTAAATCGATTAGCAAATTTATCACAATAAATATTTAACATCGTTAGGTTTTTAATGACTAAAATTTCAGAACTTTTGGTTAAGATAAACAACATCTTTACCAATTTTACTTGATCTAAGTACTTAGTTTTTGGAATATAACTTGAAAGTGCCTTTGTCGTATATTTTGCACTGCTTTTACAAAATATGAGCAAATACGTATATTAGATGCATTTTTTTTTTGTTTTTTTTGGTTAGATGCATGTATTTATTGTGCATATAAACTGAATGTGGTGCCCCAACTGTTTCGGGGAAAAAATTTACAAAAATGTCAATAAGACCAAGGACAGATCCGGAGTAGTCGTGTCAAGTTCGGCGTAACGGAGAGAGAAAAAAGTGTTATCTGTTCCTCTGCTCGAACCCTCTTTATATAGAGCACCTGGACATAGTCCTGACCTCCAATATAGGAAAGACTCTGATGAGGTCGCGCCTCGTATAAGGAAGTTTCCTTTAGGCCATTTTCAATGTAGGAAGATTCACCCCAGCTTAGTATAGGAAAACTTAAGCCGATTTCCAAAACAAAGAGATCTGGTACCAAACAAGAACAACTAGGTCGTGCTGAGCAAACAATCCCGACCTAAATAAGAACAACCCTAAATCATGACCTGAGACGGGAAGATTCGATACAACTTAGAAAAAACTCAAGCCATGACATTACTTAAGAAAACACGGCTCAAACTGCACCTTCCTCGAACACGACGTGATGTGTACCTACCCCAGATCAGGCGTAAGGTGCACCTCCTTCAGACTAGGCACAGGGTGCGCCTACACCCAACTAGGCGCGGGGTGCGCCTACCTTGCCCGGGTTGCAAGGTGCGCCTACCTTGCCCGGTTTGCAAGGTGCGCCTATCCTGCCCGGGCTGCATGGTCCACCTACCTTGTTCTGGGTCGCGTAATGCTCCTTATTCACTTCGGATTGCATGGTGCACCTACTTCACTCATGTACATGTCCAACCCGAGTTCAAGATCTTGACATTTTTGTAGTTCAACACCCACACACAAAAAGCACTAAATGTGGTTATAATTTCACGGTTGACTAGGCATGGACTGTCAGCCATTTTTGGACAGTGATAATGACCACCTCATTAAAAATATAATTATTTGTGGAGAAAATATATGCTTATTTATTGCCTGCTTTGTTGCATCCCATGATTGGGACTTTGGGATATAGAGTTTTGTAAGAAGACTCCTACATTGAGCGAATTTTTTTAAATATTTATTAAATTGATTAATTTAAATTTAAATAAGGATAAATTAATATAGTAATAAAGTTCTTTCTAATAAAATTTAACTCATTTTCATTTTTAGTGAACCCAAAATTTCTAATTCAATTTAAACAATATCTAGCTTGTTAAACTACATTTTTTATTAACGGTAATTTGCCACATGTCATTTCAGCAACGACTTACAGAACGGATTGTCCACGTAGGACGCCAAACGATGTCGTTTAGAGGGACTTGGAACCCACTTGGATTGCCAAATGGTCGGGTAGCTACTCGGGCTGCCCAGGACTAAGACATGTCGGAGCAAAAAAACTACAAGACTTAAAAATAAAATTTTAAACCACACGGCCTAAATGCGGAATACGTCAAACCAAAGGGTTCTAAAATATACTTTTTCCTTATTTTTCTTTTGTGTGAATTATATTCAATCATAAATGTGTTTGAAAAATAAGATCGATAACCAGTAAATAAAATACATGAACATTCAGATATAGGTGCTTGAAAATATTAAATTACGTAAAGGTAGAGTTAAACAAATCTCGCCCAAATGTCAAACGAGGATATATGAGTCACGTAACAACGTTAAAAAAATCAAATTGTATTAGAGATTTCACTATTAAATATGACCGCCTCATGAAATGATTGACTGTCTCTACATTTCGCGCATTTAATTTTGGAGTTTTTTTAAAAATATTTACAAAAAAATAGGTACACCTTACCTTATTGATATGGATAGTACAAATCAAATAACTTAAATATTTTTCAGATCATAGTGTCACAAAATAAGTAAGAATTTTTAAAAAAAAAATCTGCAAATATGTGAAAATCTGAAAGAAAGTTCATAATTCTGTAAATATGAAAAATTCCAAATGAACGAAAAAATTACAAAATAATAAGCAATCATCATGTCACAGCCCTGTTAACTTATTCTCCTATTTGTTCGATCTCAAGCCTACAAGAAAGAATTCAGAACTTTGAACGTAATTTATGAAAAACTTAATAAATATTACTTGGTATACCAATAATTAGAATTATATCAAGTGACAATTTTATAGTCGAGTTACAAAGGTTCGTTTTCTTTCTCTTGAATTTTATTGAAAAATCAATATTATAAACGGGAAAATACTTCTAAATCCCGAAGCTTTGATATAATGTACATAAAGATCCAATTCATAACGACTTAGTCCCTATAGTTTGAAAAATCAAATTAATAAGTCCCTAAGATCATTTTTTGTCAATTTTTTGTTAACAACCTATTTGAAATGACAAACTTATCCTTGGTCAACCTTAAGCTACAACTTTGACCAAATAAAAGAAACAAAGAGAATCAATTAAACAATCTCTCTTTTCCATACCTTCCCCCTCTCTAACCCCCGACGATCCATCCCTTTGTCACTGGCCTGAGGAACCTAGGCATCCCCAAAAGCCCTCGCCTACAACGCAGATCACCCCAACGGCCTTGTCGCCAAACTCGGTCTGCTCGCTGTTGGCTTCCTCGTTGTAAAGGTTCTTTCTCTCTCGTCCGTCTCTTAGAAGGTTTCTTGTCTTGGATCAACTTGGAGATTGGAGTTTTTTTGGCAAGAAAATTCCAGTAATCTTGGAGCTTTTTTGGCTATAAAATCAATGGCAAGAAGGCTCGTAGGCATCAGATTTAATTAATTTTTTAAGGACGAGAAACACAGAGAGACATGGCCAATTTTTTATTGTTTTGTTAAAATGTTTTAGAAATAATTCTGTAAAATATTTAAACTTGTGCGATGATAATGCTTGAGGGTATTCTAGGAATAATGAAAATTTTAAGAGTGTTATAGATTATAGGGACTAAAGAGTTATATTTTTCAAACACAAGAGACTAACTTATTTTGAACAAGATCTTTTAGTACAATATATCAAATTTAAGAATCTATGAGTATTTATCCCTAGTATAAATTATATCACTTGGTATAAAAAGATTACGTTAAAGTTACTCGTAATTCACAAAAAAAAATTGGTTAGCTCGGGAATCATGCAATTTTTCAAAGAGAAACGGCCAATCACGAGTTTCTCAATCATCTTTTATTCCCACAGATTCACGAGTGATTCGTCCCAAGATTTGCATTTATACATGGAGTAAATTTGACACTTTTTTTTTACAAATTTAAACCTTCGAACTAAATAAGAAATGACTAAGCCAAATTCACGAATCATTTTTGAGAAGTGAATTTAAAAAAAATAAATATCTATGTTGAGATTGAAACCCACGACCGATGGCTTAAAACTTAAAAGTCCAATACGCTACAGCTGTGTTACAGAGACTTCTGCAACAATTGTCACATCTTAACGCTGTATTTAGAGCCTGGCTAAAGAAAACATTGACTTCTGGGTGTACAGCTGAAGCTGAAGGGTTATTTTCTGTAGTAGTTTTGAAAATTCTGACAATTCCGAAAATGGAGGTCAGTTAAAGTATTCTCTGTCTGGGGTTGGTTAGAAACCGCACAAAATATAGCGGTTTTGATTTGCAAAGAAACTGCACAAAATTGTGCGGTTTTTGGCAAAAACGCAATTTTTTGTGCGGTTTCTTGCACAAGCTGAACATTTGGCTCCGGTTATCGGCTCGGCTCGTTGTCTACTTTTTTTTTTGATTATTTGAAAAACTTGTAATTATCTCGATTATTTGTAATGTTTATCTTTATTTTGGTTATTTGTAATAATCTTGAACCCTTCCGTACATACATTTTCTCTGTACCTCGAATAAAAATGCATCTTTTTTTGCGTTTTAAGTTTTTAATGTGAAACGCACGATTTGTTGCATTTTTTGGCCATATGTTTTTATGCGACATTCTAATTATGGCCTTGTATTTTATGGGAAAGGGATACTCACTTTCTTCCCTGGTAATGTCGAAGGGATTATTGATGTGGTGAGATTGACCCCAACTAACTATATCATATAAATATTAATTTCATATCTACAAATTATTAGTCAGCTCAAATTTAGAGGCCGTTATTGTCATCACAAGATATGAACGTAATTGTCCATGTTTCTTGTACGTATTCGCGAGCATGTCATGAACATATAATTTTCTTTTAAGCATCTGAAGGAATCAAATGCCATACTACTCCATCTATTTTTAGCTAAAAAAGACGCGTTTTTATTCGAGGTACAGAGAAAATTTATATACGGAAGGGTTCAAGATTATTACAAATACCGAAAATAAAGATAAATATTACAAATAATCGAGATAATTACAATTTTTTCAAATAATCAGAAAAAAAAAGTAGACAACGAGCCGAGCCGATAACTGGAGCCAAATGTTCAGCTTGTGCAAGAAACCGCACAAAAAATTGCATTTTTGCCAAAAACCGCACAATTTTGTGCGGTTTCTTTGCAAATCAAAACCGCAATATTTTGTGCGGTTTCTAACCAACCCCAGACAGGGAATACTTTAACAGACAACTCTATTTTCAGAATTGTCAGAATTTTCAACACCACTGTAAAAAATAACCTGAAGCTGAAGCTGAGCTCAGAAGTTGAGAAATTTAACAATAATAAATAACATATATAAAAATAGTAACATTAACGAATAAATACGAAAACTAAAGAATATAATAAGAGGACCACAGAGATAGAGTAGATGTAGGACTTAGGAGGGTAGAGAATTCCGTGCAGAAGAGGAGGGTGGGAATTCCAATCCACGGAATTGGAAACACACAACTAAACGTCACCTAATAAGACACCCAAGAACCTTAAAAAAAACCCAAGAATTAGTCCGTGTCTCCGTGATACGCTACTTCCAAATTTGGGATGTAATAAAATTTAAAAGTTTAAAGTTTTGTAATAAATTTGTATTCGAATTAAATGAATTTTAACGTAGCTATATAATTTGACCAGGATGCAAAGATATATAAATAGTCCGTGATAAGTCGTTGAATTTTGTTTTTCTTATATAATAGTTGATAATAATTTACTTTTTTGTTTATGATTTGAGGTTTTAGAGTTGAAATTTTTAGAATGATAATTTTTTATTAGTAATATCTGAACTCGAGATCTCAAGTTTCTTATTATTTGAATCGACTATTTGTTGTGGTGAAAAGGGTTACGAGAAAGTGAAACGAACTCGAGACGGATCTGGAGTGGTCGTCCCAAGAGCGATCCAACAAACACGTGGGTATAAACGCACAAAGTAAAGAAAAGTAAACGAAGGTAGGAAGCTGATAACTTTATTACGGAAAGTAAAAGAATAGAAACGAAAGGTAAAAATGCAACAAGGATAAATAGAGGCTAAGCACTAGAGTTTTTTGTGTGTGATTGTGTATTGTCTTGCTGCTTTGCCCAAGCTCTCCTTATATAGAGGATCCTAAACCTGACCATGACCCTTCCATAGGAAACACCCAAATGAGGCCATGCTCCGTATTAGAAAATCCTATTCAGGCCGTGTCCAATATAAGAAGATTCTAATTAGGCCATGTTCAATATAGGAAAAATCTTCTTATGAAGACCTACGCCGTCATCCAATATAGGAATACTCAACTCATCATAGAAAAATTCTAAGCTGCCACATAATATAAGAAACCCAGCTCAAGGATGCACCTACTCGGGACAAGGTGCAAGGTATGTGCCTACCAGGGACGAGGCACGGGGTGCGCTTACTTGCAACATGGCATAGGGTGCGCCTACTTGGAGCAACATAGTGCAGGGTGTACCTATTTGACCTTCTTACACTCCCAATCTAAAGATGTCATAAACTACAAAGTTGTAGATCTATGTCTATTGCAGAAAAACTTGAATCGTCCCAATCCAACCTTTGAGTCAAAAGATACAACCATTCCGCCATAGCGTGATAGTCCTCAATGATGAAACTAACAACAAAACTTGAAGCCTCGCTTTGACCTTCTTCCAAGCAAATACAATGCCTTAGAAACACAAAATTGGAGAAATACCTCTTAGATTTTCAGGGCCGAATGAATCAGCTCTATCCGAGGTCTAAGTCAAAAATTACTACTAATCTACTAACCAGCCACAGGGCTGCGCCATATTCCACCAACCACGAGCATATTGCGCCATCTTTGCTACACCAAGGCAACGGTCTAAATGACATCCAGTGTTTCTCCTATGCCTTGATATTGTCATACTTCAACAGTAAATACCCCAAGGTGATACATGTCGAGACGAGAGAGAAGGTGAGATGTCCCAAGGTAAGACCCAAGGCGATATATCCCAAGTCAAGATCCAAGGTGAGACGTACCAAGGTGAGACAGACCGAGGCGGGATGACCCAAGGTGAGACCAATAAAGGCAAGATGGCATGAGACAGGACTTTCTAAGGAAAGACCGTCATGTGCCTTGTCCATGCCAAGGTGTAACATGTGTCTTATTCCTAAACTCGGGAAATAACACCCCGTCACCTTTTCTTGATCCTTAATAATTTTGTACCTCAATAATGCCCCCCGTATGTTAATGGTAGAGTCGGGTGAGAAGCCTTAATATGGTCCTTATTAAACCTTCTTGACTTGATGAGCTTGTAGCATCTCTATAAAAAGGGTCCTTCATTTCTGACTTGACACCCTTCAGCTTATATGAAGCTAGATGAAGATGAGCAGCTCGAGGAGGCCTAGGCTGTCATCCTCAAAGACATCATGTTGATCGAGCCCTTCTTGGGGAAAGCCCCAATTTGATATACCCTATATCTAGGTTGACCATAATCTCTTTTCCTTTCTGGTTGGCCTTATCTTCCCTAGGGATGACCTCCTTTGGGTGGACCTCACTCTTGACCTTGGGTACCCACTTATGGATCAACTTCTCCCTAAGGTCGACGGGTGTCCTAGCTTAGTCCAGCTTCTCCCTAAGGTCCACAAGTGCCTTAGTTTGGTCCTCCTTCACCTTTATCAAATCCTTGCCTTTACCAGCTCTAGGAACTTTGACCTCCTTAGGTCGACCTCGTACTGAGGCCGCGTAATGTTGAACCCATGGGCGAGCTAGCAAGGCCTTTTACTCTTCAAGTTGGGCCTTTGCCTCAGCAAGATCTCTTTCGAGGTTCCTTTTAATTTGCTTATGCAGGTGGACCTTCCTCTCAAAGTGCAGCCTTTGGGTCTTTGTTAGGCCCTCTTGAGTTGGTGGCTCTGGTGTAGCTCTTCTTTTTTTGAGTTGGTTGAAGACACCTCAGCGTGGGTTAGTGTTATCTTGGAGGTCCATCTTGGTATATGGGTGGTGAACCTTCTACTTATCCTCGTGACCCTAGGACGGAAGTACTTTGTCATCCTTGGGCCCTAGTGAGTCTGTCATCCATCTTGCCCCCCAGGGCCGTCTTGCTCCCTGAGTCTCTCCCTCAGGTCCCTTGGGGGAGTCCTTCTTCTCTTAGGGTCATCTCTCCTCTTTTTGTCTCTCCTTATGCTCACCATGGCGATGTATGCGTTGAAAGAGACTGAAGGTTGGTCTTTGGAGAACCTCAAACGTCCATCCTTAGTAGCCTATTGCACTTGGTTGTGAAAGACCACACAGTTTGCATTATTGTGTGACTTACTTGCATGCTACTTGCAAAACTTCATGTTCCTTAACTCCTTATCCTTGGGGATTTTGTGGCCGCCCGACAACATGATCTGGTCGTTCTTGGGGAGGTTATCGAAGATCTTGTCGACCTTGGTTGATATCAAAAGAGTACTCTCGACTGACCTTGTTAAAGCCTTTGTTAGGCTAGGATGGGTTCCCTAGACAGGCAAACTCATTCGGGACTGTCATCTTCTTATGAATGAGGCTCTCACGTTCGTACGACTTGCCATTATTGATCTTAACTGCCATCTCTTCAATAACTTGACCCTCCTCAAAGCACTGATCATCATCAAGTTGATCAATTTCGAGTGTAGGGTCATACTGGTATGTACCTTTCGAGGAGTAAATTAACTGCTATGCCATGGCTACCTTCTGAGTTAACTCTGAGAGGTCTCAGAATATTTTTACTCCTAACTTCTTACGCATATGGTAAGTAAGTCTCTGCATGGCCATAGTTGTTAGTTCATTCTACGAGAGGTTCGTTGGGCAATGATTCTTGGCTCCTAGATGGGTATCACCTGTCTTGGGTCATGGCTGGTTAATACCAACTTGACTTAGCTTGGATTTGGTTAGTCCCCGTCCTTGCGATCTCATACTGTCCCGAGTAGTCCACTCCTTGAGTTCCTATACCGAAAGATGCTTGGAACATGGAGTACTAGGAGTGTCAGCCGGTGGAACTCGACCGATCACACCTGATGCATCCGGCCTATGGTAGCAAGGTAAAGGGTTGGTCCTTGGTTACTCAAAGGTGGTTAGACGGGCATAGATGGTCCGGTGCAGACACCATTCCCTTTAAGTTGAGCCTTCATTCCCCTTTTCTTATTACCGGGAGTATGGTCTGATTAAAATACTCGTCAAGGGTTCGAGTACTCACATTAGCCATGTATTGAAAAGCACCATCCACTCGGGCTGCGAGTGCCTTCATAGCTTCATCGCCACGTTCCACTTAATTGGTGAGTGCCTTTAAAGCTTCATCATTTTGCTTGCCTCGCCTCAGCAATTGGTCTAGCCGACCCATAACCTCATCCCCTCCCATAGTGGTAGGGGGTCGATCAGCTGGCTCCTTGAAGAGAGCCGTGCTGGTGGAGTTTCTCCCTATACCCGATTGGGTAGTAGGGAGGGTCGGCTCCTTATTAGAAGTCGTGTTAGATGAGTTCTTCCTAGTGAGTTGCTGAGAAGATGGTGGTGCCACCTCCTTGGAGGTGACATGAGCAACATTATTCTTAAACATTGTAGCTGGACAAAAGGTTAATCCGCCTTCTCAGACATCTTCCTTAGTCCTACCGAGCACGCAAAAAATATGTTGCGGTGGAAAGGGTTGTGAGAACATTAAAGAAACTCGAGACCTATCCGAGTGATCGTTCTATGAGCGATCCAACAAACACGTGGGTATAAACACATAAAGTAAAGAAAGGTAAACGAAGTTGGAAAGCCGGTAGCTTTATTACGAAAAGTAAAGAAATTGAAATGAAAAGTAAAAATGCAACAAGAATAAAAGAGAGCCTACGAGCTAAAGTTTTTTGTGTGATTGTGTGTTGTCTTGCTGCTTTGCCCAAGCTCTCCTTATATAGAGGATCATGACCTAACCCCAGTCATTGTATATGAAACACCTAAATTAGGTCATGCTCTGTATTATAAAACCCTATCCAGTCTGTGTCCAATATAGGAAGATTCTAATTAGGCCATGTTCAATATAGGAAGACTCTTCTTAGGTCATGTCCACTATATGAAGACTTAACCTCGGCCTAGTATAGGAAGACCTAAGCTGTCATCCAATATAGGAATACTCAGCTCATCATAGGAAAATTCTAAGCCGTCACTTAATATAGAAAACCCGGCTCAATGATGCACCTACTCGAGACGAGGTACAAGGATGCACCTACACGGGACGAGGCACAGGGTGTAGATCTATGTACGCCAATTTGAGCCTCTTACACTCCGAATCTAAAGATGTCATAAGCTACAAAGTTGTAGATCTATGTCTTAGCTTGCACAGAAACTTGAATCGTCCCAATCCGATCTTCGAGTCAAAAGATACAGCCATTCTACCATAGCCTGCCAGTCCTCAATGATGAAACTAACAACAAAACTTGATGCCTCGCTTTGACCCTCTTCCAAGCAGAATTAGACAATTCTCTGGAAACATGAAATTGGAGATATACCTCTTATATTTTCAAAGCCGAGAATCAGCTCAATTTGAGGTGTAAGTCAAAAGTTACTGTAAATCTACCAACCAGGCGCAGGGCTACACCATTTTCGATACACCAAGGTGCATGGTGCGCCTGCTAAGGGTTTAACTCGTCCACGCTCCACACGGGACGAGTTTTAATCTGAGACAAAGGTCAAAATGACATTCAATGCTTCTCGTATGCCTTGATGTTGTCATACTTCAACGATAAATACCCCAAGAGGATATGTCCCAAGGCGAAAGCCATGGGAAGATGTCCCAAGGTGAGACCCAAGGCTATATATCCCAAGTTCAGATCCAAGGTGAGAAATATCCCAAGGAGAGACGTCCCAAAGTGAGACAGACCGAGGCGGGACGGTCCAAGGTGAGACCAACAGAAGGAAGATGGGACATCCCAAGGCGAGACCGTCATGTGCCTTGTCCATGTCAAGGCGTAACATATGTCTTTTTCCTAAACTCGGGTAAAGACAGCTAACAATACCCCAACGCCTTTTCTTGATTCCTAATAATTTTTTACCTCAACACTATTTGGAGAAAAATATAAAGGACGCCCGAGACTCCAACTCCTTACCCCTTCCTTCCTCGACCGCGACCCAGAGGAAACTTTATAATAAAAAGAAGACGCGACAAGCGACACAACAGGAAATAAAAACGTTGTTATTATAATTATGGGAAAAGTCCACTTTCGTACCCTGTGGTATCGACCAAAATCACTTTAGTACCCTGTGATAAAAAACTGATCAATCGAGTCATACTTATTCCAATTAACATCAAAAAGGGCCTCGGGCAGCTGCCCGGAGCTGCCCGAACCTACCCGCCCGTTGCCCGGGCCACGTGGTCAGCCACGTCACCAAGAGGAGGAGGAGGAGGCGGGGAGGAGGAGGAGGAGGAGGAGGAGGAGGAGGGGGACGCGGGGAGGAGGAGGAGGAGGAGGAGGAGGACGCGGGGAGGAGGAGGAGAGGAGGAGGGGGGCGCGGGGGAGGAGGGGGAAGCGGGGAGGAGGAGGACGCGGAGGAGGAGGGCAACGTGGGGAGGAGGAGGAGAGGAGGAGGAGGGAGACGCGGAGGAGGAGGACGCGGAGGAGGAGGAGGAGGAGGAGGAGGACGCGGAGGAGGAGGGGGACGCGGGGAGGAGGAGGACGCGGGGAGGAGGAGGATGCGGAGGAGGAGGGGGATGTGGGGAGGAGGAGGAGAGGAGGAGGAGGAGGAGGGGAGGAGGAGGAGGAGGAGGAACGCGGAGGAGGAGGAGGCGGAGGAGGAGGAGGAGGAGGAGGGGGATGCGGGGAGGAGGAGGAGAGGAGGAGGAGGAGGAGGAGGGGAGGAGGAGGAGGAGGAGGAACGCGGAGGAGGAGGAGGCGGAGGAGGAGGAGGAGGAGGAGGGGAGGAGGAGGAGGAGGAGGAGGAGGAAAATCGGAGGAGGAGGAATTGGTGACGTGGCGCCACGTCACCAAAATTGGTGACGTGGCTGACCACGTGGCCCGGGCAGCGGGCGGGTAGGTTCGGGCAGCTCCGGGCAGCTGCCCGAGGCCCTTTTTGATGTTAATTGGAATAAGTATGACTCGATTGATCGGTTTTTTACCACAGGGTACTAAAGTGATTTTGGTCGATACCACATGGTACGAAAGTGGACTTTTCCCTATAATTATTTATGGATATTTAAAGAGAGAAGAAGAAAAGTAAAACTTCTTTCTTTCTCTCTTTCCCAATCAATCGAAATCCTCCGACGAAGAAGAGAGTTCCCCGGGAGAAAGGATCTCAGGGGGTGGCTCCCGGGGAGGGGCAGAAATGGAAATTGGCGCCGGGGAGAGGCAGCGGGGGATGGAGGAGGAGAAGGATCGACTTCGGGTGAAGAGGAAGACCCTCCAAGCTGTCCTCGAGCAGTGCCAGCGAGCTCTCGAGCTCCTCAGTAGTCCCGACGATGGCTGCGAGCCGCCGCCGGACTCCGACTCCGACTCTGGAGGTTCCGTCGCCGACCAGGAGGCTGACGAGGTCTCTTTTTGCTAGAAACTTTTTGCTTTTAAATGTAGTTTCTTTCTTCTTTTTTTTGGGGGTAGTAATTGTTGGTTGGGTGCTGTTTGGTGTGGAAGGTTGGATTTGGTTGTTTTGTTTGTGGGCCCAGGCTGAGGAGTTGTTTGAATGTTTGTCGGAGATGAGGGTTTGCTAGTTTCTGTTGTTGGTGATGGGGAACCTGTAGTCTGGTGCTGGCCTGGCATTCGGTTTGTTTCGGATGATCTTTCATTTGGATGGGATGGGTGACTACTATGTTCGGTTTGGTTGTATGGGCGAGTGAGTGCCGTCTTGTGTTGGGCTATAGGAACGTCGATGATGTTGTCCGAAGAATAGTACTATGATGATGTAGGATTTCGCTACTGGAACAATAAGTTGAGGGAAGTGGGCTTCAAAGGGGCATATGTCTGTCTGGTGGAACCAAGCTTGATTGTTGTTGGATGGCTTTGCCATGCTTGGTTTTAAATGTTGTGTTGTCCCTTCCGGCTTGATGCTTGAGGCACTTGGCTTTTATTTGGTCGTGTATTCTGCGAATACCATCAAATATCAACCAGCAGCCTCTCTTTTATGGCTTCTTTTAATCACCTAGTTTATTTTTTTATAGTGAATGTTGTGACAGTTCTGATAAACTTTTCCTGACGCAGTTGTGCGACCTTCTGAAATCCAGAGTTGACTGCCCCGACTTCCTTGAGAAGTTAGAGTGTGCGCAGGTGCCAGTGCTACAGAATATCTCGGGTGTGTCCCCTCCTGCAGAGTGTCTCAAATGCTATTATAAACCTCCGTACAACTCTGTTTAATAGCTTTTTACGTTCACATCTTGAAAGCTTATTATTGCTTGTGCGGTTGCAGAAGAAGGCAGCTCTTGGGACGTAGTAAGCGAGAAAGATCTTTGGGGATGCGAAGATGCTGATTCAGATCAAGAGGAATATGTTCTTGTTCGGCAAGAAGATATAGTAGAGGGCATCGCCTGCTTCATGGCTGCTTATTTACTGTCCCTTAAACAAACTAAGGTATGTGACTTTGTTTCCTTGTGACTTTTTCCGTCTTATAGCTGTCAGTACTTGCTTTGCATAGACAACTTGTATGTTCATTGCTTGGATTTTTATTTTGTCCACAAGTCAGTCATATATGAAATTCACATTAACGAATAATGTCTGGCCTGAACCAAGTCAAAATCAAATGGGCGTAGAAATTTGAAGTACGAAATTCACAGCAACTGTCTCCATTGTACTTCATTTTTCTCCTTATCGAATTTGACACGTGTGTACAATTTGTCTAGCTTTTCTGTTAGGTAATTGGTTCATTAAGTCTGAAATACTTAAACCCAGGTATGCTTTTTGGTATGCAGGACTTGACCCCTAATCAACTGCAGGAAGGTAATATAAGCAAACCATTTCTGATCAATTGAGAGAACTCTGTTTAAATTACATTTTACAGACCATCTAAAGATAGTTTATTTAACCAATGATTAGTTGGTAGAGTCGTAATCTTATCTTGCTTTCTTTAGCCCTAAGCAAGACGTTCTCTGTAAAGAAGAAAAAAGGAAAGCTTTCGAAGGCATGGGACGGAAGCAAGGTCATTTATAATGTTGCTTCCTGGGGGGCTACTGTGATTGGGTATGCCCTTCCTCGATTTGGCTTTCCGAGGATTTAGCCTCCTCAATATGCTGCCTGATAAGTTGTCTTTTGATTTTCCGATGGGGCCACGGTTGTGCCTATTGCCATGATTTCTCTATTCCCTGTCCTAGATTTTGATCTATCAAGCGAAAACCATGGTCCCTAATCTTTATTTGATTGTGTGCTTAACAGGATATACCAAAATCCTATGATACTCAGGGTTGCCTCCAACGCCTTCTGGACTTCATGTCATGTAATATCAAAGCTTCTGTGATGTGGCTGTAGATACTCTCAGAGGCTGCTTGCTGTTTGTTGGGATTGGCTGTTGTACTTGTCTTTAGAGTGCTTCAAATGCAATTTATGTCAATGTTTCACATGTATTGTGCATCATTCTTTTCATGCTACAGATCGATTGAGCCCCTCTGATATGATTCAGTCTTGTAAATATCCGTGGCAAGTATCGATTTATTGATTCGATGGCGTTCTTAAACCAAGTATTTTTCGCATTCCAATTAAACTCTGAAGATTGCAGAGAAGCAAAACTATTCTGCAGATTGATGATGTTCAGATTATTGTTCCTTCTACCATTGCACTTTTTGCTTCTGAATTATACAGAAGATATATATAACAATTTTCGCTCTTGGCATTTCGAAATTCTAAGTGATATAAATGGCTTACCTGATGTACTTGAGAAGTTGACTTAAGAACAAACGGAAAGGGGTTGGACAAGATGTAGCTGTCTCCGTTGAATTACCAGATTGCTATAAGTGGATACTGGATTATGTACATCTGAAAGAGTACAACCACCTATAGTCAAATACTTAAAAACTCTATGAGCCCTATATACCAAAATTGTCCGAGTCTGACAAATCTCCGGGGAGGAAGACTACTTAGCTGAAACCAGACCAACGAGATCACCTCATCTCAAGTCCGCGCAGCCGCCAAGCTCAATGCTGCTCATCAACAGAAGATGACCACGCTAATAGTAGTAGTTGCCATCTTTGTGGTATGCAACGTCTTTGCAGAGCATGGACCGCACTTCCATCACAGATCTAGGCGGCTCGAGGTCCTTCTCCTGCAACGCATTCCCTAAAATCTGCTGCATTTGTCAGGCAAAGGTATCATCCAACACCTGCAAGTAGATTTGAGGGTCAAATGCAAGAAAATAGAATAGAGAATGCGTCAAACACAGTTGAGAAACAAGGACAGATAATTGTTTTGTCGATAAATGGAGTTGTTGAGTGTTGCGTCCTGACTCCTGACCATTTTACCTGAAATTAGGAATTTGCACCTATGAAGCCAGTGAACATGATAAAATAGCAAGAAAATGACCAGTATGACTACACCTGGATAACAATAAAATGCTAGGGAGGAAACATGTGTTAGATCAAAATAAAGCTTCGAGCGAGATTACTCAGAAGACTGACGATTGCAATCTTAGTAGCAACCCACAAGGACAATAGTAACTTTGGCAAAAACACAGATAGAAGATAAATAATAGATAGACTGGAATTTTACAACTGTACCTTGTCTAATTTGCACGACTCAAGCAAAGAACAACGTTTGTCTTCAATCCACTGCATGATATATAAATGAAATAGTTATTTTGCATGCACTCCGCATTTAATATGGCTGAAATAGAACAAAGGAAAGAAATAGTATGCATGAGCCAAAACATAACGTCAAAATAAAAAAGGGATAAACAATGACCACCAGATCGGCAGTACCTTATATGGAGGAAGACAAATTTGGGAGATCGATGCAACTGCAAGGAAACCAGTCAAGAAGCAAGATCTCATTTATTTGAAACTTGATCATCTAGATAATTTGTAATTTTCCAGCGTGTTTTGTCCTCACTCGCATGCACCCGAGAAACTTCCCAGGAGGTCACCCATCCTGATCCTACTCCCGGCTAAACGCGTTCAACCTTGGAGTTCTCTCAAGATGTGTGCCAGAAAAGAAGGTGCACCTTGTTGATATGAATAGTACCAATCAAATCACTTAATCGTTTCAGAGAGTACATATCATTTACAGGGTATCACATAATTGCAATATAAAATGTCGCCAAATTTTTATCGCTATACCTGGGAAGTATGTGCCGATTGTGGATTTACACACAGGGAAGTCATCTTTCTGTAAGCAGTAGACATAGCAAGTGGATCCATTATAGTGTTGCATTAGTACTGTTGGCAACATAGTCATCTGTCTCATCCAAGTGCCTTTTTGATCTTTTCTTGGAAGCAGCCTGCAGAAGAAGATACTTTCAATAATGAAGAAAAAAAAATTGACGCTAGAAGTATCAAAATCATGTTCACAGCATTACCAAATTCCTAAACTTCCACTACCTGAAGATACCGAGTTAGGTTCGTTTGTGCCTCGGGAGACAATATGTCATAAAGTAGTGTGCAGCAGGTTCTAGTGCAGGTGCTGGTACTACAGTTGCTGGTTTTAAACACTTCCAAAATACCCGAGAACGTTGATTCATCAAGGGATTTGTAGTTCTCAAATACCGTAGATAGAATCTGTTCAACCTGATGTCTTCTTTCTCCCAGTATCCGATTCTAGTAAGGTGCAACAACAAATGAAACTAGCGTCAGGTTCGTTTGTGCCTCGGGAGACAATATGTCATGAAGATACCGAGTTAGGTTCGTTTGTGCCTCGGGAGACAATATATCATGAAGAAGTGTGCAGCAGGTTCTAGTGCAGGTGCTGGTACTACAGTTGCTGGTTTTAAACACGTCCAAAATACCCGAGAACGTTGATTCATCAAGGGATTTGTAGTTCTCAAATACCGTAGATAGAATCTGTTCAACCTGATGTCTTTTTTCTCCCAGTATCCGGTTCTAGTAAGGTGCAACAACAAATGAAACTAGCGTCAGATTCGTTTGTGCCTCGGGAGACAATATGTCATGAAGAAGTGTGCAGCAGGTTCTAGTGCAAGTGCTGGTACTACAGTTGCTGGTTTTAAACACGTCCAAAATACCCGAGAACGTTGATTCATCAAGGGATTTGTAGTTCTCAAATACCGTAGAAAGAATCTGTTCAACCTGATGTCTTCTTTCTCCCAGTATCCGGTTCTAGTAAGGTGCAACAACAAATGAAACTAGCGTCAGGGAAAATGCACGATCATGTATCAAGACAGAGCAACAAAGTGACAAACAATGATTCCCATACCTACTATGCAATAAACATAGGATGGTTCAATAATTTCTTTTCTTCTTCCTCCTCTCATGAAACTTAGTAACCAAAAAATTCAAAATACACTTTATATTTTCTTCCCCCAATTTTACTAACAAAATAACTCAATTAAACACCCAGCCAAATTGTTTAGTTGTTAGCCAACAAGTAAGAACTCTGTCTCGGTGACGCCATCAATGATGAGAAATTATTGAAAATCAGTAGAAAACAAAAAAAATGATGATTCTATAAACCCCTGTGATCTAATCGTAAAAAAAAACTATTCTTGAGGTATGACACTGTTCGTTAGATTAGTAGGCTAAATACATGATTTTTAGTTATTTTGAAAGGCAAAAATTGCAACGGCAAATCAAACAAAATACAATAGCATATCAAACAAGATTAACGGCACATCGCTCCTACTTCATTTTTTTGCATTTGAAAATGATGTGTCCTTGTATTTTTGCCTTTGAAACTGTGCCCTTGTGTTTTTACCTTTGAGCTAGAACAACTTTATGCATCAGAGGAACAAACACCGACAAGTTAAACAGATTTAATATATTGATCATATGTTATACCCCCGTTAATAATCTGTCTATTCAGAAAGCCTTAAGTTATTTGATTTTGATTATCCATATCAACAAGGTGTACCTTCTTTTGTGTCACACATCTTGAGAGAACTCCATGATTAAATATGTCATGAAGATACCGAGTTAGGTTCGTTTGTGCCTCGGGAGACAATATGTCATGAAGAAGTGTGCAGCAGGTTCTAGTGCAGGTGCTGGTACTACAGTTGCTGGTTTTAAACACGTCCAAAATAACCGAGAACGTTGATTCATCAAGGGATTTGTAGTTCTCAAATACCGTAGATAGAATCTGTTCAACCTGATGTCTTCTTTCTCCCAGTATCAGGTTCTAGTAAGGTGCAACAACAAATGAAACTAGCGTCAGATTCGTTTGTGCCTCGGGAGACAATATGTCATGAAGAAGTGTGCAGCAGGTTCTAGTGCAAGTGCTGGTACTACAGTTGCTGGTTTTAAACACGTCCAAAATACCCGAGAACGTTGATTCATCAAGGGATTTGTAGTTCTCAAATACCGTAGAAAGAATCTGTTCAACCTGATGTCTTCTTTCTCCCAGTATCTGGTTCTAGTAAGGTGCAACAACAAATGAAACTAGCGTCAGGGAAAATGCACGATCATGTATCAAGACAGAGCAACAAAGTGACAAACAATGATTCCCATACCTACTATGCAATAAACATAGGATGGTTCAATAATTTCTTTTCTTCTTCCTCCTCTCATGAAACTTAGTAACCAAAAAATTCAAAATACACTTTATATTTTCTTCCCCCAATTTTACTAACAAAATAACTCAATTAAACACCCAGCCAAATTGTTTAGTTGTTAGCCAACAAGTAAGAACTCTGTCTCGGTGACGCCATCAATGATGAGAAATTATTGAAAATCAGTAGAAAACAAAAAAAATGATGATTCTATAAACCCCTGTGATCTAATCTAATCACAAAAAAAAAACTATTCTTGAGGTATGACACTGTTCGTTAGATTAGTAGGCTAAATACATGATTTTTAGTTATTTTGAAAGGCAAAAATTGCAACGGCAAATCAAACAAAATACAACAGCATATCAAACAAGATTAACTGCACATCGCTCCTACTTCATTTTTTTGCATTTGAAAATGATGTGTCCTTGTATTTTTGCCTTTGAAACTGTGCCCTTGTGTTTTTACCTTTGAGCTAGAACAACTTTATGCATCAGAGGAACAAACACCGACAAGTTAAACAGATTTAATATATTGATCATATGTTATACCCCCGTTAATAATCTGTCTATTCAGAAAGCCTTAAGTTATTTGATTTTGATTATCCATATCAACAAGGTGTACCTTCTTTTGTGTCACACATCTTGAGAGAACTCCATGATTAAATATGCTTGACTTAGAGTAGTCTTAGGATGGGTGACCTTCTGGGTAGTTTTTTGGCTTATGTTTGAGTGAGGACAAAACACGCTGGAAAAGACTCGTGTTGGTCTGTGAAGTCATTCGGTCGGATCACAGAGCGTTGCATTATGATATGCTGAATGATGATTAGTAGCAGTTGTGATGCAGTAGAACGTAGATAGGAGACCGTGAATTCGTTGATTCTGAGAATATCTGAAAAATACGATAGAACATCAATCCGTTGATTCTACGAATATCAAAAAATGACACAGATAATAGGGAACACCATTGTTTTCATTAATCAAATTCAACCAATTAAAATAATAGCGTATATGTCTTATTTATAAAAAAATTAAAGAGACCTATCACATAAAATTCAACTAGAAATCAAACTCTAGATAATGACTAAAAACTATAGATAATGACTAAACTAATATAATTATGTATCTCCATAGTTATCTCCATCATTCTCCCCCGATTGGAGAAATCCGCCCTCGAATTTGGTGTCGTTGGCCAGCCTGAAATCTTCGTATTGAAGACCTTCGAGCTACGTGGTGAAACTTGATATCTTCCATCCCAACAGAACAAATATTTAGAAATCATGTAAGCGCTCTCGAGATGAAAAACCAAGAACTCACTTCTTCGAGCTGCTTCTTCTAATGCCGTCAGCCTATTCCACAAGTTCAACAACGGAGAACCCACAACATACTCAAATTTGTCAACGCCGAGAAAGTCAATGTGCTCGATATACTCAACCTCATAATCACTGGCTATGTGAGATATGACCTCATTCAACAACTTATCATCTTTGCTAGAGTCTTCAAGTCTAGAGTCACCAACAACTGCATCAACCTCGTCCTCATCATTAGGGTCGGAGTCATAAATTGGTTCACCATTGTCTACATCAACCTCGTCCTCCACATCAGGGTAAGAGTCATAAATTGGCTCACCAAACAAGTCAACAATGGATGCACCCAATTCTTCCAACGCCTCTTCAACTTCTTCAGGTGGTGCAGTCCATTGCTTCCTCGAGATCTCTGCCATTTTTGCTTCAAATCATCGAAATTAGCTTGAATCTCATGCAACTTCTCGACCATTTGACGAGCATATTGTTCCCGAAAGCGATGGTGCTTGTTACCAACAACGTGCCAAACTTTGTAAGCATGTTGCGGAAACAAATCACAAATTAGCTTCTCTTTCATCTTAGGCCATCAAGATATTTTCTGCTTACCACATCGTTGTCGTCGAACATTTAAATCAGACCACCAATGCATAAGATCACCTCGCAATCGTTGTTTGACAAATATGACTTTATCCAACTCCTCAAACTTGTGAACATCAAAATATATCTCCACTTTGACAAGCCACTTAATGAAATCTATTGTCAAAATTTCCCAATCAAAGTCAGAAATCTCTCTCAAAGTAGGAATATGCATCTTGGACTAATCGATAATTTTAGAAAACCTGTCTAAACCAAACTGTAATTTACTTGATGGCAAATTTCAAACCAGTCACCAAATTTTGGAACAACCTTCAACCAGCCCTCAAATGTTTTGTCAATTCCACTCTCAGTCCTCCAAGTTATGGCAAAGTTTTGTTCAGTCCCAAAAATCCCCAATTTAGAAAACATAAATTAAGATGGGGTGAAAAAGAACAAACCAAGCAACCAGGGCGGTGGTTGGCGAGCGGACTTCAGGCCAGCGGTGGAGGGTCGGTGGCATCGGGCAGTAGGTCGTCGGCGGTGAGGGGGTACCGGCGGGCCACATAACTCTTCTCTTTCCTGGAAGATGGCGGCTACGGTGTTAACAGGGGAGATTTTGCGGGGCTTCGGTTTCAGGAAGGGATTGGCAGCGCACTAAGAAGGGTGACCTCGACGGCAGTGTCGGTCTTTAGCAACGGCGAAAGCTCGATCTCACATGGTCGGACGGCTATGGCCAGCGACAGTGCCGTCTTGCACTTGAACGGTGCTCCTTGGGTTTCTTATAAAACCCCTAAACATCGGCTGTCAAATTTTTTTTTGATAGAACGAACTCCGATCAATCAGAATCGAACATGCCCGGAACGACGAAGCTCTGATTACCAACTGATGCAGGGAAAGTAGATAGGAGACCGCGAATCCGTTGATTCTGAGAATACTTGGAAAACACGATAGAGTATCGATCCGTTGATTCTACAAATATCGAAAAATGACACAGATAATAGTGAACACCCTTGTTTTCATTAATCAAATTCAACCAATTAAAACAATAGCGTATATGTCCTATTTATAAAGAAACTAAAGAGGCCTATCACATAAAATTCAACTAGAAATCAAACTCTAGATAATGACTAAAAATTATAGATAATGACTAAACTAATATAATTATGTATCTCCATCCTTATCTCCATCAAGTTGTATATTGGCTTCCAAAATTATCATATATATTATCCGATAATACAATTTTTCCATACAAAATTCTTTGCCTGCTTGGTGCTGCTGGACCTCAACAGTACTCAATCAAGCCGGTTTTCGACAGAGAACCACCTAGCTAAAGCGGTCTTCCATGTGTTGCATGAAAAACTTGGAAGAACATTGATCGAACTTCAAAATGGCCCGGAGTGGTCGTCCCAAGGTCGGTCTAATGCGAGGAGAAAAAAAGATGGGTAGGACGAGGCTTCCTTGAACTAAAAAGTAAAAGGTTACAAAGTAAAGACAAGGCCCTTGTAACATAAGTTGGAGATATACCTATTAACTTTCCATAGCCGTAAGAATCACTTCATTCTGAGGTCCAGGTCGGATATTACGGCCAATCTATCAAGTATGGTCACTTCTTAAAAAACCTGAGGAAGTCCAACCTGACCTGAGACTTAGGCTGAGGGTAGCCCAAGCTGAAATGAGATTGAGGGCAACCTAAACCAAGGTTGATGCTGAATGCAACCTAAACTGAGGCTAAGGGTAGCTCAAGTTGGCCTGAGGTTGAAGGTAACCCAAGCTGACTTGATGTTGAGGGCAACCTAAACCAAGGTTAATGCTGAATGCAACCTAAACTGAGGCTAAGGGTAGCTCAAGTTGGCCTGAGGTTGAAGGTAACCCAAGCTGACTTGATGTTGAGGGCAACCTAAACCAAGGTTGATGCTGAATGCAACCTAAACTGAGGCCAAGGGTAGCTCAAGCTGACTTGAGGCTGAAGGTAAAAAAAGCTGACTTAAGGCTGAGGTTAGCCGGGATGATTTGAAGCAGAGGGCACCCAAGTTGACTTGAGCATACCTAGTCTAGACAAGTTGACGTCCAAGTACATATACTTCTATAATTGACCTAGTCGACCCTGAACTCCCAAAATGCTATTTTTGCACTTCAACAACTCGCAGTATCTGCATTGCCGAAGTACCATCCGTCTCAGCTCCACCGTGTTAAGAGACGACCGGTCACCCACGCAACAAAAAAAAATCTTCTTCCCCCGTCCACTTAAACCGAGCACAAATTTAGGACCATATTCTGATATTTTCTCCTTTCTCATCTACAGAAACAAACACGGTCGCCTAATTAGCCGACACGACACGACACGACGCCGCTGGAACGCCTCCGCCCCAAACGGTACCGCGTTAGGGGAACCCCGCAGGGAGGAGGATGATGACGTGGGACGACTGGGAAGAGAGCGATCCCCAGCCCGACGACCACCGCGACTCCCCCCATCTTAATTTCGATTTCCTTTCGCTCGTCTCCAACCCCAAGGTGTGAATCTTCTGCAACCGCTAGGGTTTTTTTTTCCTTCTTTTCTCTTTCCTCTTTTTTTTCTTTTTCTAAAAGAGGAACGGTGTCGTGTAGGAGGATTACTATAAGATTCTGGAAGTGGACTACGACGCCTCCGACGAGGATATTCGCTCCAACTTCATCCGTCTCGCTCTGGTTGGTGCCTTTCTCGATTGTCGAATTAAATTGAGTTTTCTTGTTTTGTGTTGGAAATCAGATTGTATTGAATAAGGGAGTTTTTTTTTTGTCTTGCCGGTCTAGAAATGGCATCCGGATAAACGGAAAGGAAGGAGCGAGGACGGAGCTACTTCCAGATTTCAAGAAATAAATGAAGCTTATCGAGGTCAAACCTCCTCTCTCCCTCTTCTTGTTCCTTTTTTTTTTCTTTCAGCTTCTGCTTGGTCTACAATTTTGTGGCATCCAGATTTAGTGCTACGAAGTAAGTTGCGGGATTTCGGAACGAGTTTGAAATACGCTGGATACAGAAGGATGACCTTGTGCCCCCGTGGGGATTGTATGTCCGTGGATGGAATTAGAGTTTATCAAACATTTTTTACACGCACAAAATATTGAAGTTTTTTTTTTTGCATTATCCCGAAGATATTACACTGTCTTCCTTTTCTTATAGTTACACTTGATCTGTCGTCAGCGTGTTCTTTCTGGTCTCGGTTCCAAATTAGTAAAGCTCAGAAACCTGGTCATACTTGGCTTGATTACATGTTGATCATTCTTCTCTTTCTATGGAACAATGAGCTGTTTCCTGGCTGGTAGTTCGACTCGCTTTGTTGCTCTTTTGACTCCCCTCACATTTCCATTACGAGACTGCTGTCTTAGGTGAAGCTAAAACTGTTTCCTTCTTTGACTTGTTTATTTCTAAGCCACCATTCATTTAGAAAGTGACACCTGAGAAGGTTCCTTCTCAGGTTAATGGTCATTAGCTCTTGTATTGTGCAGCTAACAATTGTATTAATGAGCCTCGAAGTTGCTTCTCTTTTTATAGCAACCCAGGCAGTAGGTCTGTGCCATGTACAGCTGTGCAAAATGAGTATGGGCTACACATTGATATCCAAACTTAGGTAGTTTGAGATTTGTCTTCACAATAGTATAGTATTAGTCTATCATTATTGTCATGTTGGAATTTAACCAAGAATAATGTATAAAGATGATCAAATCATGGAACGCAATATTGATTCTATAATTTCCTTTCTGACAGCCCCTTGTGGGAATAATTTACTTGATTTGGTAATTTTTTTTTTCCTTTTGGATACAATGCTGTTCTCTTTGTCATAACCTAAAGCATGGGAGCTAGAGTTGCATAATTATGTGTTTGCCCATAACTTGCGGTTTCTGGTTTTGTTCTTCTTCTCGACTTGTACTCTGAATGAGCCCGTCTCTTGTCATGTTCACATGCGTGCTCACTTTGTTTGATTCTTGTTTTGGATCTGGAATTATGTTTTGGGTAAGATTCATACTAAACAAACAATTATAGGACATCTGATTTGCCTTTCCTTTACAGTAAATGATTTATCCATATGGCCTGTAAACTTACTGTGATCTTGCGAGGCTGCAATTGTTACTTCTTCAAGCCTCGTTTTGTAAAACAACGTTCACATTGTTTGACCACTGTTTCCTTTTCGAACAGTTTTGAGCGATCCTGATAGAAGGAGAGAATATGACAAGAAAGGGCTGTTTAACCTTTATGATTACAACTTAATTGTAAGATCTTGCCTGTGTTTCTTTAAATGTGCCCGTTCACTAGCTCGGGTGCCCTTTGCTGGATTGACCTTCCTTTATTCCGGTGACTGCAGGATTACCTTAACCGCTACAAGGGCCTCATACTAACATGCAATGGCCTTGGCATCAAACATTCCATTTGGTAGAGAGAAGACAGCCTAGATCTTCACGCGGCGTCCCTAGTGAGATGGTGCATCAGGGACAGGTCTTCCATGAATTTGCATATATAATGTGTTGTATAGTGGACTCATATAACATTTCACTTGCTGCTCTTGCCATCAACAGCCTTCGGTTGTCAGTTATTGAATTGACCGCCGCGCTGTGTTTTTTGCGGCTTCAGTCAATGTCAATGACCATCACCTTAGAATCGGACCTTCTCGAGTCAAATGTATCGTACTGTCGGGAACCGTATATTAGATCCACGATATATGTCTATAGTGCTTTTTTATATAATCATAAAAGGCTAGAAGATGGTAGGATCAAATGGTTTTGTTTCACCTCGTTGTTCTCTGCGAAGTTGAAGGGTTCTTGAACGGATGCTAGATGTCGAAGCTGGAAGATTACCCGTTCACTGGGAGTAGGAAGGGTTACCATACCGGTGGTTATGGAACATTTGTGTGGGTTTCTAGTTTATGATGTCCGGCCAGAGAATATCAACAAGAACAGAAGCCAAGGAACAGTAACAGATTTGTACTGGGGGCTTGGTAGAGGGGCCTAGATCGAAAGCCGAGTGATCTAGATGAATATGAATAAACGGAACATGGATTCTTAAATTTGATGGGATAGCATGCAGATTGGGACAACTACTTGGTATTTGAATGTATAAATTCGAGTTGCATCAGATTACAAAGAATAGTAAAGCAAGAAATTGTATCAAGTTATTAATTCGGGTTTGAATGTCACCCAAAGGATAGATTTGGCTATTTACGATCTACGAAACGGAGAGAGTAAGATGTGCAAGGGACAAGAGTGGCCTTAGAAACTAGCACTACTCTTTATCTTATAGAATCAGATTTTATTGACGAGTTATTAAAAAAATTCATGTTTCAGTCCTCTTTTCAGCACTTAGAAATATTTCGAAAGAGTGAACTAATGATTCAAGTAAAAGATATTATCATTACCGTCTGCACAACTAGACATTCAATCTGTAATCGTAATGACCCAATTGCAAGAACGGAGCTCTAGCTATATCTCCCCACCCGTAATCGTAACATATACATGGGACAAGAGTGGCCTTAGAAACTTGCACTAAAGAAGTGCCTCCCTACTCCTAGTGGCCTTAAAAACTGATTATTACCCCTGCATTGTCGAATCCCTAAAGCATATTTCTTCCCTTGTCTCACATTGGTAATTATAAATATAAAATCTTAGCTCAAGCTTTGCCTTGCCAGCCAATAAAAACAATGTATATAGTAAAATCATTTAGCCATTTAATTTAATAGGGGACTACAAGTCTATCACACTTACAACTAACAATAACACTTCTTTATGTGAAATCTAACCGACATCCTCTTAAATATTTTTTTTTGTTTAGCTGTAAGCTGTATCCCTCTTCCAGTCTTGATTGATACGTAAAGCAATGAGAATGAGATATAAATATGAAGTGGTGAATCTCAAGGAGTCGTCTAATAGGGGTATCACGCACACTTGCCAAATTTTCAATAACTTTTTGTTGTTTTATATAGGTGGTATTCATATACTTATTAATTCATATTCTAATCAGATAAGATCTTTAAAAGGTGAAAAAATTCTTAAAAAAAATAGTTAATATTGTGTTTCTAATGATTCAAGACCCGTAGAACAAACTAAAACAATTCTCTCTTGGTGCCAATTTTTCTATGATTTGGTGTAGTGTTATTATATTAAAGGATTCACCAATCCTTGACCATACATTCCGGAATTTGGATTCTACTGCCATTTAAATGATTGTTTAAAATTCTTGAGTTATTATATTCTAATGGGGTCGCTATCTAATGCTTAGTTGCAAGTACGACGATGCCTGTCAGTGGGGGTCGTTTTTAATGGCTAATTATCCCCTCCAATAACAAACGGACCAGGAAGTAATTAACATTAGGAAACCGTTCTAATAAAAATCGACATTTTACCTATTATTTTGTGCTGCAATATGACAAACCTCAAAATTCACCAACGACCATCGCTTAAAACCACTAACATACTAAGTAGAAAGAATTTTGTTACCGTCCGAGATCATGCGACCTGAAATAGTCGTATCAATGTTTGTTCGAATGTCAAGTAATTTCGACCCAAATATTTTGGGTTAGCCTTCTAACTAACTAGTGAATAAACTTATAATTTAAACTGTAATGAAATATTTTACACGTCTGCTTTTATTTTAACTAATAGCTATTATAGTTTTTAGAAAAAATTACGCTCAGGTCCCTGTAGTTTGGTGTCCCTCTCTCTCGGGTTTCTGCATTTCTAAAATCCATGTTGATGTCCCCGTGTTTGGTTTTAAAAACGCTCGGATCTCTCGCTGACGTCATGAGTACCTTTTTCATTTTTTGTCATCGAAATGACCAAAATGTCCTTAAAAAAAAATGAATCTCCTTCCTCCCACTTCACCGTCAGCGAGGTTCAATGGTACGCCTCCGAGTTAGCCGACGGCAGCCCCCTGAGATCCTCCACATCTACGACACCGTATTCCACGGCTTCTCCGCCTTGGTTTCCCGAGCCTAGGCCCAGTCCAGGGCTCAAAGCCCTTCGGCCCACGCGGTGTTCGAAGACCGGAGAAGGCAGCTCCACACCACCCGCTCCCCTCATTCCTCGGCCTCCGCTACCAGCAGAGGCTTTGGGCCGAGTCTAACTACGGATCTGACGTCATCATCGGGATCTTCAACATGAGAATCTGGCCCGAGCGACGGAGCTTCTCCGACGCCAACCTTGGCCTCAACCGTCTCCTTCTGCTCAGCTGGAGGGCTCCGTCTGCGTCTTGTTGTGGCGCTCAATGACGGTGCACTTGGACCACGACCAAGCTCCCCAACCACGCCCTCCTCGCCTCCAATTACCTCTCCCGCCTCGTCGCCATCTCGATGGTGCGCTCAGATGAGAGACGACAACGGAGAGATGGGGAAGAGCAAGAAGACCCATTCCTGACCACGACTACGATGACCCACTTCAACCCTCGTCCCACCGCTACAATCAACAACGCCGCTGTAATCGACAATGATCGGATGGAGCGATCGCACCTGGACTTGGCCGGTGTTATCCCTCGACAAAAATGGGTCTTGCGATGTTCGTACCCAAAATTCCATACGGCCTGCTTCAATTGTGTGTCTAGTTGCGATGTTCGCCACCGCAGTTCGAGTTCAATTGATTTTAAAATTCCATGCGGTTGCTTGACTTTCGGCTCCAAAGGGACCATTTTACTTTATGGATTTGGGTTTAGGGTTTAGGTGGTGGGGAAGATGACGAAGGGGTTGTTTTCCTGGATTAGTTGTTAGTGTGGGGAAGTTGATTTTAGTTTTGATTAGTTGTTTTTTATTCTTAGCAAAAAAGAAGAAAGGGTTCCACCAAAAAAAGAAGAAGAAAGGGAATAGGAAGAAGATGAAGTTTGCAATTTTTTTATGTAAGGGCATTTTGGTCATTTCTATGACAAAAATGGAAAAAAATGGTTGATGACGTCAGCCAGGAACCCGAGAGTTTCTAAAACCAAACACGAGGGACGACAACATGGATTTTAAACATGTAGGGACCCGAGAGGGAGGAAGACCAAATTACTAACGAAAAAGCTCTTTCCAACAATTTTATAATTTTTTTTGAGGAACAACAACAATTTTATAAGGTTATCCCAGTATGGGCAGAACCTAGAGGCTACCCATGAACTCGGATGCCCCTTTATTTAAACCCTACAATGTTAATGGCGTACATGTCAGTTGTTAAAAGATTATCGTCTGAAATTATTGTTTTGGAATTTTATAAATGTAATGACTTGAAATTCAGAATTATTAGTTGTCTCTTTTATCCTACTCAATTCGAATTAGTATTAAGTTGGTATCGTGAGTACTTGGATATGATTCGGCCAAAAAAAAACTTTACCCTATAGTTAAAAACACAAAATTTGTAAGACCATAGTGGTAAATAACTTGTATTTATTTAAAGAGGTCTTAAGTTAGACTTACGAATATAAAAAATACTATAGAAAAAATTATTTTGATTCGACGGTGTGCTCGATTCGGTATACCAAACATTTTTAAAAAAATGAGAAGAGTCAGGTCAGAGGAATCCCCACATTACGTGACATGTATTATACAATAGGGGAGAGTGCATCAGAAAGGAGAGAAACAGATTCAGTCAAACACATGATATTTGGTCATATGACCCAACATCGTGGTCCTAAATGGTACCAAGTTTTAAAAAAACCTTTAAATGGGAAAAGGGCAATGTAAAAATAAAAACCAATGGAGGGATCAGTTAAAAAATTGTATTGGGCCTGTGAATGGACACTGGTACGCTCGGATCTCAAACGCCAAGAAGACTCCTTTCGGTTCTTTATACCCCATACATATATTCAATTCATCGACTGATCTAGATTCGAGTCGAGTAGAATTTTTAATAGTAACAAAATATTCTCAATAAATATTTAATATTGCTAGTTTCACAATAACTCAAATTCAAAATCTGATTGTTAACGTGCAACAAGTCTTTTCTCATTTAATCTGAATATTTTTTATTTCCTTTGAGTTATGGGGTGGTGGTGGGGTCACTCGTGCTCACCCATTCTAGTCTTAATAATAAGGACATTTTCTTTGAGATTAGCACAAAATCAGAATAGAACTGACATAACCCATATGGGTAAAGTGACCCCTAAGCCGAATTAACATTTTAACAGTGATGAAAAAGTAGGAAAAGAAAGAATAATAAGAAAGTTAGCAATTCAAAGTTGATAAAAATTGTTAGAAATTTGGTGTCCCCATGCAAATGTTAAAGTCCCTTTATGGTCACATTTTTTGCCACATGCCCATTAACGTAGAGGACAAACTATGAAGTATCCTAAGTTAAAACACATTGTTTCCTAGTTTTTACCGTCGAGTATTGTTTGTCTCTATAACAAAAACAATTTACTTATCAGGATATATTTCATTTACAAGATTAATTCAATACACTACATAACAGAAATCAAATTTTTTACTACTGCGATCAAACTCCCATTTTTTTTAAAAGTAAGTATTATTAATCAATATGGAATATGCAACTTACTTAGAATAGTATTCTCTCAGTCACGAAGAAACGGAGTTACGACTGCCGGCCTCGTCAAAACCCAACCACACCAAAACCCAAGGAAAAAAAAGTGTGGTTAGAAAAAAGTATCCCGATAGAAAAACCTATCGTGACTTTAGATATCACAAAAATAATATCAAACTGTCACCAAGCAACTAAAATCCAAGTCAAACTCCCATTTATTTTTGGAATTTATTAAGTGGCCATTAACTTGCAAGGGTGGATCATGGTCGACACCGAGATTGATTTTTTTTTTTTATAAGTAAGAACTTGTATTATAAATACATTAGCTGTACATAGCAAAAGCTTGCAGAAGTAAGCTAATGCCGCCCAAAAGTTATACCCAAGAACTAAAAGCTACTGGAACGAGTCCAGATACAACTGAGCTATTGACCACCTAAAGATTCAATCGAATTCAACCATATTAGCTATTCTCTTATTCGAAAGATAGTAGTATGAAAAAGAAACCTACGATCTATCCTCGTACTTTAAAAAATAAATTTGTTACGAATATTCTATAGTGTCCAAATAATTACCCCAAATAGAACGTGTCATACTTTCTTTAGCATATTACTGCTTGTCAAATGCATCCTGTTAAACAGAGAGAGTTCGGTAATGAGTGGCCAATGCACCAAGATTGATGTCCGTATATTGTTGATTGACCTTTGATTTGGGGTCGAGAAATTCTGTGCTCCATGGTAGACTATTTTAATCTTGATTAAAAATGACATAGCCCTTGCTGCAGAACAAACAATATATATTAAAAATTTGTAGCATAAACCTCATTGATTGTCACAACCAAATCAGTGTAGATAAACCGAGATTCCGTGCATAATAGGCACTGTGACTAGCAAAAGAAGCAATTTATGTAATTAAGATTCTTTAATAGTCATCTAGGCATAGGTTCTAGGCAGCAGAACGTTTAGCTCGAAAGATTTGTAATCTATGTTCAAAATAGAAAGGTAAATTACTCTCAGCTCCTTCATGTTTAATCTTATCTTCGATAGTGTCCCTCTTGTTTGGTAAATTATTACTCATCTCATGTATTTGATTTTATTATAAATTCGAGTGCCTGTTGTCGAGATCAGTAATTTTTTTTGGCGAAGCCCCACTTCAAAAGACAAAAAATGCCCCCTTGCAAAAAAAAAAATGTAGTGACTCTCCCTACTAAAAAAGTTACCCCGACTCTCATTTCTCCCTCTTCTCTCATGTAACGTCGTAACCCTATCCCGGCACACAAAATTGACCTCGCCACTTCCCGTCTTCATCTTCGTATTGGGAATAGGAATCATATTCGTATAGATATCTTAGTCAGTAGTTACTTGGTAATCAAGTTAGATTCCTAGCCAGTTAATTACTTGGTGATCAAGTTTATAAACTCTTATATATATGGCCTTATGGCGATGAATAATATCAAGCAGCATATTTCATATGGTATGATAGCCAAAGTAGAATAAGAAAACCTAGTAAAAAGAAAAGAGCCGCAGCTTGTCCACAGAAAGTCTGCCAAAGGTGAACGGCCACCAAAATCCACCAAAAGTCTACCGAAGGGGCTCAACCACCAAAAGTCCACCGAAGGGGCGCAACCACCAAAAGTTCACCGAAACCTGAAATATAGATTAGGTCATCAACTTCGAGGACACGATTATTTTTCATCCCAAGGTTTTTGAAACTTGGCCTCAGACGATATCAAGTTCCTTGTCAATTCAAGTTGCCAGGTTTGATTCACGTGGATCACAATCCATCGATTGAGACAAATTGCTCGGCCTGAAAGAATTTCTCAGGAGATCTAGTAAATTCCAATTGATCTAAAGATTTAGGTACTCTAGATTGGTGAAGTATTTCCAAAGATTGTCATTGTTGTTACTTATAACCTAGTTCTAGCTGTCTCGTTCTTTCATCATCACCACCTTCTCGTGTCAATATGGTTGGTAAGGTTTTTCATATGCTACAGTGGGTTATAGATTCTGGTTCATCCGATCATGTTACCTATAACTAGGATCTATTGACCAATAAAAAATGTAATACAAGCCATCCGTCGGTCAAGATACCCAACGGAGATGAGATACCTATCGTTGGAACTGGGATGGTTCGAATGAATAATCAAATATGTCTTAATAATGTTCTATATATTCCACGTTTTAAGTGTAATTTATTGTCAGCAAGCAAACTGACTAAAGATCTTAATTGTGCCATAGCATTCTATTTTGATTCATGTGTCATTCAGGATTTAGTCTCGAAGAGCTTGATTGGAGTGGGTAAACAGCACGATTATTACTTTGAAGATGTGCGGGCCGGGGTAGCATTATCAGCCGAGAAGGACATACATGCCAGGCACCAGCATCTTGGACATCCATCCAGTGAGAAGCTACGCATATCTTCTTTACGAAATTTAGTATTTCAAGCAAGTTTGAGTTCGTATGATCCTTGTCTCTATGGAAAACACACTCGTCTTTCTTTTCCCAAGAGTTTTATCAAGACTAATGGATATTTTGAATTAATACATTGTGATATTTGGGGGCTACATCAGACCCCTCCTCCATGGGGACACGCTATTTTTTTTAATCATTATTGATGACTACAGTCGTTGTCTTTGGACCTTTCTCATGAAGTATAAGCCTGATGTTTCACAATATCTTACGATGTTCTGTAATATGGTAAACACGTATTTTCCTTTGGGAGTCAAAGTTATTCGTGTAGATAAGGCTTTGGAATTCTCGACTATCGAGATGCGCAAGTATTACGAGGACCATGGGATCTTGCTGCAAATATCTTGTGTCTATACTCCCCAGCAGAATGGAGTAGTTGAACGCAAGCATCACCACGCACTTGAAGTCACCTGGACATTGAGATTCCAGGCCAGTCTATCCATCTGTTTCTGGGGGAATGCATCTCTACTGCTTCATACCTAATTAATCGGATGCCATCTCGAGTGCTGCACAACAAGACCCCGTATTAGATCCTTCTTGGACGTCCACCAAGCTATTATCACTTACGGGTGTTTGGCTACCTTGCCTATATCCATAATCACAGTAGGAGAGACAAATTTGATGAACAAAGTCATCCTTGTGTATTTCTCAGCTATCCTTTTGGCCAGAAAGGATATCGAGTATATAATCACCGGACACGTAAATTCAATGTTTCAAGAGACATCACCTTCATCGAAGAAGTATTTTCATATGCTACTGGTCCTAATGACTTGGAGTCAAATTTTGGAGCAGAGCATAATCTGATTCCAACTCGTATTGACAATGATTTTTCGCCAATGTCCTACAGGCCACAATATTGCTCCAGAACTGACCTCGGAATAGACTGATTTTGCTCAGAATCCTACACCTGAAAATGTTTTTGTTCAAGCGACCCTAGTTATAGTGAACGTTCACGTAGACAGCGCGCCCGGCTCAACGGTTATCAAGTTCAGCTACCACCATCTGTCGCTCCTGTACCGCCTGCTATCCCCCTCCAGATTTGGTTTTTTGACTTTATATTTCTTGCATATTTTATCAGCTATGAACAATTTTCTCGTGCACACCAATTTTTCTGGTAGCTATTAGCTCACATGTTGAGCCACGTTCTTATACCGATGCTGTTAAAAATGAATGTTAGAGGGAGGCTATTAAACGAGAAGCGGCAGTCCTTGAATCTAAAGGCACTTGGACTCTGGTTAGTTTACCACCATGACGGCATAATGTGGATTCAAAATGGGTTTCTAAGATCAAGTGTAAGCCAGATGGTTCTGTCGATCGCTACAAGGTGAGACTGGTGGCTCATGGATTCAAATAAGTCAAGGTAGTCGAATACCACAAAACCTTGGCCCCTGTTGCAAAGGTCTTTTCTGTACGTTGTCTTCTTGCACTCGCTGTCATGTTCTAGTGGCTCATTCATCAGTTGAACGTTGATAACGCCTTCCTCCATGGTGACTTGAACAAAGATGTTTATAAGAGGGTCCCTCAAAGATTCCCCAAGCCAGGTGATCCTCGAGTATGTCGATTGCACAAATTTTTGTATAGCCTGGAGCAGGCATCCCGAACATGGTACATCGAGCTCATGACCTCTTTGATTGCTATGGGCTTCAAATGATCATATTTATATTCATCTATCGCCAAGGAGGGCAGGTCTTAATTCTGCTCATTTACGTTGATGCTATCATTCTTATGGGGAATCATGTCGAGATGCTTCAATTCACCAAACGCTCCCTTCATAAATAGTTTGGAATGAAAGACTTGGCACATTTGAAATACTTTCTTGGCATTGAAGCTGCGACTTCCAAACAAGGTTTGGTCCTCAGCCAATGGAAGTACACTATTGACATCCTCGAAGAATGTGTAAAGGTTGATGCTCGTCCATGTCACTTCCCAATAGAACAAAACTACCGATTGATAACAGATGGTGATGTGGTCGATGATTCGAAAAGGTACCGCCGATTGATAGGCCGGTTGATGTACATCACAGTGACTCGGCCGGATATAGCATACGCCATCAATATTCTCAGCCAATTGTTTGAAAGAACAAATGCAGTTCACGTCCAAGTTATGGACCGTGTTCTCTGGTACCTCAAGAAAACCCTTTAGTCAATAGACTTGGTTGCATACTCCGATGTCAATTGAGGTAGCTGCTCAATGATGCATCAATCCTGTACAGGTATCTTATCATATTTGGAGGATCTCCCATTGATATGAACCTCGGCAGGAGATTCACAACGGACCGTGCTACTTTGGATGGAAGAGACCGCAACCCCCGAACTCGAGCCTTGCAAGAACCTTGGTCTAGAAGATCCGCAACCCAAGCAATGGAAATTCGAGAACCTATGGTCCAAGTCGAACCACGCCACAAACGATGATGGATGAATCGTTTGATAAGTGAAAAGTTTCGCTCAAGCTAAGCAATCCAGCAATTAGCAAGAACACGCAAGGAGTATTTAACTCATAAAATTATCAATCTCAAAAGTTGTGTCCGTTTTATTGCTAGGAGACCTCCTTATATAGGCTCCAAAGTACCAAGGTATTCCTAAACAAGCTAACTCCTTAAAAGGAGCTCAAAGGCTGGCCAAAACTCTCTTTCCTAATCTAAGGATATTCTGGCTGAATTATTCAACTAAAATAGGAAATAATCTAAGCAAATAATATCTAATAGAATAACTAATAGTTGCACGTCCTAACAAGTAGATGCACGGCCTAAATAGGTTGATTCTTTCTGATTCTCCATGTGCGCATGCATCCAGAAGTTTGCGTGCATATCAAGCTTCCAAAATAGCCTCTATCACGTGCATGGACTTAGCGTGGGCCTCATGCACGTCCTTGCACTTGTACGCACCATCTTGAGCCCAGACTTCTTGCATTAATCCATTAAATTCTGCCTGAAACTTTTTGGCTCTTGCTCGTGTCACCGGTCCAATTGGTACGTGCACTTGCCGTGAGTCTTGTGGCTTGAATGTAGGTGTGTTCGTAGGTGTGCCCACATCATTCCCCTCCTCTTGAAAAGGATTTGTCCTCAAATCTTCACCTACATCAAACGGACTCAAATCAGTAACATTGAAAGAAGCACTAACATTATACTCACCTGGCAGGTCAAGCTTGTAGGCATTGTCATTGATGCGTTCAAGCACTTGAAATGGACCATCTCCCCATGGTAGCAACTTTGAATGCCGTTGCGCGGGAAAGCGTTCCTTTCTCATGTGCAACTAGACCCAATCTCCAGGCTCAAAGACAACCTTATCCGTCCTTTGTTTGCTTATCTTGCGTAGTGCTCCGTTCGTTTCTCTATGTTCATTCGCGCCCTCTCATACAGTTGCTTGACAAAATCAGCCTTCTTCTTGCCATCTAAGTTAACATGCTCACTCGAAGGCAAAGGTGATAAATCCAATGGAGTCAGGATTAAATCCATAAACAAGCTCAAATGGTGAGAATTGAGTAGCAGAATGAACTGAACGGTTATAAGCAAATTCAACATGTGGTAGACATTCTTCCCAAGTCTTAATGTTATGCTTGATAAGTGCTCTCAATAAAGTAGACAAAGTCCTATTTATAACTTCAGTTTGACCATCAGTTTGTGGATGACAAGTAGTAGAAAATAACAACTTGGTACCTAACTTACTCCACAATGTCTTCCAAAAGTAACTCAAGACCTTAGCATCTCTATCAGAAATAATAGTTCTAGGCATACCATGCAACCTAACAACTTCTCTAAAGAACAAATCAGCAATGTTTGAAGCATCATCAGTCTTATGACATGGAATAAAATGTGCCATCTTAGAAAACCTATCCACTACCACAAAGATTGAATCCCTTCCACATTTAGTCCTAGGCAGTCCTAACACAAAATCCATAGAGATATCAATCCAAGGCTCACTAGGTATAGGTAGTGGGGTATACAAACCATGGGGTTTTACCTTTGACTTGGCTTGCTTGCATGTGATGCAACGCCCATAAACTCTTTCAACGTCGCGCTTCATGTGTGGCCAATAGAAGTGATCTTGTAGCATTGCCAAAGTCTTTGCGATTCCAAAGTGCCCCATCAATCCGCCTCCATGTGCCTCCTGAATTAGTAATTCTCGCATAGAACAATTAGGCACACAAAGTTTGTTCTCACGAAATAGGTAACCTTCATTCCGAAAATATTTACCACTTGCACTCTTCTCCGTAGCTCGGAACAGATCACCAAAATTAGTATCATCAGTATACAACTCTTTAAGGTGTTCAAAACCAATTAACTTCGCATCAAGAGTTGAGATCAAAGCATACCTTCGCGATAGGGCATCAGCTACTACATTTTCCTTACCTTGCTTGTAGCGAATGACATAAGGAAATGTCTCAATGAACTCCACCCATCGTGCATGCCTCCTATTCAACTTGTGTTGCCCCTTTAAGTGCTTGAGTGATTCATGATCAGTGTGGATCACGAATTCCTTGGGCCACAAGTAATGCTGCCATGTTTCCAATGTTCGAACTAGCGCATACAACTCTTTGTCATAAGTTGGATAGTTCAAGGTTGCCCCACTTAGTTTCTCACTAAAGTAGGCAATTGGTCTCCCTTCTTGCATGAGGACAGCTCCAATCCCTATACCTGAGGCATCACATTCAACTTCAAAGGTTTTAGCAAAGTTAGGCAAAGCCAACAAAGGAGCATTAGTCAACTTCTCTTTGATGAGTTGGAATGAGTGCTCTTGAGCTTCTCCCCAACTAAATCCAACGTTCTTCTTGATGACTTCAGTGAGGGGCGCGGCTAGGCTACTAAAGTCTTTCACGAACCTCCTGTAAAAGCTAGCTAAGCTATGAAAACTTCGAACATTAGCAACACTTGTAGGACTTGGCCAGTCCCGGATGGCTCGGATCTTCTCCTCATCAACCTGTATCCCGTGAGCACTAACAACAAAACCCAAGAATACAAGTTTATCTGTGCAAAAGGTGCACTTCTTCAAGTTGGCAAACAATTGATCCTCTCTAAGTGCATCTAGGACAGATTTCAAATGCTCTACATGATCCTCTAAACTCGTACTATAAATGAGTATATCATCAAAGTACATAACGACAAATTTGCCAATGAATGGACGTAAGACATGATTCATAAGGCGCATGAATGTACTAGGTGCATTAGATAACCCAAACGGCATGACCATCCACTCATACAACCCATATTTTGTTTTAAAAGCTGTCTTCCACTCATCTCCTTCTTTCATCCTAATCTGATGATAACCACTTTTTAAGTCAATCTTAGAAAACATGCAAGATCCATGCAACTCATCTAACATGTCATCTAAGCGAGGAATAGGGTGACGATATTTTACCGTGATGTTGTTGACAGCTCGGCAATCAACACACATCCTCCATGATCCATCCTTCTTAGGCACAAGTAGGACTGGAACAGCACATGGGCTCATGCTTTCCCTCACGTACCCTTTTTCCAAAAGCTCATTGACTTGTCTCTCAAGTTCCTTTGTTTCCTCAGGATTACTTCTATATGCGGGGCGGTTAGGTATGGTAGCTCCTGGAACAAAGTCAATTTGATGCTCAATCCCTCGTATAGGTGGTAATCCAGCTAGTAGCTCTTCGGGAAAGACATCCTTGTAGTCCTGCAAGAGAGAAACAACCATACTAGGCAAGTGTGGCTCAAGTTCGTTAGTGATCAAAAGTGTCTCTCCACCGAAGTAAGATCATAGACTTTTTTTCAAAACAAGCTTGCTTGATTTCACTTGCTCCCACATAGTAGTTCTTTTTCCATCCCTCAGATTTTCTCTCAATGGCCGATTTCAATTCTGTTTTTCTGGCTTCTTTTGTTCGCTCCATTGTATCCTCTCTTTTGGCCGTTTTTCCTTTCTGTTCTTCGGCTTCTTCTCTCCTCTCAATTCGTTTCTTTTGCTCACTCTTTTTTCTCTCATCACTTTCTTTTTGTAACTTCATCTGATCTTCACAAACTTGTGATGGCGCTAAGGGTGCCAAAGTGAACACACGCCTATTGAGTGTGAATGAGTACTTGTTGGTGTGTCCGTCATGAGTTACTCTTCTATCAAACTACCACGGCCTCCCCAATAGTAGATGACTAGCTTGCATTGGCACAACATCGCACAACACTTCATCTTCGTACTTGCCAATGCGGAATGTCACTAGCACTTGCTTCTCCACTCGTACTTCTCCACTATCATTCAGCCATTGGAGCGTGTAAGGTTTAGGGTGTTTCTTCGTGAGTAACCCTAACTTCTCAACCATAGTAGTGAAATCCCAGAAGCGTTGAAATCCCAGATCGTTCTAGATCAGTTCGTGATGGAGATCTCGACCCGATGCTCACAACCAAACAAGAACCTTGGTATTAAGACCGCGACCCGCTGCTTGAGTTGAAACAAAGAACCTTGATATGTCGAAGACGCCACAAACGGTGATGAAGATCCGCTTGATAAGTCGATAGTGAACTCGACGGAATCCCTCCGTTGTGTTCGAACAGTTCCGAAGAACCAAGAGAGCAAAGCCCACGTTTTTCAATCAATAATAGTCTCCTTTTCTCATTGCGTAAGCCTCTATAAATAGGCTCAATATTACAAAAAGATTCCAAATCAAACAACTCCTAAAATCTGGCTGGAAAGGGAAACTAAAAAGGAAACAAATCTCAGCCTTTTAGGAAGGCTAAAAACGTGACAAACAAGCTAAATAAGCCAAGAGTTGTTGGAATATAACTTCCTAATCAAAACTAATGGCTGAAATAAACTTCCTAAATAGAATGCCCAAATCAGAGAGAATGAATCTTCAAGATCTTTGCTGCTGAAAGGACCTTCTAGAACTTGTATTTAAGGTCATAAACTCAGCTGAATTTCATGGCTCTTGGTCCATGGACTTTAATAAATTTGCTTGAGCCCAACTCTCCAAAGTATGCTTGGAAATCAGCCCACAAAGTTGTGACTTGAAGTGCTTTGTGTGTGCTCTCTCACTTGGTCAGATTGGCACTTGAAATCATCATATGAGTGCTTCCCATATTCATATCATTCCCCTCCTCTTGAAAGGGATTTGCCCTCAAATCCTCGCATATGGCAAGCTGCCACAAATTAACAGCCATACTGGAACAAGGTTGAGTCTTTGAACGTCGTGGTTGTACTTGATATCTTCCGCTCCAACAGAATAAGTACTTCGAACATAAACAATCTGAATTCATCTCCAAATCAAAAGTTAAAGACTTACTTTTTTGAATAAGCCTTTCACCAATCTTCAAACTATTCCATAAGTTGATCAATGCTGATCCTCCAACATATTCAAACTTGTCAACTCCCAAGAAGTCAATATGCTCAACATATTCAACGTGAAAATCTGGAAACATGTAAGATATGGGTTGATCCTCTTCCTTGTTAACAGCAACAATAAGTTCTTCATGTTCACCATCAATAGGAATTGTGCACTTCTTCATGTGAACAATATCCACCACAGATGATTCGTCAAATAAATCTCTTAGGTAAAGTAGTGACATGGTATGGTCATCAAAATAATCTCCATCAAATAAATCAATGGAATATTCACCAAACTCCTCCCATGTCAAAACCTCTTCAAAAACTTCATCTGAAGGCATACCAATTTCAGAACAACATATCTTTTCCTCAATGTTGCACTTAGATTGAATGATCTTCTCTTGTTGTACTTCACTAACTTCTCTTGTATGCAAGTCAATTTTCCTTGCCAAAGACATAAGTTTCTCCCAGCTGTCTTCATCATCCCATGCTGTAACTCTAAGAGTGCTATCACCTCTAACTCCAATCTTTCTTTGTTGAGCTCTTGTATCCCTGCATACATTAGGAACATCATGTATCCTCTCTTGTTTGCACACTATCCGGTCCACCTTTTCGCTGAGCTTCTTGACCTCCGTTCTCATTATATGCCTCATCCCACTAAGAAGGGCGTCCATAAACGTGTGTGGATCACCAACCAATGGTGCAACACCTTCAACGGATCTTCTTAAGTAGTTATAAGACATTCTTGCAGATTCTCCTTTTTTTCTACTTTCAACTTTTCTTTTCTTTTTTTTGATTTTTTTTAACAGCCTTCTTTCTTCTTCTTTTCTTGGCTGCCTTCTTTTCTATCTTTCTTTTTTTTCGGAATTTTTTTTCCTCTTTTTTTTTTCTTTCTCCAACTCAGACTTTAAGAACAATAATTGAAAACTAATGAAAACAAAAACGAAATTTAAAGGATAGATAGAACTGAAATAGAAGTCTAAGCTTTGATACCAAATGATACGAACCCCGCCAACGATGCGCGAGACCCGTCCAAGAAGCGTTGAAATCCCAGATCGTTCTAGATCAGTTCGTGATGGAGATCTCGACCCGATGCTCACAACCAAACAAGAACCTTGGTATTAAGACCGCGACCCGCTGCTTGAGTTGAAACAAAGAACCTTGATATGTCGAAGACGCCACAAATGGTGATGAAGATCCGCTTGATAAGTTGATAGTGAACTCGACGGAATCCCTCCATTGTGTTCGAACAGTTCCGAAGAACCAAGAGAGCAAAGCCCACGTTTCTCAATCAATAATAGTCTCCTTTTCTCATTGCATAAGCCTCTATAAATAGGCTCAATATTACAAAAAGATTCCAAATCAAACAACTCCTAAAAATCTGGCTGGAAAGGGAAACTAAAAAGGAAACAAATCTCAGCCTTTTAGGAAGGCTAAAAATGTGACAAACAAGCTAAATAAGCCAAGAGTTGTTGGAATATAACTTCCTAATCAAAACTAGTGGCTGAAATAAACTTCCTAAATAGAATGCCCAAATCAGAGAGAATGAATCTTCAAGATCTTTGCTGCTGAAAGGACCTTCTAGAACTTGTATTTAAGGTCATAAACTCAGCTGAATTTCGTGGCTCTTGGTCCATGGACTTTAATAAATTTGCTTGAGCCCAACTCTCCAAAGTATGCTTGGAAATCAGCCCACAAAGTTGTGACTTGAAGTGCTTTGTGTGTGCTCTCTCACTTGGTCAGATTGGCACTTGAAATCATCATATGAGTGCTTCCCATATTCATATCACCCATTTCTTGGCACATGAAAAAGTAACCGGTTATGTCTTGTTCATCCGTCGAGGCAGAATATCGTGCTGTGGCAGTTACAGTGGTTGCGGTGGTTGTCTCACACTTAGAAGTTCATTTTTGGAGTCCTATCACCTTGTTCTGTGATAACCAAGCCGCAATCCACATCGCTATGAATTCAATCTACCATGAGTGTACCAAGCATATCGAGATAGACTGCTATTTTATTCGAGAACATGTCCAGTCTGACGAAATCACACCAATGAAGATTCCTGCAGATTGTCAGTTAGCTGATGTGTTCACCAAAGCTCTCGATCAAGATTATTTCTAAGAGACTATTCACAAGGTTGGCATTGTTGATCTCTACGCTCCAACTTGAGGGGGGAGTATTGGGAATAGGATTCGTATTCGTATAGACATCTTAAGCAGTAGTTACTTGGTAATCATGTTAGATTTCTAATCAGTTAATTATTTGGTGATCAAGTTTGTAAACTCTTATATATATAACCTTATGGCGATGAATAATATCAAACGACATATTTCAAACTTCGAACGACTCACCCTCGTTCTTTCCCCAATTTCACTTGGGCAGGGTTTCCCCCAATTTTGTTTGGGGAAACCCTCAAACCTTAAATTTATATTTTTTTAATTGTAAGATTCTTTGAAGTTGCGGGAAGATGGAAGACATGTTGCACTCTTTAGAGTTCTTCCTCAAGGGTAAGTCCCAATTTTACGACAATGTGGACCCTGATCCTTATAGTTACATCATACTGGTTGAAGATGCATACAAGACATTCACGATTGAAAGTGCATGGTCCAAGTTTAGACTTGAATCGGGGAGGCAAATCACTAGTGATGTAGATATTTTTTTCTTGTTTGAACATTACAAGTATGATGAAGTTATTCATCCTGAGGAACAAAGCTGTTATAAGCCCAAAAAGAAAGGTGTTGTATGTTTGGGATTTTTTGCATAAGATCCTAAGGTTGTGTTGGTCTTCAGATGCTAAAACTGATGTTGATGGGGCCGCTTTAGATGCTAGTGTGGAGGTCGATATGGAGGATGGTGTGGAGGCCGATGTGGAGAATGGTATGGAGGATGATGTTGAAGCTGGTGTAGAGGGTGATGTTGAAGCTGGTGTAGATGGTGATGTGGTGGGTGGTATAAAGGATGGTGTAAAGGGTGATGTTGATGGTGGAGTAGGATCTGACGTGGAGGGTGATTTAAAGGCTATTGTGAATGAGAGTTATGTCACATTCAACATCCATATGATGAATATTCATCTGATGCCATGCTGAGTAGTGAGACATTCACAAATAGTGAAGAAAGTTCTGACTTTGATGAGGTAGACTCTGGAAACAAGCATATAATAGATAGTGGATAATTTAAGTTCTGACTTTGATGATTATGATCGATCAATGAGAAGGCGGGCAATGAAGATTGTCAAAATGAATCTAGTTTATGATTATTGCATGAGAATGTTTGGTTTGAGAGAGGGCATGTGATCACATTCAATGTCATGCAAGCATTCAAAGGTCATGAAGAGTTCAAGGAGACTTTGAATGATTATGATATTGGGGGCGGCTACATGATAGAGATAAAGAATGACATTAGATTTAATAATTATCTATAAGTTTTAGATTATTATTAGAAGTTTGATTTATAGTAGAATTGTGGTTAATTCTTTTGATTCTTTATTAGTAGGAGCTTTACTATTGTTTTAGGTGGTTGAATGTTGATAAATAAAAACAAGAGTTTTCCAAAATTATGTTTCGCCTATCAATATTCTTATAATCAATAGATCAAGACTATAGCATATTTCTGGTATTATGTGAACTTAACAGATTCCTGGTTGCCTATCTACGTGCTCCCTTGCATCAGTTGGTAATCAGAGCTTCGTAGTTCCTAGAAGTGTTTGATCCCATTCATCCAAAAAATATAAAAAAACAGAAAAAAGATCGAGTTTTTTCTGCTAAAACCTAAGAGACACTGCCGCCTTCGACCGTGCTTGAAGCAACACTGGCATCCAGTCACCCACCTCCTACCGCATGCGTACTGCCCTATCCAGGCCGTCTGACGCTATGTCTTAGTCGGCCAAGCCCGTCGCGGCAGCAGCCCCGAGGAGACCCGTGGCCCAATTTTATCACCCCATTAAGTAGCCCGACCGCGAGCGTGGTCTGCACAACTATGCCCGGAGTCACCGGCCTCCTATGTCCACGTCGTCTAATCAGCAGCCAACAGAGCCGCTGGCGTTGTGGTTGTTTGTTTGATTTCCCCCTTTCTTCAATCTAAGGTTTCAGCTGATTTGTTTAAATTTGACCTGGTTGAAATTTGAGTGGGTTTTGAGACTTTTTTATACGCTAACAGAATAGTGAGGACGATTCTAAAGTTTTCCAAAGCATGGGTCATTTAGAATTTTACCAGTGGGGTATATTTACAGATTGGTCACTGGAGGTTTTGGGAAGTCCCTGATTGGTTTTTTTTAGGCTAATTTGAGGTGCTCCAAAAGTGAAGATGCTTCAGGTATCCAAAATGCATATTCCTACTTTGCGTGATTTTTGTGATCTCCATTGGGGGATTTTGAGAATGGATTTCATTAAGTGGCTTAAGAATAGTGAGATATATTTTGATGTTCACAAGTTTGCCGAGCTCGAAGAAGTCAAAATTTCCAAATTACGAGATGATCTTATGCATTGGTGGTCCTGTTTAAATCTTCGACGGAAATGATGTGGTACGCAGAAAATCTTTCAATGAACTAAAATGAAAGAGAACCTGACTTATAAGTTATTTCCCTAAGATGCTTACGAAGTTTAGAATACTGTTGATGACAAGCACTGTCATTTTTTGGGACGATATAATTATCAATCATATATGGTCAAAGTATTGGTAGAGAAGTTACTTGAGATTCAAGCTACTTTGGCTGATTTGAAGCAGCAGATGGCTGAGACCTCAAGGAATCAATAGATTCCACAACCTGAAGTAGTTGAAGATACTTTGGGTTGGAAAGAATTTGGTGAATTCGCTGATGACTTACTTAATAGATAAAGTGTTGATGAGGGTTCTGACTCATCCTATGAAAGGGTTCCTTTTCGACCTCACGGTATTAAAGACAATGGTGAACTAATTTATGACTCCTACCATGGTGAGGAGGACGAGAATGATAAAGGTGAGGTTCTAGTGATTCATTTTATGTTAAGGGATGAACATGAGGAAGATGGAATAAAGGTTATTTTGGGGCCTTCTAAACTTAAAGATATTCCTAAATCTTTTTCAATGGATATAACTTCTATTGATTGTGGAGTTTATAATGGAGTTATTGCTGGTGAGTTAGTGAATAAGCCTATAGCCCACATGAACCATGATTATGAGGTTGAGTGTGTCGAGCTTATTGACTTTTTTGAAGTTGACAAGTTTGCATATATTGAAAGTTCTCCATTGTTGAATATGTGGAATGCCCTCAAAGATGCCGAAAGATCTGTCTAAAGACGTGAGTTCTTGGTCTTTCATTTGGAGACTGTTTATTATTATTATTTGAGTTCCAAATATTTGTTCTGCTAGGATGAAAGATATCATGTGTCACCACGTCGCTCGAAGGTGTTAAATAGTACATGTACGAAGATCTCAAACTGGACCTTGTACCTTTGAACCCAACTCTGGTACCTCCTGTAGCTTCGATTCGACCTGCCCAGCTCGTATATCTTCCAACCCAGACCTTGTACTTTCGAACCCAATATCACAATCGTGTCTTCGAGGATCCCAAGGATAATGTTTGAGAAGAAGTAGTTTTTGGATAAAATTTGGAGGAAAAAATTCATATTTGGGAGAAAATATCTTCCCAATGGATTTATTGGATAAAAAGAATACAAAAGGGGGCATTTTTTTCTTTTCAAGTGGGACTTCGACGAAAAACCACAGATTCTGGCAATAGAGACCCGAATGTATAATAAAACCAAACATGGAACGGAAAAATAATTTACCAAACAGGAGGGACCCGATCAGAGATAAGTCCAAACACAAAGGATCTATGAGTAATTTACCCAAATAGAAATGTAGTTTTATTGAAGAGTTAAGTACAATTAAATTTATGTGATTTGACATAAATTAATTTTCTGTTTGAGTTATTGAGTGTAATTTAATTTGGATTAGTCTCTCATTTGACAAATATATATGTCTTCTTTCTAGATTTTCTGGAAAAAAAATTGCAATGGTCCGAGCACAATTATAATTTAGTATATTCAATGATTACGTGGCGGTTATGATTTAATGGTGGCCCTGATACTTATTAAAAAATGAAAAATAATATATAGGCTGAAACAAATTATCAAAACATGTTAAAAATTGTTACGATATTAGACAGAGAATAATTTAATTTGGGTTTGACGCTAGGAATTAGGGGAGGGAAAAATTAAACAAGAACAAGAAAATGGTTTCTTCTTTCTAGTCGAGGCGCATCTGGTAAGAAAAGCTAAATAAAAAAATTGGATCAAGTGCATTGGAAATGTCTGGACGACCCATGAAAGATTAGTCTTTAATTAAGACAAATATGAGACTATGACCACTTTTGGAGAAGGGAAATTTTTTATCTTTTGGGCACCATTGCCGATTGAAATATTATCATGGTGAATTTCTGTTGAATGAACTTTATAATGGCTGTAGTCTAATAGTCATCATCGTCGTCTTAGTTTGTACAACCATAAACCTCCACGTGTATCTCCGCATATCCTTGAGTATGAAGATAATATTGATTATGGTTAGACCAAATAATTAATTGGTTGCTGGTAAAAGGTGTCCAATATAAGAAACGTAAAAGAAATCAGGGTGAGGCTGGTCAAAAAGAGAAGAGAATGGGTAAAAAACAATAAATTAGGAGGGAAGGAAAAATTAGACTGTTTGGTAATATAAAAACAAAAATTGTAGTAGATTAATCCAAGAAATGATCTTCCAGAATTATTTGTACATGGCAAGTGATCGTAACGAATGAGCCAGAGTACAACACAAACGAGACGGACAGCATGTGGGTGAGGCACAGTGCATGGGAGGATTCAATTTGTCACGTCAGCGCAAACGAGTATAAACAAAAGCGACTTATCGTGGACGAAGTCATTCTAATATTTTGTTAATCATCTTCAGAAAAATTCATGTGATTAGATTTGTACTATCTATATCATTAAGGTGCATCTCCTTTTTTAGTAAACATTTTGAAAGAATTTAAAGTTCAGGATAGATGACCTCCTCAGAAGTTTCTCAGGGTGCATGTGAGTGAGGACAAACACGATAGAAAAAACTTGTGATAGTCTATGGAGATAGTCAATCGAATTACATGACATTTCAAGTGGTATCAGAGCAGGACCTCTGCTAGTACGGTGTGATTGAGAGACTAATTAAGCTGAAGCTGGTGGACATGTGATGTCCAAGACCTAGATGGTGGGGAGTAATCGCCGGTGTAAGAGTGCACGGACAATGATCAACTTCTGGCAAGCAATCTAGGTGAAAGGAGACATGGATGAACCGATCCTACACCTGAAAATGAAAGATTCTGGAATCGTACAGTGTGGCATAACGAGGACAACAAGTATTTAATGAGGGCTGAATGTAATACACTATTAACTATATGTTCAGAAAGACCTAAGGGGTTTGATTTGTACTATCTATATCATGAATGTGCACCTCCTTTTCTCCAAGGTTAAGCGCGCTTGGCTTGAGGTAATTTCTAGATGGGTGACCTCCTGAGAAGTTTCTCAGGGTACGTGTGAGTGAGGACAAAACATGTATGAAAAAATGCGTGATGGTCTACAGAGACAGTGAGTCAAATTACGTGGCGTTCCAAACCATCCGCACATACATCAGTTAATGCGAAGTTAACTTGTCACAAAAAGTGTCTATTTATGAAATATTTTTTTTACAAAAGAAAAAAGAAAATCATAAAATATTTGGTCAAAAACATCAAACCACATATTAAAATTTATGAAATATCACTGTCAAGGAGGGCACAACACACATTACTGAAAGTTAGGAACGATTACCGACAAGAAAAAAAAGATGGGAAGGATTTTCTTACTTGGTGATTTTACGTCAACAGCTCCAATAAGTGACGCTCCTAAAAGCCAAAAAGGGATTGGAAAAAAAAGAGATTATGCCCCTTTGTGTGAAACTTTGTTTAGTGAAAAAAGCCCATCCCTTTCAATTCTTACGTATCAGTTTTTTTATGATTTTTGAGACGATTTTCTAATGCCATCATTGAGTCCTGTCTTTTGCTGTCCAAGATTTGAGATATTTGAATTCAACAATGTGACTCTATTGTAATTGAATTAAAATTATAACAGAAGGTAGCATGATCTTTATGTGTCACTCCTTTTTTTCTAGTATGGCATTTAAAACAATTAATGTAAAATGAAGACATTATAGTTACATAAGTTATATCACATTTTTTGCGTATCAATAAGTATGCGAAATAAAAATATGGCGTATGGTATGTATGAATCAGACATATTAGATAAATGGCGTATGGGTAAGGTCTTCATCGAGAATTATGAAACCGACATGGAAAGCAATAGAGTGCAACCAGCATACATCGAGTGCACTTAGCTAAATCCAGTAGCACATAGCTGCCACTTGGATGATAGCGTCTCGATTAAGCACCTCCATTACATAAAGTATGTCTTACCTTAGGTCTTATCTCACATTCATTATTTTAACACGTGATTTCTAAAATAATCTATTCGTGTTTACTATTACGTTGCTCACAACATAATAGGCTACCCGGTGAATCACAAATTTTATAGAATGTGATCTATAAAGAACCTTCTCCCCTAACAATATTCCTTCCATCATGATCGAGCTAACTTTTCTAGTCAGCCTTGCCAAGTCGCATCTAACCATGCCCCTTTAAAGAATGTCCAAACTAGCAGCACTGAATTATACTTCGAGAATAAGTTTAGGATCTTTAGGGTAGATTTTTGAAAACTATAGTTTTCGGACTTAGTCTCACACTTGGAAAATTGAAATCACTTGGTAATAAATAGATTTTCCATCCAAAGGTTGTAAAGTACACATGACACGGTCCATGTGCTATGGTGTTCTGTTCTTTCATAAAAGGAGCGCATGTCTTCCATAAATAACACCAGATTAGAGTATCACCCTCGATGTTTACGAACAATATGTTTAGTCTATCCAAAAACTACTCTAGGCCATCAAGACAGAATCATGGTAAGTTCTACTTAATTCTTACCATTGGATTCTCTATAATCCTATATGTTCTCAGAACTTATTTAATGCAGCATCTATTGCTTACATTATGATTAATCTTGTACTTTAACAAGATCTTTCATGTAGTTAAGCAAGATGACATTCATATTTTAGAACAGGCACTTGATAATCAATGATGTTCTAAAATTACCTCATCTCATTCAAGAATCAACTCATGACTCTCACTGAGGTAAATTAACTATTTCACTTGTATTGCTATAAAAGCATCAAGTTTTATTGAATAACAAATTCAATAATCTCGATAGGAGCAAAAAAAAATACTTCTGCAAATCTTAGGATCTGACATGTTTCTCAAACACACACTTAAGTATTCTATTTGTCATTAGATCTACAATCATACATCGTGTAGATATGTGTTTAATGCTCACTCTTAACACACAACCGTATCGCAAAATATGCTTACTGGTTCATGTGAAGTAGTTAGGGACAAATAGTTTAAGATTATCTTTTACCATATGATTTCATGCACATTCGCTACATAAGCTATATACTCGGTCCCTACAATCGACAGGGAGACAGACACAAGTCTATTTCTTCCTACTCCACAAGATAGCAGCTCCGTTTAGCAAGAAATTACTTCCCGATGTAGATTTTTTTCATCCACATCCAATGCCCAATTAGCACGAGTATAACTCCTCAATATCAGGTCTTGACCTTGATAACTCAAAGCGTATTCTGCAATTGCGTAATAAAAACTTCATAATTTCTTTGACCGCACGTCAATGTGCTATGCTTAGATTGAGACAATCCATAGCATTTGTATAAAGGACATTCATTATATATCCTTTATTTGCTAAGGTTTTTTTGGACACAAATCTTTATTGAGATAATGACCTTTTAACTGCTCGGGCATTATAGAGATTGCCATCATCGCATTTAAATCATTGAACTCAAATGATTCCTCGAAATCATAACTTCGAGTATGTAAACAATATCTTTCATTTTAAAGATGGACAAAAACCAAACTTTGAGCTAATTAAGATATCTCAAATTATTTTCTGCTATCACTATGTCATGTACATACAATGTATAATGGCAAACTCTTTTTAGAGCATTTAATGTAGACATTGTGGTACTTTTCACTCATTTTGAAATCATAAGACATGATCTCATTATGATAACATACCATTGTCTATAAGACTATTAAAGGCAAAAAATTGATCTCGTCAATTTGCAAACTCTATGTTCACGGCCTATGCGGATGTAACCCTCAGGTTGAACCATATAGATTTATTCATCCAATTCTCCATTAAGAATCCAGTCTTAACATCCATTTGATGTTAGCTCTAGGTCTAAATTAGCCATGTTAGCCAGAAAATTTCTAATGGGTGCGATTCTTACAACAGGTAAAAACAACTCTTCATAGTCAATTATTTCATATTGTGTGAATCCTTTGGCAGCTAAGCGAGCTACGTATCTTTCGATATTAACGTCAGCTTAATTTTGAGAATCTATTTATCCGTAATTGCGTTGTGCTCATTGGGAAGGTCAACCAGTTTCTTAACAAGGTTTGGTTTTATGGAAGCCATCTCTTCCTCCATTGCTTAAATTAATTAATTCTATTTGGAAGCTGATGGAGCATCAAAAAAAATTATTGTGTTCATTCCTATCTCACTAAATTGCTAAAAGAATCTTACTTGGACCATTGTTCAAAGGAGCATTTCTTATACCTTTGACCTTAAGTCGTTAGTGGGAAGAAACCTATTCTTTTAGCTCAACAAATTTTCTAATTTTGATAAACATCTCTCATATATTCATTGTAACCAGGAATCGCATCTTGTCAAAGTTATATTTTCCACTGAGATGAAGATCAACGCCTAAGACATTTGGAAGATGATATCAAATATCATATATTCATCTTAGATCTTTTAAAATATGTCGACATCTATACCTAAGACTCCTAAAGCAAGGGAGTATACCTCCAAGTCAAGGTTGAATTTCGTATTGTCGGTATAGATTGGGCAACACCAATTTAGGTAAAATTTTGGACATTAGATTGGATATGTGGCAAATCTGACGGTGAAGATCAACTGTGATTTAAAAGAGGGGTATTTTTTTGCTTTTTACCCCTCCTCCTTTCTTCCTTTCTCTCTCCCTCCTAACTCCCCCCCTACTACTTGTCCTCCTTGCTCCTCCGCCTCCCTCCTTCCCTTCCTCCGATCTCCCTCATCCTTCCCCCTACCCCATGTTGTCTGGATCTTGTTGCTGTGGGCCAGTAGTACTGAATCCAGCCTCAGAACATAACAAATAAATTCTTATTATAAATATAATAATCTCCCAAAAAGAAATATATATTATAAATAAAGACAATGACAACTATGTTAATTAATGTACACGAGTCTTTTAGATAACGAGAGAAAAAAAGATAGGCTAGAGATAAATCTCGGGCAAATTATGCTATGTTCCTTATTATCGTCTCTGCGGACTCTTCTCTTTTAATTCTCCTGTTTGATTTTACTCTCGAGTCCTTACATCATCTCATATATCTCCCCCTTCCACCAGTTGACTCCCACCATCAACATTTCAGCACATGTAACCCTTTATATCAGAAGTCACATACAAGTGGAAAGCGATTGGATCAATGCTGAAACCTGTTCCATGCATCCAACAAATTATTTTCTTTAAAAAGAAAGGAAAGGGAATAGAGAAGAAGAGCAATATGTCGGACATGGTGCCGATGGTCTTGAAGGCGAGGATGAGGCCACGGTCATGGTTGGAGCCGCAATTTTTCCACTGATCGAGAGAGAAGGAGAATGTAAAGAAAGTAAAAAAATCTTGAGCCTTCAACATTGGCAAAGTCGAGAGGAAGCATAAGAAGGTTAAAAGATGAAGAACCAAGAGAAATGGGGAATATTTGGTATATTCATACTTGCCAAATAATGAGTGAAACAACTGTACCAAAATGCTAACAAATTCCTAACAAACTGTACATGAATATTTTGAGTTGTGATGATTGCCTTGTCCTTTTGTGTGGGATAGATCATTCTCATGCTTGGTGTAGCCAGACATGGGTTGACACTGCTAGAGGGACACACACGAGCTTTGACTCCTATTATTGTTGATAGGTCGTGCATGTCTTGGGCCTAGAAAGCTTTTACAATTGCTATAACGATAGGCTCGTGTTCTTCATCTTCATCAATATTGCATTAACTAATTTTCTCCCTACTTGGATCATAAATCTTTTTACTTATGAATTTCAACATCCCCTACAAGCTGAACTATGGATACTCAACATCTCCAGCTTGGAAATATGTGCATAGAACAAAGTAGCTGGCAGTAGCTTGATGAGAATGTTAGTTGTTTAGCTGAAATGTGAAAAAGCTTGATCAAGCCATCACCAATTTTCTCTCTCACGAGGTGAAAATATATCTTAATGTATTTTGTTATCTCGTGAAAGACAGGATTCTTTACGATGTGTATGAAAGTCTTGTTGTCACCGAATACAGAGGTAGGTTGTGCGTGAGACTTCCCCAAATCCTGCAAAAAGTAAACCAACCATAGAATATTACAGCTTAAGGAGGCTAAGGTTAAGTAATCTGCTTCACAATAGCTCTTGGAAATTGTTTGCTGCTTCTTTGATTTCCATGACACCAAAGAATTATCCAAGTAAACACAATAACCTGTTGTTGATCTTTTAGTGTCTGGGCATCTAGCGGAATCTACATCACAACATCTAGACAGTCTGAGCTCTACAAAAGATGGAAAGAATAAGCCAAGACTAGATGCCTCTTGACATATCTAAGAACACAATGGATAATCTTATTGTGTGTATGATAAGTGGATTTCTCAAGAACTGACTGAGATGGTGGATAGCATAACATATTTCAAGTCTTGTATTTGGCAAGTGTGAATGTACCAAATATTCTCCATTTCTCTTGGTTCTTCACCTTCAACCTTCTTACCCTTCCTCTTTACTTCAACATCATTGAAGGCTCGAGATTTTTTACTTTCCTTATAGTGAGGCCACCGACACGGACGGGGTTATTGTTGTCAGACTCATTTGAAAAGGCTCGCCCTTTGGGGCCGCCTGTTTTCTTTAGGGGGAGACTCTGTTCTTTCCTGAAAGATGTCGAAGGTGGGGAGGAGGATGGCGACGGGCCTACAAGGGATGAAGTTGTCACCGGCGATGGGGGGAGACTCATCGGGGACATTGCCGGGAAGGGGAGAATCGAGAGAAAGGGGATTAAATTTTTATGTTTTTTTTTCAAGAATATAGAGGCCATTTTACATGACAAAAAAGAAAAAAAGGAGTAGATGAATCAGTAAGGAATCGAGAGTATAATAAACCAAACAGAAGGGACTATAAAATAATTTTTCAAACACAAGAGATTGCATCGATGATATTATGAAACACGAGGGATCTTAACAAACACATCTCTGGTGTTTAACGAAACCCCTATTTTGGTTTTACTATTCTGAAACACCTACGTCGGTCCTCTTAAATTTGCTAAAAATGCAACTATCAGGTTCCTCCCTGACATTGACGGTCAACACAGTTTTTTTAATCATCGTATTACCTTTGAAAAAAAAAATCTCTCCTCCTTCGTCGGTCCTCTAAATTTGCTAAAATGCAACTATCATACCTCCGACGACTGCCCTGACGGGAGAGAGAGAGAGAGAGTCCCGAGGCTTAGAGATGAATATGGCATCAAACTCAAATTATTTTCACCATCGCTGTCACAGTCCAAATCGTTTAAATTGGAAGCTGACACTGTCGTCGTTGCTGTCCAAATCATTTAAATTGAAAGCTCACACCATCGCCTTTGCCATCCAAATTGTTTAAATTGGAAACCCACACTGTTATCATCCACCCTAGCCATCTCCGCCGATGCCAAATGTGACACGGACGCCTCACATCTCTCCCCCTCCAAACCTAACTTAACCCTAACTCCAACTCCATTGCTTATATTGAAAGCTCATTTCATTCGAACCAACATCAAACTCAAGCGCAACCATCGTCGTCCAAATTGTTTTGCTTAAATTGGTACCTAGTGAGGGGAGTACGTCGCCAGAGTTACAAGCGCGGTGGTGGTCGGGCAGCGTCATGGACGGCGTTACCAGTGAACCTAAAAATCTTGGAGATGCTGTGATTCCTTCGGCATGATTTTTATTGGTTTTTTTTTGGATTTGGATGTGTTGATTTGGATGTTGAAGTTGGTCTCATGTGAGAAGATGATCGAAGGATGTCATTTTTGTCAGAGCTATTTTTAATTTTTTATTGTAAGGGTATAAATGTCATAAAAATAATTATGTTGAATGATGACATCGGTGTTGGGTCCATCAAGGACCTGAGAGATGCATCTTGTCAAACTATGAGGATGAATATTTGTTATTAGAAACAGTAAAGACTAAAACAAATGTTTGGTTAAACACCAGGAACTAGGGTGTTAGAAATTCACATCCAAGAGAACAAGAATGCGCAAAGAACACCGATCTAATATATAACGTGGTTCGGCCTAATGCATACGTCTATGGGGAGAAAGGAGAACTTTTATTTATGAGTAGCTATGAAGCCATACATAACCTTGGGTAATACATCTTTATATAATAGACGAATCCTTGTACATTAAGTAACCTACCTAGGTCGAATTAGGAGTCCGAAACAAGAGCTGAAATAAACCAGGAAAATCAGTTCGCTGCAACTTGCGGCTGCCTATCAATTGGCCAGCCCCCACCACTTTTTTTTCCTCCTTTGATTTCTCGACATAATCTCAACAAACTCCACCTTGGCGAGAAATCATCCCTTGCAAAGAACTATGAAGCTGCACCCGAACTTCAACAAACTCCACCTTGATGAAACATTTTCCCTTGGAGAACTGTGAGAAATTTCGAAACCATAGTAACTTTACCTACTCCATCTCGAACCATAGATACACCGCTATCAATAAGACCATCTCCACTTTCTCATCACCTTTTCTGTTCAATCACTTGGAAAAATCCCCTAAACTCGAGCATCTCTCGAGCTTACTTGGCGTATTCTCTCAAAATTCTATCGAATCCCAACGTGTAAGTTCATTTGCCAAAGCAACCTTGTGACCAGTAGACGCGTCATCTATTTTCTGTTCACCATCGTGGTCCGCAACCTCGACTTGCTTCTCTGTTGGACCTTTTTGCCTCAAACAATGCTACAAAATATAGCATACAAATGGCAACATTTTGTTCTACCAAGTAGAACCACTGACATATCACGAACTCCACCTTTCGGCCTTAAATGAGATACCCGATTCGCCTGTGATATTACCAATGGCTTCGCATTTCCAATGTCAATCCTATCCAACACCTTTGACGTGCACGTTCCTTTAGACAACCATATTGGGGCCTTGCTAACAATGCTTCTTCCAGACAACCATAGGTACTTGCCAACCATGCCTCCACGAAACAACCATAGCTTGTTATCCATGTCTCCACGAATCCCAACTGCACTCAAACCATTCATGTTAAGCCTTTGTTCCATCATACAATAGCATTCCCCCTCTCCATCAAAACCCAAAAATGTTACTCTACCTACAACCGTGCCCCTCACTAACCTATAGGTATTCCTTAAATCTCTTTCACCGTTGATCACCACCATAGCATCTTTATCCACCTCAATTAGCATACCTTCAAACTTACATTTGTACCAACTATAATCCAAGGCTCCTAATAAGATCAAATTCCTCTCTAACTTTAGAACATGTCTAACCCCACACAATTTTCTCTCAACACTGTCCTATATCTTGATCTGGATATCACCTATGCCAGTGATTCTACAAGTAGAACCATCACCCATAGTCACCATATCTGAATCAACAAACTTGTAGGTGTCGAACCACCCTCTCTTGGGCGTCATGTGAAAGGAACAAGTACTATCCAAAATCCAGGAATCAGAGTGCTTTGGATCTGACAAAACAGAAAGATAGTCACCATTCGACCCGTCTGAATAAGAGGTCATATTCGTAGTTCTAAGTTCTTCTTGGACAATCATTCTTCATGTGCCCTTTTTCTCCACACTCGAAGTAATTTCCCATGAACCTGCTTGACCTCGACCTGGATCCTCTTCCATCTTTTTCTTCACTACGCCATCTGGCTACCCCTCACAACCAGCCCTTCCATTCGTTTATCGCCAGTTTTCCTCCTTTGATGAAATCCTAGCAGAGCACTTGAGATATCCTCCAACACCAGAGGTTCCTTCCCCCAAGTTAGGATTGTAACCAGATTCTCGTAGGAACTTGGTAGGAAATTCAGGAGCAACAATACTTTGTCTTCTACACCTCAGCTGGTGACTTCTCATCCATGACATGATACATCACGTCATCTGTCAAGAACAAGCGAATCGTCGCCACCACATTGACCTCCATCTCCTTCCACTTTTGGTCACCATCTTTTTGGGCTTCTTCTTTGAGAGCGCGCTCACCATCCCTTGTTGCACTAGCAAATCCTTGACATGCCTTTACCATAACTCAAAATTCGATAAGCCATCGAATTTCACCAACCCAAACTTTGCGTCATCACCCGCCATCTTCACAAAAAGCTCTGATACCAATTGTTAGGAATTCGCATCCAAGAGAACGAGAACGCGCAAAGAACACAGACACAAGATATAACGTGGTTCGGCCTAATGCCTACATCCATAGGGAGAAAGGAGAACTTTTATTGATGAGTAGCCACAAAGTCATACATAACATAGGGTAATACGTCTTTATATAATAGACGAACATTTGTACATTAATTAACCTATCTATGTCAAATTTGGAGTTCGAAACAAGAGCTAAAACAAATCTGTCCGCCGTAACTTGCGGCCGCCAATCAATTGCCCAAAAATCTGGTGGGTGCCAGCCCCCATCACCTTTTTTTTTCCTCCTTTGATTTCTCAACATTGATGACAATTTGCCCAAAAATCTTTATTGATCACAACCCCTTATAGTTCGTAATTCAATTTAGGGAAAATTATCATAAGGTCCATGGTGTTTAACAAAATACCCATTTTAGTCCTTACTATTTTCAATAACTTTTATGTATCAACCTAGTTTAAAATAATGCATCTCAGATCCCTGGCAGGTAAACTGCTAAAATAAGTGGTCAAAATAATTTTTGAAGTGACCATTTGACCCTTGCACTAAAATTTAAAAAAAAACAGAAATCCTTCTCTCCTCCCCTCATCGTCAAGAAATCAAAAACATAATGCACCAAAGAAACAATGGAACTCATCTTCATGAAACACTAAAAGCTTAAACCACCGGAGAAGAATTAATTAACAAGACCAGAAACATGTAAATTAAACCCCTCAAAAAAAGAAACATGTAAATTAATAAGACTAAAAGCTTCGACCACCAGCGAAACTTGTTGCACTTCGGTGAATCAACTTGTTGCAGCGAAACTCCAATTAATCTAAATGTATTAAATTAACCCTTCTTTTTTAATCCACCCAATCCAATGGAAAAGCTGCGCCCACAAAACGAAGAGCTTTGGGTGGGGACTCCAAAGCCCAAAAAAAAGTACGTAAAAGTTATAAATGTAATTTCTGCAAGAAAAAAAAGATGTTCCAGTGATCCAGAGCACAAGTGTCAGCATGGGGAAGAAAAAGACCATACTTAATGCTCATTGGATTTGGTTGCTCTGACCATTTTCACTTTACGATTTTGCCCGCGTGGCTTCCTTATATTTACACCTCTGGCATTTCCACGTGTGCAGAATAAGTTTTAGTGTAAATCTTTTTTTTTGAGAAACTGTTTTAGTGTAAATCGACTGTTGACAATAAACACTTGGCACACGTCATGTGTTCTTTGAAAGTAATTCAATTTAAAGAATTAATAGTTGTATTTCCAGAATTTGGTATTTTATAACTGTAATTTGCCTCTTGGGATTTTTTTAAGAAAAAGACAAATGAGTTATTCAACTTTTATTACTCAATAATAATCACATTTAATAACCTAACAACGAAAATTAGTTCGAATAGTAAAAAATTTTGATTTTCTTTAAAAAGTTGGATTCAAGTTTTACTTATAAAAATACATCCCTTTAATTAGAATCCAACAATAATCAAGAAATAACGCAGACAATGCTATTGCCGAAGCGCGTCAAAGTCAAAATATATTATGCAAAATTGTAATAGTATTTAAATTCAAACTTATATTAATTTATGAATCTTACTAAAAATAGTGTATGAAAAGCAACCATATAGAGTATGTAATAAATTAAGAATACTGATATTTGATACCAAATCACAATGAACAATCTTAAATGATGATCACTTCCATTTTGTAATATCTATTCGGCACAGTACCCTAATGAAAAACAAAGATGTGTTATATATTTGTTAGAATTTTTTATTATTTAATCTTATTTGTCACGAATATAGATTAATGGGTTTAGTGAGTACGAAAATCTTAAAAATAATTCAATCAACCATATAGAATATGTAATAAATTAAGAATACTGATATTTGATACCAAATCACAATGAACAATCTTAAATGATGATCACTTCCATTTTGTAATATCTATTCGGCACAGTACCCTAATGAAAGACAAAGATGTGTTATATATTTGTTAGAAATTTTTGTATTTAATTTTATTTGTCACGAATATAGATTAGTGGGTTTAGTGAGTATGAAAATCTTAAAAATAATTCAAGTAACACGTAACATTAACTTACACTGGATTTTTTTAACGTGTCCGAAATCACATATAGGAAGAATGCTAACAAAGGATTAAGAAATAACATATAGGAACCTGTGAGAGTAGCAACTAAAGAACATGAATAATTTGTTTAGAAATTTGGAAAAAAATAATAGTTTCGACAAAAGTAACAGTATATCCAATAGCTATAAATATACATGGCACTAATAAATATTCCGACCAGTAAAGAGGAAATTTCTATTTAGTACTCGTAGTTTGACAGTTTGATACTTGCAATCCTATAGTTTAAAACGTATCAAAATGGTACCTGAGGTTTCGAGGGGATTTCACGGGGAGCTGCCCGACTGCCCGAAATAAAAAAAACTACGTCATTTTGTGTCTACATGGCATGCCAAGTACGCAAAAAAATTATCCCTTATAGGTGACTTGTCTTGAGGCAAATTTTAAAATAATCCTAACTTTGTTAATATTTTTCCAAAAGCACTCTCTCTTTCCTCCAAGCAAAACCACTCCGTCTCACCTCCCACCTACTCCTCTTCTTCCAAGCAAAACAATCGTTGATCTGAAATAACTCATAAAATTTTGCCCAATTAAAAAACTCGAAGTGTGGACCAGGAAATTAGAACGCTAAGAAACAAACGAACTCCGATTGCCTTGGGAAGCCTTCTAAAAAAAATTGCCTTGGGAAGAAAGCACCAACACAAGAATTAATTCTCCACCAATTAAAAAGACCTCATCACATGTACCCCTCCGCTTCCAGTTGCTCACTATTCTCCTTCTCTTCTCCAATAGCCCAGATGGGTACTTTCGAGACCGACGCTTCTTCCTCTTCTTTAACTTGGGTGGTGGGTTTCGAATTTGGTTATAATGGCGGCGGCTATGGCGCTTCTTGGTACTTTGGATGCGCCACTCTCGTTGCCCTTTTCGTTATATTCTTTTCCCACTTGGTTCGTAAGTTTCCACGCGTCTTGGTTCGCTAAAAGCGGTGGGTTGCTTACTCTGTTCCTCCTATTCCTCAAGAAGTCGAGGGCTCGCAGTCGAGGTACGTATGACTTCTAAAGTTTGATGCTTTTTTGTTTTCTGATGTTAAAGACTATTGTTTTTGTTTCTTTGTGTTCTGTAGTGAACTGGGTTTGGGTTTGGTTTGGTGGAATAATGGTTGGTTGGTGTCTTCTAAGGAGGGGAATTGATAACTTGGTTGTTTGTTGAATTTTTTTTTTTGCTTGGAGAAAGAGGAGGAGCATGTCGGAGGTGAAAGGGAGTGGTTTTGCCGGGAGGAAGGAGAGGGTACTTTTGAAAAAAATATTAACAAAGTTGTAATTATTTTTAAATTTGTCTTCAACACAAGTCATCAATAAGGGTTAAAATTTTTGTCCAGTTGGCATTCTATGTAGGTACAAAACGATGTACATTTTGATTTTGGACAGTCGGGTAGCTGTCCATGCGATACCTTTAAAACTTCATAGACTATTTTGATGTGTTTTAAACTACAGAGTTATAAGTGTCAGGTGGCCAAATTACATAATACTAAAGTATAATTTTCCCTAAAATAAATGTAATCGAGTAAATTAGTGGTGGCGCTTGTATTAATCAACCGCTCATACATAATTTCAAAATTGTCATATAGTTTTTATAAAAAAATATAATTTAATCTCACGTAAATTCAATTTACATTCACTTCAATTTTCTCCCGCAACCAGATATTTTTGGGGTAGACAACATTCTTTTTAGGTGAAACTCAGATGAACACTTTCGGGCTTTTATCTAAATGTGATTCTCCTAAATTTAATGATGTCTTTTTTTTGGTAAGATTGTCACCTTAAATATTTTTTAGAAAATTCAAATATCCTATCATTCGAATGAATACTAGCAACTTGAAACTAAAAAAAAATTCAACAACCAAATGTTTATTTTTGCATAAATGAATTACACTTCAAATACATTAAAACTATTTTAAAGTGATATAATTGAGATCGGAGAAAATATCACTAAAGAAAAAGTTGTTACACAAAGGGAGTTTACGCTTTGAAACCAATAAAATAAATTTTTAATCACTAAATACATATAAACAGAAAAATACTTAGTTTATATTCAAATCAACAAAAATGTCAATAAATTTTAATTATTTCTTTGTCTATATTCAAATCACAAAAATATTGCATTAATTGATAGAGTTTTGTTACGATAAGATGACAATTATAATGACCATTTGTGATTCCCTATTACAATTTGTTAAGAAATAATAATGTGATTTGATAGATACTATTTTATATCAACAAAGTGCACATATTTTTCTCGCACACATTTTGAAAGAATTTTAAGATTAAAAGTGCTTGACATGGGACAATTTTAGAATGGGTGACCTCCTCATAAGTTATCAAATAAATAAGTTTAGCACAACCTATTATTTAATTTTTTTAAAATTTTACAAAATATGTAAAAATATATGTATTTATTAAAAAAATTACTTTATGCGAAAGTTGGGACCTAAATTTAAAAGTAAGATTTTCGAAAATAAATATTAGTTATTACGATAAAGGGACTATCAAATTTTAACACTACTCTTGACTTGGGACCGAGACTTTTTATTAATTTTCACAACCTTTGTAGAGGGGACCGGATTTGATCCTGGAGGACCACTCCAGCACCGTGCTGGAGGATTTTTATTGAAGGACACGCGGGAGCTTTTTTGCAAAAATGCAGAAATACGGGGGGAACAAAATGAAAAAAACCCACAACCATTGAATCGTAACTAGGTAAACAATTGAATCATAACTGGGTAAACTATTGAATCGTAATTGAATAAACCATTGAATCGTAACTGGGTAACTGAAATAGTCCCGACTTATCCGGGACGGGATAAAACAGATCATTGAATCATAACTAAATAGACCATTGAATCATAACTAAATCAACCATTGAATAATAATTAAATCACCCATTTAATCGTCCAGGACGGTCCTGGTTGGATTTGACCTTCCAGGACCCAATCCGCTCCCTTTGTAGAGTATATTAAATAGGGATTTTATTGTAGTTTGTGCACACACATGCTAACGGGTGGTCGGTGGTCCCAAAACAAAGAAAACAATAGGAAACTGCTCTATTTTAATTTGGTCATTTCATTTATTTCCATAACCCCAAAACTAACAAAAAAAGAGCAGGAAAAGAGCAAAGTTGAAGACAAGAAACACCTATTCTCAACAAAAAAAAAAGGGAAAAGTTCACTTAAGTACCCTGTGGTATCGCAAAAAATCAAGTCAGTACCCTGTAGTTTAAAACGTATCAATTGAGTCATACTTATTCCAATTAACATCAATTAGAGGCCCGGGCAGCTGCCCGGACCTGCCCGAACCTACCCGAACCCTGCCCGAACTACGTGGCCAGCCACATCACCAAATTTTGATGACGTGGCGCCACGTGGAGAGGAGGAGGAGGAGGACGCGGGGAGGAGGAGGAGGAGGTGGAGGACGCGGAGAGGAGGAGGAGGACGCGGAGAGGAGGAGGAGGAGGAGGAGGAGGACGCAGAGGAGGAGGACGCGGAGGAGGAGGAGTAGGAGGACGCAGAGGAGGAGGAGGAGGAGGAGGCGGGAAGGAGGAGGAGGAGGAGGAGGACGCGGAGAGGAGGAGGAGGAGGCGGAGGAGGAGGAGGAGGAGGAGGAGGAGGACGCGGAGAGGAGGAGGAGGAGGCGGAGGAGGAGGAGGAGGAGGAGGAGGAGGGGGACGCGGAGAGGAGGAGGAGGAGGCGGAGGAGGACGCAGAGAGGAGGAGGAGGAGGAGGAGGCGGAGGAGGAGGAGCAGGATGCAGAGGAGGACGCGGAGGAGGAGGAGGAGGAGGACGCGGAGGAGGAGGGAAGGAGATGGATGTCCACGTGGCGCCACGTCATCAAAATTTGGTGACGTGGTTGGCCACGTAGTTCGGGTAGGTTCGGGCAGGTCCGGGCAGCTGTCTGGGCCTCTAATTGATGTTAATTAGAATAAGTATGACTCAATTGATACGTTTTAAACTACAGGGTACTGACTTGATTTTTTGCGATACCACATGGTACTAAAATGGACTTTTCCCAAAAAAAGGACAAGAAACACCTACCCATAGTTTCCACCGTATAAACATCTATATATTGGTCTAATTTAATAAAGATTTTAATGCGAGTCATTCAACATACAATAACAAATATTAGTTTAAATTTTTTTACTACTTTCTAAAAGTTTCATATATAATTCGACTTAATTCTAAATTAATTGTAATAGCGTGTGTTAATGATATGTAGTCTAAAAACACACAACACGAATGGAGTTGCCTTAAACACTCTCCCTCTCTCTCTCTCTCTCTACAAAATCTTGAAATTGCCCTTCTTCTAAACTTTCTTGCCTCGTATATTATTTCCCATGAATGATTTACCTCTCCCCCTCTCTCTCTCTGCCTGTTACCCTGAAAAGGAACTTGAGATTGCTCTTCTCCTCTTCATAAGCCCCATCTTTCACAGAAGGGGATAGAGACTAGAGAGAGAGAGAGAGAGAGAGAGAGAGAGAGACCAATTGAATGATTTACCTCTCTCTAGCTGCTGGTTTCAGTGATATAGCTGTTCCTTTGTTAGTGTACCATTTTCACCAAAAAAGCTCCTTTTTTTGAATCATCCTTTCCTTTCCCATTCATTTCATCATTTGTACCCAAAGATTACTTCTTTGTTCTCTATTCATCTGCTTATACACATTCTTGATTCTCTCTCCCACTCCAGAGGGATTGGAAAGAAGCAAGCTTTATTCACCCATTTCGGTCTTCCAGTGGCCTCTAATTCCACTGCCCCATCTGTTGTTAAGGAAGCTTCGATTATATATATATATATATATATATATATATATATATAGATACCCTTTTGGGGTTAAAGCATAAAGGAAGAAACTTTTTATCAAAAAAATTCATTTGATGGCACCGAGTTTTGACTGTGCGGTTTCTAGCCTTCTCTGCGGGGAGGACAACGGCAGCATTTTCGATGACAACGATGTGGAGGACACGTGGCACCATCATGGAGGTGGCGGCGCGGGGGAGGAGGTGGTGGGATTGCCGTTGATGGGTGAGGAGAATGTGGCGATGATGGTGTGGACGGAGAGGCAGCACCAGCCCAATGTGGATTACCTCAAGAGGCTGAGGAGTGGCGGGTTGGACTTTGGGGCTAGGCAGGAGGCTGTTGATTGGATTGGAAAGGTGCCTTCTTCTTTATTACCTTGATGGTTTAGTTTATGATTGGTTTTGTTAAAAGTGTGAACTTCTCTTTTAAGCCAATTCTAGTCACAACGGATATTTGTTTTTCTTTTGTTTTGATGAGTTTGGCAAAATGCGGGTTGTTTTCAGTTTGCGGTTCTTAGACACTCTATCTGGTAGTGGTCCGTCTCTTGATGGTGATTGATGATTTCTTGTTTTGCCTTCAGTAAACAAAGCTGTTTTGTGCGATTACTTGTTTGCGTTTGCGCTTGGCTGACCGTTGAATCCTAACTTGTGATCTTGTTGCCATAATAGGTTCATGCCCATTTCGGTTTTGGGCCACTCTGTGCTTACTTGTCCATTAATTACTTGGACAGATTCCTCTGTGCCTATGAGTTACCTGTAAGTTTAAGACAATTTCTGGAGTCTCCTTAGATGGCATCTGTTTTAATTGTCTATTTCCGAGTATGACTTAGCGTTGGTTGCAATTACTCAGAAGGGTCAAGCTTGGACGATGCAGTTGTTATCTGTGGCTTGCCTATCCCTTGCAGCCAAGATGGATGAGACCGATGTCCCATTGAGTCTCGATTTGCAGGTGTAGACCGATCATAATGTCTCAATTTGTGAATTACCAATGTTATGTTGTTTCAGTCTTACAGTGCTTTTGTGACTTCGATCATCCATAGGTTGTCGAATCAAAGTTTGTGTTTGAAGCTAGGACCATACAAAGAATGGAGCTTCTTGTTCTAAGCACCTTGCATTGGAGAATGCAAGTAGTTACCCCGTTCTCCTACATTGATCACTTCCTCACCAAGGTCAATAATGATGCTACACCGGCCAAAACTTTGATCTTGCAGTCCATCCAGATCATTTTACGCACAATAAAAGGTCCTCTTCTCTCCTTTACAAGACATACACACCGACAAAATTACAAATTTTTTAGAGTGTATCTGATGGCTCTTTTTTTTCTTTTACATCTGTGGGTGGGAATTGAATGCAGATATTAATTTCTTGGAATTTAGGCCTTCTGAGGTCGCAGCTGCAGTGGCAATAGCTGTTGTGGGGGAGACCAAAAGAGTGGACACTGAACAAGCAATTGCTTTTCTCACTCAACATGTAGAAAAGGTACTCACAACTTCAACTAAAGGCTTACACACAAGTTCTGACTTTTGATTAGCATCCTGTTAAAAAATGGGGCCTTATCCTAAAGACCAAACTACCTCACTAGCCAGGCCTGTCTAAATAGTACGACGGTAGGGAAGACAGCAAAAGTTAACATCCAAATAGTGTTTTTGTGCTCTTCCCAAAGCCTACAGCATCGATTTTTCAGCAACCGTGGCAAACAAGGCTCTTTTAATTCATAGAATTCCCTCATTACATCTTCTGATCTTGATTTTTTTTATTTGGTTTTGGCAGGAGAGGGTAATCAAGTGTATTAAACTGATCCAAGACTTGGGATTTGTTGGTGGGTTTGATAGGGGAACAAATGGTTCAGTGCCTCAAAGTCCAATTGGTGTGTTGGATGCTGGTTGCCTCTGAGAGCCATAGGAGTGAATGTGATGACTTCCCTGTTGGGTCATGTGTAAATTCCCCACAAACAAGGTACCACCAAAAGGAGGAGGCTAAGATAGAGAGCCCTTTGTGATTGTGAGGTGTTGGCTAAATACAAAGAGCTATAGGCCTTTTGGGACTTCCTTGGTGTGCCCTTTCTTTTCCAAGTACTTAGGTTGATTTTGTTACTTGGAGTTTTTGGGGTGTGCCTATATAAATTAATATTGATGGCTGGGGTTGAAGGAAGTGGCCAAAGAGTTTGTAAGTTGGGTCATTGGATGGAGGATGGGAGAGAAGTGTGGATAAAAAATTGGTCAGTGCTGTTAAATATTATTAGATGTCTTAACAGCTGCAGGCAAGTGATTAGGTGAGGAGAAAAAAAAATAGAAATTTGCTCAAGTACAAAAAAGAGGAGGTGATATTTTTTATTTTTATATTTTTTGTTATAAGTTGTTTGATTATGGGGTGTTGGGTATTTTCCTTGGAGAAAAATTTCCCCCAAAATAGACAAAAAAGTTTCTATGGTGATCTGAAATTTTGATTGATACCATATTGCATTTCTCTTCAAGTACTTTGATCTCATTTTTACCACCATTATTTTGAACGGTTCTGTTTTTCTAGTTCTGTAAGTACGACTGCATTGAAAATTCGGTCAAAAAGAGAATTTTCCACTCTTTGTGATTAGATTCCGCTCAAGTTGTATTTTTTGGCCAATTATGTATTTTTTGGCCAATTATGTATTTGGATATCCGGTAGTTCGAACATTTTTGGCTTTCCCAATTTTATTTTATTTTTGCATAGAATCTGTTGTGTCATTGAATGACAATCACTGCAAGGAACCAACTACTGCTTTGGACATGAGCTGGTACCTCAGTCTGACAGTTAGGGATGGCAGAAATACCCATACCCTGAGGGTCGGACCCTACTCTTACCCTACGGGTCTAGGATATGTTGACTTTGACTGGGTCTAAGGTAGGGTATGGGTATGGGTCCATGTTTAGAGGTAGGGTCTAGGGTAGGGTATGAATCCATAGCTAGACTCTGTGGGTTGGACCATACCCTTACATTTTAACCCTATTTTAGATTCTACCTTAATTAGACTCTAGTTAGACCTTTGTTAGACCGTATTGATAATATATATAATATACTTTACGGTTAACTTTAACATATTTATTATGTTATTCCGCAACTAGCATAGAAGATCTCGTGAATGATGGATCACTAGAAGCTGACAGGCTATATTTTTCTTTTGTTGAATTGTTTATGTACTTCAAACTCTAAAAAAAAAATTGGACTATTGAAATTAAATTACAAAATTTGATGTTTCATCAATTTTCTATTGAATGTTGATATGTAACGTAGTAGATGTCTTGAATTTATTTAAATTTTATGTAAAAATTAAATTTTGATTAAAAATTATCAAAATGCAGAACGTTAAAGGGTCGGACCCTGCAGACTCTGTAGACCCTGGGTCTCCAGGAGGGTAGGGTATGAATCTAACAATAAAAAATTTGTAGGGTCGAGGGTAGGGTATCGGTCCATAAAAAAAAATAGGGTATGGGTAGGGTTCTATCAATACCCTACCCTACCCTACCCATTGCCATCCCTACTGACCGTGCTCAACTTAGAATTTGGGTTTCGCTGTTTTGGGCCTACCAAGTTCTGTACGTTGGGCCTACCAAGTTCTGTACTCTTCTTTAAAACGTACGCCAACGAGCTTTTTACTTTTTTATTCTTTTCTTAAGAAACAAAGTACCATTTATTTATATTAAGGTGGAATGTTCAGGGGAAAACGACATGGAGTATTCTTTTCTCCTAAAACATACGAGAGACAAAACATGCCGAAGCCAACAACATGGAGTATTTTGTGAGTCTTTTGTGTTTTAGGAGGAATTCAGGAGGATAGAAGGAGGTCAAGCCCACGACAAGGTCAAGACGTAGTCAAGAATGCAAGGCTAAGCCAAAGGAAGAGTGAAGTAAGTGCGGGAAACCACAGAGCGCGCAGTACGAGCTGCCATTCTTGGACCGAAGCTGTCGACTGTCTAGACTGCTCGGATGACATTTTCATACCCGAACGGAGTGGACGACAAGAAGCCCGAGCGGATCCGGGAGACACCCGAGTAGTTTCAGCACGGGGCTTGTCAGACAGAAGTCGTACGATTTATGAGAATCTGTGCGGAGCTCATGGCCGCACGAAGAATTGCTGAAGGAGGTTAAGCCGGGCGGCTTCTTCTCAAGACATCTTCCTTGCGAAGTTGTTCCCCTTGGCTGCCACACACAACTTTGGGACCATAAGCTGCCACGTCGCGAATCTTCAAGGATATTCTCTCCGGATGATTCAACCGGATATTTGGTCATGTCACCAATATGTAATTTTCCTTTTATAGTAAGGGGGCAAAGACTTGTATAAATATCCCCTCCTATTTAACCTAGATAGACTTTTGGGGGAGACATTTAGCTAGAGGAGAGGCGACTCTCTCAGGTAGGTAGCCAACTGGGGGCTGGATCAGAGAGGAAGGTCCGAGGGAGCACATGCAGCTAAGCCCCTCTAACCTTACCTCTTTTATCTTGCTTATGACTTTTATGACTGCATCTATCTATCTATCTTTACTTTGCGTTTTACAAGCTTAGTGAGTAGAGTCCTCGAGGGTCGAGTGCACTTAGGTGACCGAAATGGGCTGATCATCCTTAGAGTGTGTACGAAACGGAGGTCTTAATATTTTTGGCCCTAAATATGCCTAGACTGAGCTAGATAGTCGATGGTGCGCTAGCTCGGCTAGGTTCACACTAGATGATTTAGTGGTATTCGACCTAAACTCTGGGAGGTAGGTGCCATGGAGAGTCGAGGAGTATACTAGCCGGCATGACGGGAAATGCCAGACACCATAAGTCAATCCTAGTAGTCTATAGGGTAGCATTATGAGTGGGTTCAGGTGCCATCGCTAGGGAGTAGCTATCCGTGTCGTAGCACGGGGACGATGAAACTTGGTTTGTGACAGGTTGGCAGCACTAGTATCTGCTTTGGCTTGTGATTAATGTAAAGTAGCACGCCGATTTAGAACCCCTTGACCATGACGATCGTAAGAAGCCCACGAAGTTACCTAGTCAGGAAGGTGCACAGAAGTTGCCCGACCCTACTTTCCATTTATCTAGCGTTCCTGGTTATTATACCTCACCCTCATTTTAAAAACAATAAAAACAAATCCGTCCTAGATCTATCCAAACTAGCTTGATCTCGTGACCTCTAAGTCCGCTCTCCGTGTTCGATACTCTTACTTATTTTTACTGTAGGGTGGCCCAAAATCCTGCGCATCAAATGGCACCGTTGCCGAGGAACGCAGCCTTAGACAAGCTTTTGTTAGCTAGGTTTCTTAGTTTTAGGACGTTATATTACTGTTTAGTAGTCAGATCTAATTGATTTTTAGTTTTTATATTTAGTTAATTTAGTAGATCTGGTAGTTTATCTTTCGCATTTTTCATTTCTAAGCTTATATTAGTTTATTTTAGCATTATTTGTTTAGATCTGACCATCAAGGCCCTCTTGGGCATTTTCACGAACACCTGATGCACTCAATTGACAGATTTTCTGATTGCTCATTGCTAGATTTTGTAGTTTGGTGTTATAGTACCATGTTTTGCTAAAAGCGGCCAACTGGGGAAGATGAGAGGAGACGGTGAAATGCCTATCTTCCAGAATGCCAGCCCGACCATTAGTGGGATACCCAAAGGAAGTCCATCTCAAGCTAAAGGGATATGCAATTTTATTGTACCAACAAAGGTTATCACGCTAATTCTCAAATCAATTCAGTTCGGAGGAATGGCTGAGGAGGATCCAAGCTAGCATATCTCAAAGTTCGAAGAGCTATGTGATACTATCCGACTTAGTGATATGAGCGACGATGAGTCAAGGCATCGACTATTGCAGATGTGTTCCTACGGAAATTTCAATTTCCTGCAAGAACGGATTGGGAAATTAGGAAGCGGAACACTTTCAAGCAACATCAAAATGAAGCTTTCAGAGACGCATGGAAAGGTTTAAGGAATTCAAAAGGTCATGTCCTGTCAACTATTTTGCCGATGATTTTCTGTTGTTGTTATTCTATTACGGATTGCTTAGAGAGGATAGAGTGATGTTGGACACATCAGCAGGAGGATTATTCTTTGGAATCTCGGTGGGAGAGGTAACAAGGACTATTGGAGACTTAGCTATTTCAACCTCTAGAAACTTAGCCAAGACAATATATAGTGTAAACGTTGACTCTCACACGACTGAACTGAAATAAAATATGACAGTACAAAGACGAAATAGACCCAAGATAATATAAATAATATATCAAATAAAGATGCGAATTGACATGCATCACACCCTCACACTTGAACTCTTGCTTATTCTCAAGGAAGAAAAACAGTCAAACTGAACGAATAAATTATCAAGAACAACAGATTATCTTGAGGAACTCCCAAGTTAGCTCCCTTTCACAATTCAACATCAACCCACAAATCCTGGTAGTTGCCCATAAGTTTATCATTCTAAAAGCGGTGACGATCAATAAACACATGACCATAATAGCACACAACATGAAGAGATAATTAAGGACACAATGTTCCATCATTTCGCTTCACCCCAAAATAGCTTTTAGTTTAAACGGCGGCTTGAGGACTCACTCGAAACTTTAGCAGGCCGAGCCAATTTGACTCTTGGAAATTAAATTTTTTATAGCTACCTCCACCATCTCAAGCTTGTCTCGCTTAAGCTGGTATTGACCCCATCTATTATGTCCACCCTTCTGTTTCTATGGACTGACTTTTTTTACCTCTTGCCTTGGACCTCTCAAGCTTCTTAATTCATTCATTTTTTTCATTCTAACCTAGATGCCTTTTTCGAGGTTTGCCAACACCTAACCGCTGCCCTTTGTTGAAAATATTTTTCAAAATAGGTTTTTGTTGAAGCTATTGAAAATATTTATAATATACAAGGCGGAGGAGTTATTGGCTACTAAGAGCGTGTCCCCTCGACTACTCAAGTACTATCATAGTCCCACAACACATTGATCACTTAATAGAGTTATGAAGTTTTTGAAAAGCAAGACCTACCTCTGAATATGGGCTTTAGACTATCATTGCTACTCCAGACCTAACATTCGCTTTCCTCAGGATCTTAAGTTCTTAATAGTTAATAAGTTCAAGACTACAAATTCAAATGGGGTGACTCGATCAAATAGAACAAACACACATCCTAATAAATACTATAGACTCGATCAAATGCAAAAATAAAATGAAAACATGTAGACATCGCTCCCCTCCCGGACACTTATCGGGCACATTGTCCTCAATGTAAAGGATTGACTCGCACATCATCAAATAAGACAAACACAAAGAAATCATAAAAGAAAAATAAAAAACATGTGAGAGTGAACTAGTACTGCCTGATCAATGGTCTTCCGGAAGAGGTGGTGGTGGAGGTGGGTAGGCCCCTGCCTCTATCTAACCACAGATCCACTTGAGTTGTAAGCTCTGCTTCTAAGCGATTCGAGCCATGTTGGCATTATGGGCCCGCTGCTCATTATAGAATGCATTGCTGGTCTAGGCGACAGACTCCAGATATGCTTGTTGCTGTTGTCGATAGTCATACTAAGACTGGATGTAATCCCGTTGTTCAGCGAAAAACTCATGGCATGTGAGCTCAACAGCGGTGACTCGCTCGGTGAGGCACATAAACGAGTTAGTTTTTGGCTGGTTTTCGGCCACCCATCGTTGGTTTTTACTTTAGGGAAAGCAAAGATTCAAGTGTGGGGGTGTGATGACTGTCCAAAACACTCATTTCACTAGGTCATTTTAGAGTAATTTTAGGTAGTTTTGAGTCCTTTTTAGTCTTAGTCTTATGTCTCTTCGTGCATTTCAGACTTGTTACCTTGAATTGACTCATTTTTTGAGTCTTTTATGTTTTTAGGAGGAGTTCAGGGAGAACGAGCACAATTAGAGGCGAGGAGGAGGTTGAGTCCACGCAAGAGCCAAAAGGGATCAAGAATGCAACACGTAGCCTAAGGGAGTGGCGAAGCCAGCGTAAAATGACCTCGAAGCATGAACTACAAGCTATCATTCAATGGTCAAAGACTGTCAACAACATGGGGTCATACGAATCAAAGGAAAGCCACGCGGAGCTAAGGACAAGGCAAAAGCTTAAAATATGCACGAATGACAGAATCTCAAAGGCCGACTGCTGCACAAGTTCTCTTTCCCCCCAACCAGAGCCGCACGACCAAGGAAGGATCTGCACGGAGCTCATAGTCGAGCAAACCTGAGCTGAGGCAGATAACTGCCTCTTTAAACAACTTTCTCGCATGTTGTCTCCCTTTGGCTACCATGCATATCCACTAGCTGTTACGCCTAGGGATCTTCAAGGGAATATTCCTACCGAATGACTGTAATAGATATTTGGTCAAGTTACCATTGTGTAATTTTTCTAATAGGGTAAGTAGGGCCAAAACTTGTATAATTAGCTCTCTTACATTTAACCTATGGGAGCTTTTGGATACCCTTAGCTAGGAGGAGAGGCTTCTCTCTCTCTCTCTCTCTCTCTCTCTCTCTCTCTCTCTCGGGTAGGTAGCCGGTGGGGAACTGGATCGGAGGGGGAGATCCGAGGGCGCCGATCAAGTCTAAGCCCCTCTATCCCTTCCTCTTTATCTAGTTTATAATATTTATGGCTATTTCTAGATTCGAGGGTGCCGATCAAGTCTAAGCTCCTCTATCCCCTCTGTATGATTCGAGAGTATAAAACTCGAGTGTCAGCTACCTCGAAGGGCATCCGGCTATCTAGGCGACCAAAATGGGCTTAATAACCTTCAAGCATGTACGAACTGGAGGTCTTAATGCTTCTAGCCTTGAATGTGCCTAGTTCAAGCTAGGTAGTCAATGGTGCGTTAGTTCAATTAGGTTCTCATCAGATGATCCAATGGTTTTTGGCCTAAACGGTGGGTGAAAGGTGACCGTGGAGAGTCGAGGAGTAAACTAGTAGGTCGGTCATTGACGTTGGGCAACGATGGTCATTGCTAGTTGTCTATAAGGTAGCCTTAATGAGTTGGGCTAGCGGTTGAGGTTCCATCGTCAGGGAGTATCCATTCAGTATGACACACCGGGTGCGATGAAACTTTATACGTGACAGGTTAGAGACTCACCCCAGTACCCACTTTGTCTTGCGATTGAATGTAAAGTAACAAGCCGCAGTAGAACCTTTGGACCGTCACGAACTTCGTAAGCCCACAAGCTTGCCTAGTTAGGAAGGTGCCTGAAAGGGTGCCCAGCCCTACTCTTCAAGATTGGAACCTAGACTTGCATTGGTCAGAGGTAGTCTTCGACATTTCAGCTTTCTGGATCCAAGTTAAAATCCTGTCACCATATTATATATTGTCAGATACTGTAGAAGCCATTGGACATCATTTCTTGGGCCATTTGCGCAAGAAGATAGAGGCAGAAGAGAACATATTCTACATCTAAAAATTAAGGTGGATGTAACACAATCATTGCAAAAAGACAACCTCCTCGGTAAACCAATCAACTACAGATTTAAACAACTTATAGAATTCTTCTACATATTGTGGACTTTTAGGCCATACAAGAGCTCAAAGCAAAATAGCAATACTAGAGCCAGCTAAGACTACACCAAGAACTGGAAAATCAGATAAAAATTTACGGAGATTGGCGTAGAACTGACTATCAGTGGGTATCAAAAGGTCTCCCAAGAAAGAATTCCCAGAATGGAGTAAGAGAGCCCATGCTGCCCAAAAAGTAATCCATCACCCTCCCAACCCCAGTAAGAAGGGAACACATCGGAGGCTACTGCAGAGGTAATACCCACAAGATTACCCCCATAATAGAGCCCAGGAGGCATCAAATAAAGTTATTTCTGACCATCTCTTGATTTGATTGCCAATTTCAGGCGCTGCCTACTGGTCATCAACAACCAGACGATGAAAAAAGACTACAGGAGATGAACATTGATCTTTCTTTCACCGGTGCAGCAACGTATGAAGGTAGAAATTTCATGTTATCGAGAGCCGAAAGATGACAACCCAAAAAAATCCTTTGATGGGACATGCAACCTGTCCAATTGCCCAATGGAAGCATCCCCAGCAGAAACCCATAGAACTTGCTTTCTAATGAGTACTCTAGTGGTAGTGTGTCAGAGAAACTCGCTTCCAATATATGGAGGCTACTGATGCATGGGAGTTTTGGGCCAGCCTGCAGCAAAGATAAGTAACAGTATTGAACACAATGAGCGGGCTTAGAGGTCCTAATATCAAGCTATTCGAATTGGATCTAGGATGATCTATTTTTGTTATTTTAAAATGAGGGTAAGTCATGCAATTGGGGATGCTAAATAAATGGAAAGTAAGGCCAGGCACCTTTCGCACACCTCCTCGACTAGGTAAGGTTGTGCGCTTCTTAAGATCGTCACGTTCCAGGGGTTCTAAATCGGCTTGCTACTTTACATCCATCATAAGCCAAAGTGGGTACTAGGGCCAGTCTCCAACCTGTCACGTACCAAGTTTCATCATACCCGCACTGTGACATAGATAGCTACTCCTTAGCGAAGCCACTAGCCCCACTCATGAACACTATCATATAAACTATTAGTATTGGCTTACGGTGTCTGGCATTTCCCGTCATGCTAGTTAGTCTACTCACCAGCTCTCTGTGGTCCCTTGCCTCCCAGAGTTTAGGTCGAATACCACTAAATCATCTAGTGTGAACCTAGCCGAGCTAGCGCACCATCAACTATCTAGCTCGGTCTAGGAACATTTAGAACCAGAAGCATTAAGACCTCCAGTTCAAACACACTCTAAGGTTATTTAGCCCCTTTCGATCACCTAGTCGTTCAGGTGCACTTAGGGCACTAGACCTTTTAGGACTCCACTCACTAAGCATGTAAAACGCAAAGGATAGATAGATAGATAAAGCCATAAATATCACAAGCAAGATAAAAGAGGAAAAGATAGAGGGGCTTAGCCGCATGTGCTTCCTCAGACCTCCCTCTCCGATCCAGTTCCCAACTGGCTACCTACCCGAGGGAGTTGCCTATGCTTTAGGTAAATGTCTCCCAAAAAACTTAACTAGGTTGAAAGGGAGGGGGCTATTTATAAAAGTCTTTATCCCCTTACCCTAAAAGAAAAATTACATTTTAGTGACATGGCCAATATCTGATTCAATCATCCGAAAAGAATTATCTCTGAAGATCTGCGGCGTTGCAGCTTGTGGTCCCTAAAATATACTTGGCAGCTAAGGGGAAAAACTTTGTAGGGAAGTTGTCTCGAGAAGGAGCTGCCCAGTTCAGCCTTCTTCAGTAAATCTATGCGGGCCGTGATCTCTGTGTAGTTTTCCATAAATTGTACGGCTTCTGTCTGATAGACCCTGTGTTGAAGCTACTCTTGTGTCTTTTAGATCCGCTTAGGCTTCTTGTCCTCAACTCTGTTTAGGTGTAAAAATGTCATCAGAGCGATCCTAGACAGTTCACTGCTTTAGACCATGAACGGAAGCTCATAATGGGCGCGTCATAGTCATCTGCATTTGCTTCTCTCTTCCCTTGGCTTGGCCTTGAATCTTTGATTGCATTAACTGTGGCATTGGTCTCGACCTACTCAAATCCTCCTTTTAATGCTCGAATCCCCTGAATTTCTCCTAAGACATAAAATACTAACAAAGACTCCATTCCATGTAACGAGCCTAGAAGGGTGAAAAGAAATAAAACTAAAGCTGAAAAGGACTAAAAACTACCTAAAATGACTCCCTAGTGAAATGAGTGCTTTGGACACACATCACGCCCCCACACTTAAATCTTTTCTTGTCCTTAAGCAAAAATAAATCATGGGTGGCCTAAAAATAACTAAAAATATATTAAGTAGGGGCTAGGTAAGACTAATCTGAAAGAATACTCCCACCCCCGACACCCCACCCCCCCCCCCCCCCCCCCCCCCCCAAACTTCAGCTTCCCATTCAAAGACTACTCCACGACCGGATAGTTCATGCACAAGGACATACAGACCCAGTCCCCTCAGTTATTTAATCAAGTCATCCCGCTAAGTAGACAACTCTAGAAAGTTGACCACTCGGAGGTTAGGAAGTTTATTAAGCTCACATTTAAAGGTATTCAACTCCTTATCACTCGCACAAAAGTCTGGGGTCTCAAAATGTCATATGTCCTACATTAGAAGTGCCTAAAAATGTATGAGGTATAATGATCAAGGAGATTTTCTTCCTATGGTTGTAATGGGGCTTACGTATGGGTAAGAATAAACATATTTAGGAAGTAACTAAATTAACCAATCCGAGAATATAGCTACAAAAATATTGTCTGTCTCTCGTTTATTCTAAACAACCTTACCTCCTATTCTAAACCAATCATTCCCAATTTTTACCCAATTCCTAATGACCATTTAGCACGAATTTTACCACATTATTCAAGTGCCTTATTAGACTTCACACTTCCCAATTTTTCACCTTTTTGTTGATTTTCTTCATTTTCCCTTTTTCTTCTTTTCTTTTGATTTTTATTTTCTTCCTTTATTCCACACTTAGGCACATCTATACAAGACAAAAGTCTCGGCTCTTTTGATGTTGGCCTTTATAATTTTCTACCATTTTTCCCCAGTGTTTATTTCCAAGCCTATGCTAACCAAGTTTTGCCCTTACAATTCATCCCCAAAAGATACGTGTCTTAATGCTCACTTGGAACAAGTGGTAACCGGGTAGGACAATTGGTATTTTGGCTAATTAATTGGCTTAAAATTCCATCAACGAAAGACTTTAGGATCAAAAGGGTTTAACAATGGTTAAAAGTGTTTTAGGCTCTAGGGTTTTGTCACTCAAAAAGGCCCCTTTCCTCCCATTCACACCCAAAACATCTTAGGTGGTTCCTGGTACTAGCAGGACACTCCGATTACCCGAAGCTTACATGCACCTCATTAATAAATATGGCCGGGTGTCCCCTTCTTTGGCTCAAAATCCTTAAGAGGTCACTCATCAATCTCACAAGACTAATCTACCTACGGGAATAACAAGCCTAAATAACCGAGAGTTTAGCTTCTATACACCCCTACTCGTGGGACCTAGGCTTGATTCCTACCTGGCGTTGGGTTTTTCTCTAAATTAGTAAATTAAAAATTTGAGTGGGTCTTATTTTGAAAAAGTTTTTGACTAAGCCCTACTTATGCACAAAAAGACACAAATGGTTCCTACGTGGAACCTTACCCCCCACACCTAAGTGACACATTGTCCTCAATGTGAAGGGTGACTCAATCAGACTCAAGACCCAAAGCAAAGAAAAATTCAAAAATAGGGCCTCCATTAACCGAAAAGAAAACAAAGATAAATACTTCAATCAAAGACAAACTGTAATTGCCTCAGATACTTTAATGCTCAACAGGTATACACATAAGAAATAGGAAAAATTACTCTTAAGTCCCTCGAGTTTGCTCAAAAATACTCAAAAGTCCCTCATGTTCATAAAATATATTCCAAAGTTCCTATAGTTTGCTTTTATTATACTTTCGGCTCCCTAAATGAGTTTTTTTATCTTTGAGATGACGAAAATACCCTCAAAATAAAAAAAATGCTGACATCATCTTCATCTCTTCAATTCACCTAAACCAAAAATAACTAGGACGTTCATATCTCAACAGTCAATGTTCTAACCTAAGCTTCATCTCTTCAATTTACCTAAACCAAAAATAAAATCACCAACACCAGCTTAACACTAAACTACACACATCCCCTAATCCAGATCCAAAATCTGCAACCAATTGATGTTCAAAATCTGCAAAAGGAAATAATCCTAATTAACAAAAAAAAACCTAATAATTAAATCGATGACGGGCAGTGGCACAGAGACAGGAAAGACGAAACCCAAGACGAGGACAACGACGTTGCAGACGGGGACAACGGCATCGTAGGGGTTACAGGTATCGCGGACGAACGAGGACAACGACTTCGCGGATGAGGACAACGGCGTCACGGGCATCGTGGGCATCGCAGACGAGGACAACGGCGTCACAGGCATCATAGGCATCGCGGACGAGGACAACAGTGTCGCAGACGGTTGGGACCACGTAGCAAAGCTTCTGGCCCATGGATAACGGGAAGGACCGAACGGTCGCGAGGAGTGGGGATGTGAGGTTTTTGACGGGGAGGGTTTTGGCGGATAGGATATCGGGGTTGTCGCCGCTTGAGTTCGATTGATCCCAGATCTGAAATTTTATTTTACCAGAATCTGAAATTCGAGGATGAACACATACCTCTTGATGTTTTTGTTTACTGGAATCTGAAATGCTTGTTCCCTAGTTCGAAATCAGAGAGAGGCCCGTCGGCGGAGAAGAGCTGGTTAGTAGAAGAAGAAGAGATGACATCAACAATTTTTTATTTTTTGTTCTAAGGGTATTTTGGTCATTTCAATGAAAAAAATAAAAAAGAGCTGCTAACGTGCGCCAGGGACCCGAAAATATAATAAAATTAAACCAGAAGGACAACAGGATCATTTTTCAAACAGGGAGACTTGAGAGTAATTTTTCCTAAGAAATATAATCTAAGCATTTTAACAACTGGACAAAAGCAGAGTCATAGTGATAAAGTATAACCTAATAAGGGTAGGAGTATGTCCCTGTAGCTTGAGAGGCTAAAGAGGAGGTTTAAGTAGCTGCCCGAGCTTCATCGTCAATCTTCACGTCAATTCCTTCTGAATGACTACATAATTTGTCACTCTAGAAGTTGGTTCCTAACTATTTATAGTTACTGATGCTAATTTATTTATAGTCCTTAGCTTCACTGTTACTCCCTTTGATCACTAGATTGAGTTAGGCCAGGATGGAGTTTCCCTGGGCTCATTCCCATTGCTGCTCAATTGTCCCGGTTTATGAAGAGTGAGTACTATGCTATCTTTGAGTAACTGACAAATATATATCAATTCTTCTCCACTTCTCCCCTACAACTGGACTTTACTAACATTATATGATGTCTGATCACTGAAGTTCTATCCAACTTCTTCAATTGGCCTTTTTCTTGTATCTGGGCTGATGATGAACTGCTCTCAGTGCATGGTAAGTGTGATACATCCTTGGTTTTTTTGGATCATTGTGTGAGCAGACTTGAAAAAGGGTTGACCGAGAATAAGATCTACTCCATTAGTAATTAACTTGTCATTAACCACGAAGTCAGTCTCGACCTCCTTACTCTGTATCCTCACTTCTCTTTATAGACTCGCCCAATTGGAGTTACAGCTGATCCATTTCACTTGCGGATCATGATATTGGTAGGGTACAGTCCTTTTCCCCACATCTGCTTCTAAAAGTAGAAGGGTAGGATGTTTATCAGACATTCCTGATCAAAGATTGCTCTTGCCGTAAGGGCTCCTTTCACAATAGCAGGTGTCCATCTCTTCTAAATGTTCTCCTTCTTTAGTTTTGAAGTAATGGATAATTATGGCTTTGCTTTCTGCTGTTTGAGATACCATCCCTCGAACCATGGTGGGGTAAGAAAGGTGATGTTTTCTCCACCATGGATACTTTGGGATAGTGTCCTCCTTCTTTAGTGAATCAACATCGGCTACTTTGGATGATCTGCTACTCTTACTTGATTCTTGGAATGGGCAATTATATGGCATGTTCTTCCCCAAGCTGGTTATTTCTATCAAGAAGCATTTTTCCTCCTCTTGTTTGAGCTCTCATTAAGACTCTTTCTTGTCTATCTAATGTGAATCACACTACCACGACATGGGCACCAAAAGATCAAGTTCAAGTGCCAATTGGACCAGTCACAAGAGTAAGAGCTAAAAAGTTTCAAGCTGAGTTCAATGGACTAATTCAAAAATTTTGGGCTCAAGCCAATCTGTTAAAGCCCATTGATAGTTAAAAAGATTATAGGAAGCCTATACACATTGTTAAAGGTGTTTAGGAAGTCAATTCTGCCTTGATTTTATTTTTTAAGAGTTGTGGTCTATCTAGGAAATAACTTATGCGATAATTTTATTTTTTTCAGGAGTCCTAGCCTATTTAGGAAGTCCCTTGTGAGATAGTTTCATTTTTTGAAGTTCAAGTCTATTTAGGAAGTTATAATTTCATTTATAGAGTATCTCAATTCGAATTAAGATTCTCTTGCCCTAGACTTTGCCTATTAATAGAGGCACAAACAAAATAAAGGGACGCACTTTTTTGATTAATAAAACTAGTGCTTTTAAGATCGAGGTTCTTGTTTTTCTATAGCACCAGGTCAAGATTGTTCGATACCGAGGTTCTTGCAGAAGCGTAAACAAACGAGTTGAGATCTCCATCAATATGAACTTAGAAGATCCGGCTTCCGCCTGAATCCATGATGAGGTTCACATCATTTGGTATCAGAGCTTAGGCTTTACTTCAGACTCATCTATCTTTAAATTTTTATTTTTTAATTAGTATTCAGAGTAAAGAGTTAGTAGTTTGTTATCTTATTGCTTCTTAGAGGCAGAAAAAGGAAAAAAAACAAAAAAATAAAAGAAGGTAGCGAAAGAAAGCAAAGGAGGCAGCTAAGAAAAGAAAAGAACGCAAAAAAGAGAGAAAGAAAGTCAAAGAAGAAAGGGAAGCTGATAGAAGGATTGTTGAAATCGTAGCTAAGATTTTGAAGTATTGCAAATTTTTTATTTTAGATCAATCCCGTGCTGAAAGAACTATTGCTTCATTAGATTTTGTTCTTAGAAATCTCTGTTGTGTTTCAATTGGTTCCAATAGATCCAAGAGAGTAGTCAACGAGTGGAAAAATGCTAGAGTGGTGATGATATTAGAGTGTGTAAAAGCCAATTATAAATTGAAAATGAGGGAATTGAGGGCATCACATCCTCGAGTGTAAATACTTGAGGGAGAGAATCAGTGAGGTCTATTGGTTATCTAACCTTGTTTTCTTGCAGCAATATGTCTCACAATAATGAAAGGAGTGGAGAAGGTGCTTTAGGCAATGTCGATCAAAAGATGTTCGTGGAGGCTTTGATAGGGCAATTTAGACAATTAATGAGGGCAGAGATAGAACCATTACATAAGCGAATAGATCAGTTAGAGAATTCACGTATCAGGCAGACACAAAGAGACCCTACTGCACGAGGAGGAAGTGTTCTACCTAAGGAAGGAAGGGATGGAGATGAGGTGGATATTGATATTGATGAAGAAGATGACAACAATTCTGCCATTGGTAGTAGGAGGAATGAACAACAGCCTGGAGATGTTTGGCATAGAGGTGATGACAACTTAGGAAGTATCAAGTTGAAGATCCTATTGTTCAAAGGACGGTTTGATCCATGTTGGGTATGGAGTATGAGTACGAGTAAAGTGCTCGAGTGGCTCGAGTGAAGAGCCATGAGGATGGTCCGAGAGTTGATCAATTGGGTTTGGAATCTGGGGACGCTCAGAGAATTAATCGAGTCAAGAGTCTAGTGAAGATATTGAGGACATTCGAGAGTCATGTGGCTCGAGTGAAGAGCACGAGGAGTCGAGTGGCTCAAGTGAAGAGCCTCGAGATTGATTCGATACTTGAAGACGATCGTGGAGAATTAAACGGATCAAAAAATGGAGCCCGGACGCGAAAATGGCGACAAAATAAAGAAGCAAAGTAGTTGGGCTGCCAACCCTGCGGCCGCTGGGTAGGGTGGCGGCTGTCGGCCCCCTAGAAGTGCTTTCACTCCCAGGGGACGTCGGGTTTCCCCAGCAGCCACCAAGTCCCTGCAGTCTGGGTATTTTTGGGACAAAAATGGGCCTCCCGACTCTAAATAGTTTCCTAGGTTTTGTGGGACTATAAATACCCTTGTTGGCCTTCCATTTGATGTGTGAACCCCAAAAGGAAGGGTTGCCCAACCCTCCAAGGAGAGAAGGGTTGTCCATGACAAAGAGAGAGGAGGAGAAGAGGTGAAAGCTCGCCAAGTGAAGGAGAGTGGCCCATGTTCCCCTAGTTGCCCAACCCAAGTGAAGGGTTGTCTCCAAGTGAAGGAGATAGAGAAGAAGAAGAAGACTCAAGAAGATGGGTTGCCTCTAAGTGGAGGTGGAGGAGAAGAAGACCTAAGAAGAAGGGTTGTCTCCAAGTAAAGGGCAAACCCCAGAAGAAGGGTTAGCCACTCCGAGTGAAGGAGGTTGTGCTCTCTAAGTGAAGGAGAGTTGTCTAAAGTGTTGGTAGAGCCCAAGTTCAAGGGCCTTGCCAAGAGAAGGGTTAGCCATCCAAGTGAACGAGATGGTGCCATCCGAGTGAACTAGGTGGTGCTCTCCGAGTGAAGGAGAGTTGGCCCGAAGAGTGGGTTGAGCCTAAACCTAGGGTGAACCCAAGAGAGTGAGCTCCCAAGAGTGTGGGTAGCCACGGCGAGAAGAGGAGGAGAGTGAGTCCAGCATATTCATCCATTATTGTGAGAGCTAGTGAAGCTCGAACAAAAAAATAGTAAAATTTCTCCTGGCTTGGATGCCCCCGGATGTAGATCGTTGTGAATCAAACCGGGTAACCAAATTTTTTGTGTCCCTCCTTATGCTTTCTTTGTGCTTTGTGCATTGTGCTTCTCGGTTTGCTCGTATGTGTTTTTGCTTGTGTTGCTTGGGTCTACGGGGATGTGGGTATTTTCTCCAACAATTTGGAAGCCTACCTTGAATGCGAGATGAAGATTAAATTTGTCTTTGATTGCCACAACTATTCGATCACAACTATTTTGATTGCCACAACTAGCTGTGACTGAGTTTTCTGACTATGATATTACTTGGTGGGGTCGATTTTTTACAAGAAGGAGACAGAATAGAGAACAACCGATAGAGACATGGGAAGAGATGAAAGTGGTGATGAAGAAATAATTTGTTCCTAGTCATTACTATCCTAAGTTTTATAAGAAGTTACAGGGACTTCGACAAGGGAGCTTGAAAGTGGAGGATTATTATAAGGAGATGGAGATTCGAATGATCTGAGCCAATGTTAAGGAAGACTGAGAAGTCACTACGGCTAGATTTTTGTGTGGATTAAACCCTAAAATTTGAGATAAGGTTAAGTTGCAATACTATATGGAGTTGGAAGAAATGGTGCACATGGCAATCAAAGTGGAGAAATAATCAAAGAAGGTGGATGTTTCACGAGAAAAATTTGGTGCTTTTTCTTGGAAGTTGAATTATGCAATGAAGTTGGACAAGTCGTAAGCGTCCAAAATAGAGCAGAAGACATAGAGCACCAGTAGTGCACCACAACGAAAGACTGAAGCCACTATTTCTAGGAATTGTGACATTAAGTGCTTTAAGTGTCAAGAAGGGGGTACATTGCAAGTCATTATCCTAAAAAATAGATCATGGTGATGCGAGATAATGGAGAGGTCGAGACTGATAAGGAAGATTCAGACAATGATAGCATGCTCTCATATGGAGGAGCAGTTTCTAGCTCCTGATTTATTGACTTTGGCGACAAGGAGAGCTTTGAGCTTAGAGGCAAAATAAGCTTTTGATGTTGTACAAAGGGAGAACATCTTCCATTCAAGGTGCTACGTCAAGGAAAATGTGTGTAGTGCCATTATTGATGGCAACAGTTGTGCTAATGTTGTAAGCTCTACATTGGTGGAAAAATTAGGGTTGCTCATCAAGAAACACCATTGGCCGTACAAGTGCAGTGGTTGAATAATAGAAGAGAAATCAAAGTGGAAAGGCAAGTGTTTAGTTGTATTCAGGATTGGCAAATATGAAGATGAGGTATTGCTTGATGTAGTACCAATGCAAGCTGGACACTTATTGCTAAGGAGGCCATGGTAGTTTGATAGACGAGTGGCGAAGTGGATCATGCTTTCCTAAGTATTGTTGTTACTCTTTTACATGAGTTTGAAGATGTCTTTCAAAAAGACTTACCACCGGGGTAACCACCAATCCGAGGAACTGAACATCAAATTGACTTTGTTCCAGGTGCAGGGATTCCAAATTGACTAGCTTCCAGGAGCAGTCCCGAGGAGACAAAAGAGCTTGAATGATAAGTAAATGAGTTGTTGGAGCAAAGGTATGTGAAAAAGAGCGCGAGCCCTTGTGCTGATCTAGTTTTACTTGTACCTAATAAGGATGAAACTTGGAGAATGTGTGTTGATTGTCGAGCCATCAACAACGTAACGATAAAGTATCGTCATTATGTTCCTCGTTAGATGATATGTTGGATGAGCTGCATGAATTTTGTATATTTTCTAAAATTGATTTGAAAAGTTGTTATCATCAGATTAGAATGAAAGAAGGAGACGAGTGGAAAACTGTCTTTAAAATAAAATATGGTTTATATGAATAGATGGTCATGCCTTTCGGTTTGTCTAATGCTTCAAGTAGACCTAACCACGGTTCGAATTGGGTCAAATTTGAATCGAATTGGTTCGAATTTGAATTCATCAAAATCATAAACAGTATCCTTTTGGCGCTCGAATCCCCTGAATTCCTCCTAAGACACAAAACACTAACAAAAGACTCCATTCCTGGTAAGGAGCCTAGAATGGGTGAAAAGACCCAAAACTAAAGCTAAAAATGACTAAAAATGACTCTAAAATGGTTTAGTGAAATGAGTGCTTTGGACACTCATCAGTTATACGAAACCAAACCCTACATGTAACCTAGGGGTGACTATGAATTGAATTGAATTCAAATTATAATTTGCCAAATTGGAATTATCAAAACTATGATTCGTGTTCAATTCGTCCGAGGACGAATTTGAATATAAATTATAAACCGTCGAACTCGAATTGAATTCATCCTAATTCAAATTCTTTTTTATTATCTTTTTAAGTTATTTTTTAGTTATTGAATTTAGTTTGAATTTTTTTAAATTTCTAAATATTATTTATTACCAAATTAAGTTGTCCATGTATCTTTAGCTCCAAATCTTAATCAATGTTGAGTAATTCTCACTCCTTTATCTAGCTATTCACCTAGTCATCTATGTTTGTGCTTTCCCTTTTCCATTCAAATTTGATCATATTTATTTTATTATATATTTTTTATGCATAATTTAGCAAATTATTAAGCGAATCGAACCCGAATTCGATTAGCCAAATAATTCTCGGAATTACGAAACGAGATATATGAATTTGGATTTGATTAGTCCAAATAGAAATTAGAATCCAAATTGAAATTCGTTTGAGCCGGTTCGAATTCGAATCAAATTTTTTATGATTCCTATCAAATTATATCCCAATCAGATTCAATTCATGATCACCTCTAACCTAACCTCGTGCCTGACCCCATCCCAGCCAAACCAACCCCGAGACCGGATTGAGTGGGGACTAAAGAAAATTTGTCCACAGGTGGGGACTATATTTTGGGCCGTCAGATTTGATTATCTTTAAATCTAATGGTCAATAACCTATCAGGTGTTATTGGTTTGCATGTGAAGTGATATTGGTTTGCATGTGAATTGATATTGGTTTGGAAGACGCTGGTTTATATGTGAAGTGATATTGGTTTGCATGTGAAGTGATATTGGTTTGTATGTGTAGTGATATTGGTTTGAGTTAGTCCCCATATTTGGGGACTACCCCAGTCCCCACCAAATCCACCCCCACCAACCTAGTAACACTAGAACCAGATTTGGGCCTACCAACTAATCTCTACCAACCCAAAGCCCGAACCGAACAGGAATAGAACCAAAACACCAAAAATACAAGTCTGTTACCACCATGCCACCTAGACCGCCACTTGTCCTATCCAAACAAAAATTGTCGCCACGCATCATCTACCTCCCCCTAAAAAATAACAAAACTACCAAACCACCTCCCAAAGCAAAATAAAACCAACTCTCCCACACAAACAACGAACCTGAACCTTTCGAGAATGACACGGTAGAGCTTAACACGCCACAAATGGGATTGAAGAAGGCAACCTCAGTTGCACCATCTGGAGCCAGAAAGTTCCAGAAATTTAATTCATCGAAGAGGATGCTAATTTTGTCAGATGAGAGCAAGACAGAAGAAACTGGCAATGGAAGTGAAGTAATTCCCTCAGAAACCTTCCTCAATCAAGTTGGATACATATCCAAGAGATAGAAGGAAAAGACTCATCATGTTTGAGTCTATGTGGACAAAGGAACATGAGTGTGAAACAATAATCAGCTCACACTGGAACCAACTTGTGTTTGGCTCGGAGGCTCCCAAATGGCATAAATGTGGTCAAAAATGCAGTAGTGAGCTACTCCAATGGAGTAAGAAAGTCTATAGAGACAGAGAGCACAAAGTAGAGGGAAAAAAAATGCAAGAACTCGTTGCAATTCAGAAGCTCCAATACACTCCTGCTACTAAGCAAAAAGAGGAACAACTGAAGTAAGAGGTGGAACAAATACACGAGATGTTTTGGCATCAGAGATCTCGCATCAATTGATTATAATATGGTGACAAGAATATTAAGTTCTTTCACACTACAGCAACACAAAGAATGCAGAATAACTAAATAAAGAGACTAAAAAATGACCAGGGAACTTAGATAGAAGAAGAGGGTGAAGTTGCCGGTATGATCAATGATTATTTCAGACTCATGTATATCTCAACTTCAATTCATAATACAGGTCAGATCACTAAGGCAGTCTCAAAACTGGTGACAACTGAAATGCAAGCTGACCTTGTCAAGCCAATGACAAGCTTGGAGATCAAGGAACATGCACATCAAATGGGAGCTCTAAAATCACCAGGACCTGATGGTTATTCAGGTGTTTTCTTTCACAAATACTGGAGTATTATAGATAGTGAACTGACTAGAACAGTTAAGAAACTCTTCCAACTTGAAAAGATTCCTTCAAAACAAAACCTAGGAAGTTCTTATTCCTTCAAATAGAACACTTGAACATGTTTCACAAATCAGGCCCATAAGTCTATGCAATTTTGCATGCAAGATGTTCACAAAAGTCCTAGCAAATAGACGAATCAAGTGGATAGGAATCTTGATTAGTGAATGGCAATGAGCCTTTATACAAGGAAGATATATCCAAGATAACATCATTGTGGCTCATGAAGTTTTCCATAAACTTACTACTTGCAAAATGACTAAAGAAGGATCAATGGCCCTAACATTAAACCTCAAGACAGCATATAATTTGGTTTATTGGTCCTTTCTAAAGCAAGTTATGAAAAAATTTGGATTCCTAACTAAATGGACTAATAGCATACTTGAATGCATATCCTCAGTCTCTTATTCTGTGATTCTAAATGGCAATCCTCTGAGTCGGTTCACACCAACTAGATTATTCGACAAGGAGATTCATTATCCTTTTATCTTTTCTTGCTTGTTTCAGAAGCATTCTCCAAGTTAATAGAGTATAACGGCTCTTACCTTTCAGGACTTGATCACAATCAGCAGCTGTCACTTTCATGTCCTTGATTCATACCAGCAACCCCACGATCCTTGCTAATCATCTTTCCTTCTGTGTACAAGATTGTATTCTGGAAGAGTCTCTTCCTTTTGTACTCGTATCAGCTGTAAGTAGGATTATAATAATCAGAACCTAGTGCTCCTGTATAAATGTACATCATTATACTCAACGGAAACCAAGCCAGAGTATTCACTCTCATATGGTACCTAAGCCCCAAATTTCTCCAACGAGATAATCACTTTCCTACTCTAATACGCCTCACCCAAAATGCTGCCATCCCTGCAGCCAATCCTCCTATCAATCCCGTATCTGCACTGCCCAACCCGGTGTCCCAGTTCACTCAGAAGCTGCAGCTACATAACTACCTATTGTGGCGTACCCAAATAGAGCCCTTGCTCTACAGATATACGTTGTTTGGCCATGTTGACAGGTCTATCAACCCCTAAATAAAATCGACCATTTAAGCCTGCGCCAAACTGCTGCCCCTAGATGTACTCCACGGCCTCCTCCTTAGCGAGGAGATAAACCTTAAGCGTACAATGGTGACCAACCCAATTTCTCTCATCCCGTCTGCCAATTATGGAGCCCAAACTGGTGGTCGCGGTGGTCGTGGCAGCAGCAGTTACAGTCGTGGTCGTGGTAGTGGTATGGCCAGTGTAACTCAGGCCCTAGAAGAGATTTCAACAATGGGCCATGCAAGGACACTCTATTGGGTCTAATGAATCTGAGGTCCAATGCCATAATTGTTGTGGCTTTGGACATATGTTCAGAAACTGCTCATCAGCCCGCCGATAAAATTTGTCCAGGCCCATGCCCCCATAAGTCCATCACATGACATCGCCTCAGGGTTCTCAGTGGGTTCTTAATTCTGGTACCATGCACCACGTTACTTCAGATCTGACCAACCTCCCAATCCACTCAGAGTACCAAGGTACCGATGAAGTTACCTTATAATGGTCAAAAACTTCCAATCTCTTATGTCGGATCTATGCAATTATTTCTGTCTAATTCTTCCGTATCTTTGTCTAATGTTCTCTGTCTTCCCAAGTCGTGCACCAATCGTATTTCTTTAAGTGCACACCCATGATAATAACATTTTGGTTGAATTTGTTGGCAATCATTTTTTTTCCTAAAGGATCAGGCTACGAAGATGGTGATTCATCAAGGCCTAAGTGCAGACAGTCTCTATCCAGTGTCCAACTCCTTTTCATCCGGTGGTCCTCAAGTCAATTTTTTATCGTCTACTCTATCCCTTCATGTCTGGCATCAGCGATTAGGCAATGCCAGTTTCCAAGCAGTGAAGACTGCTCTCCATTCGGAGTCAATATCGTTTTCAAACAAATGGCAGTCCTAATTGTATCACGGGTGTAATGTTACGAAAATACAAAAATTACCCTTCACATCATCTTCTTTTAAAGCTTTGGGTCTGCTTGATCTTATTTGTAGTGACCTTTGGGAACCATCCCAGGTTACGTCGTTTGATGGTTATCTATATTATGTCATTTTCTATGACCATTTCTCTAAGTTCATCTAGCTATATTTCCGAAAACACAAGTCTGAGCTTTATGATGTTTTTGTGCAATTTCAAACGCAGGTCAAAAAATACTTTCAACGTCCCATCAAAAATTTGCAATCCTGTCCCTACACACTCGAACAAAATGGGTATGCAAAATGAAAGCATCGACAAATTGTCTAAATGGGGCTTGCCATCCTACATCATGCATCCATCTCACAAAAATATTAGACACTTATATTTGATTCTGCCACTTACTTAATTAATCATATGCCTACTTTGTTACTTAACCATATATCACCTTATGAAACATTGTTTCGGAAACCACCATCCTTACCTGATTTACGCATCATTGATTATTTATGTTATCGATGACTTTGCCCCTATACCAAGACTAAATTGGAACCTCGATCTGCACCTTGCATTTTCATGGGATATAGCCGACATCGTAAGGCTTTTTATTTTCTATATTTGTCTAACTCCAAAATATATGTCTCTTGTCGTGTCCTCTTTGATGAAACTATTTTTCGATTGTGATGCGTTCGAAGGCCAAAGTACAGCCCCAAGAAAACTAGGCAATTTTGTCGGTGGTTCCAACCTCCTTCACCAAAGCGAATACTAATCCGCAATAGCTGGCGGCCGTGGAAGCAGAATTTGAAGCGCTACTCTGCAACCAGACCTGGACCCTCATACCGTGTGGCCTTGCCACCAACATTCTGGGAAACAAATGGGTATTTCGGGTTAAACAGAAATTGGATGGCTCGATAGCACGGTACAGGCCCATCTCATGACCAAGGGCTTTCAACAATGTCCTTGTCTGGATTTCCATGACAAGTTCAGTCACGTCATCAAGCCTGTTACAATCCGGGTCATTCTCTCAGTTGCCTTGACATATAATTGGCCGATTTGTCAGCTTGACGTCTCGAACATATTCTTGTACAGGCATCTCACAGAGACTGTGTACATGGAGCAGCCACCGGGATCTCGAATTTCTGAACCACATGTGCAAGCTTAGGAAGTCCCTCTATGGGTTAAAGCAAGCCCAACGAGCATGGTTCAATTGTCTTTGGGTGGCGCTGCAATCTTTTGGCTTTATTAGCTCCAAAATAGATACTTCCTTGTTCCATTTATGCCAAGGCACAATGAGGTTGTACATACTGGTCTACGTGGATGACATATTGATCACCGATAATAATCCTAATCGCTTGGCATTGCTGGTTGTTTTCTTCAAGTCAAGTTCTTTGTAAAGAACTTATCCTTCTTTCTTAGTGTTGAAGCTCATCGCACAAAATGAGGATTATTCCTGTCACAGACAAAGTACATTAAGGACATAATATCCAAGTCAAAAATGGCAATGTGCAAAGCACTTACCACTCCAGGAGCAGTAAATCAATCTCCTTAACCCTCTGACAGTGAGTTTGACTCCACACTCTACCGACAAATAGTTGGTAGTCTTCTGTATGTTGGGATAACTCGACCAGAGATCGCTTTTGCTGTAGGTCGAGCTTCTCAAGGAATGCACCAACCGAGTCCTACCAATTGGGCAGGCGTGAAACGAATCCTTCTTTATCTACAATGCACCTCTGACTTCGGCCTCTACCTGATAAAGTCACCAAGTCATGTGCTATCCGGCTATTGTGACACCGAAGGTTGACCACATGCTACGGTGTGTATTTGGGCCACATTCTTATCTCATGGACTTCAAAGAAATAGCGGTCTGTATCACGCTCCTCAACGAAAGTGGAATATTATGCACTCGCCACCGTAGCATCTGAGATTATATGGCGCCAATCTTTGTGCTTAAGGAAATCCAACTGCCTTTTCCTCACCGATCATTTGGTGCGATAACTTGAGCGCCAAGTACCTATCTGCCAATTCGGTCTTCCACGCATGATTAAAATATATTGTAATAGACTTCTACTTCGTCAGAGAACGAGTCACAGTAGGCTAGCTTCGTATTCAATATATTTCCAGTAAGGACCAGATTGGCAACATGATGGAGATAAATAATGATATTAGTTGTAGTCATTATCTATAGTTTTAGGGTTATTATTATCTATAGTTTTAGGATTATTATTAAGAGTTTGATTTCTCGTAGGATTTTATGTAATAGGTTTATTTTATTTCTTTATAAATAGGACCTATTGTCTCTTGTTTTAGGCAGTCGATTATAAAATTTAGGGTTTCCCTACCTGTATTGTCTTTCCGATTGTTCGCTTGCGAGTCTACGGAACAAGTCACTATCGTTCTTGTCTATACGCTCTCTGCTGCATCACAACATCTTGACGAAGCCCCAGCATTGTACGCGCTTCTTCGTCTGACGGTCCAAGCTGACGGTGATTCTCCGTCCACTTGCGGGGGTGTAATGGAGTACAACGAGTCTTACTCTTTTAGGAACTTGATTACAGTCAGCAGCTATCAATTATGTGTCCTTGATTCACGCCTGCAGCAATCAATGCCGTGTTTTTTATTCACGCCTGCAATCGCACGATCTTTGCTGATCATCTTTCCTTCTCTGTATAAGATTGTATTCTAGAAGAATCCCTTTCTTATGTACTCGTATCAACTGTAAATAGGATTACCATAATCACCACCTAGTGCTCCTGTATAAATGTAAATCATTTTACTCAATGGAAACCAAGGTAGAGTATTCACTCTCAAACAAGTATATTCGGAGGGAACAACAGCAATGCATCATCTCGGGCTACTGAATAACAAACCAATTCCATATTTTAACGCACATATTAATAGCAGATGACATGCTGCTCTTTTGGAAGGCATCAGTGAAATAATAAGAGGTAACTAAGAGAATTCTATCCACTTTTTCTATCTGTTCAGATCAGCCATCAAAAACTGATCAAGTTAGCCATATTCTTTGGGAAAGGAGATCCAAGAACAACTAGAGATGCCATACTCAACACTCTCCAAATGAAGGAAATGGAACAAACTAACACCTACCTTGGATTACCCTCTCATGGGGAAGATCTAAAAGGAAAGCACTCAAGTTCATATTAGATAATGTAGAACATATGACAAAAATATAGAGGCTACTCTCTACAGCTGGAAGAGAAGTAATGCTAAAGGTTATCCTATCTTCAATCCCTACATACTCCATGCTATGTATTAAATTTCCAAAGTCATTTTGCTCAAAATTGAATGGAATATTAGCTAGATTTTGGTGGAAAGGAGACATTAAACATAAAACAATACATTGGAGAAGTTGGGATAAGGTACCTATGTCCAAAATCTATGAGGATTAGGATTCAAGGACATGGAAATAATTAATCACTCCTTGCTAGCCATACAAGCTTGGAAGCTACGATACATTGGAGAAGTTGGGATAAGGTACCTATGTCCTAACATGCTTTGTGCTAAACTCTTAAAAGGTCTATATGTCCCTTAGACTAACCTTTTGCAGGCCAAAAAGAGAAGATGTAGCTCATGGATGTGGTAAAGCATGCTTAATGGCAGAGATATCATAAAAGATGATATGCTTTGGAAATTAGGAGATGGGAAGGAGATCAAAATCTGGGAGGATCAATGACTTCCTACTTTGCCACAAAAAGATTAACCACTAAAGAGCTTGATCATTCACATGTGAAGCTTGCACATTAGGGAGAATGGAACATACCACTCCTAAATGATCTTTTCAATGATCAAGAAGTACAGGCTATTCAATACCTTGTCCCACCTAATGAGCACATTAGGGACAAATTAGTCTGGTGTAAGGCAAAGATGACAAATAAATAGCCAAACCAAGATACCTCAATATGAAATATGCAAGTGCTACTAACCATTTTTTCAACTCTTCCGTAGGTCCAATTGATGAAAAGTTCAAGAGGACAGTTTGGAAGCTAAATATTTAACCTAAATTGTATGGAAGAAGGCTACAAACTCTGTCTCTGCAGTATACACTATGAAGAAGCGAAAATATATGATTTGTGTTCTATGTGTGGAAAAAATGTTGTGACCATTTTACGTATCTTGCTAACTTGTCCTCATACACATATCACATAGATTCAAAGTATCTTTGTTTATCGCAATCTAAACTTCATTACTTGCCTATCTAACATGATGATTGACGTAAGTAACCAACAAGCTGAACATCTCAATCCTCTAATAGTCTTCCTTTGTTGGCAGCTATGGAAGATTAGGAATGATGTTATCTTTGACGGCACCCCTCCTAACCCAACTGCAACATACCAGAGAATAACATAACGTTGGAAAGATTGGGAATAAAAGGGAGACCTGCAAACTGAACCAATTGACACAAATCAAAGCAGGCAAACATGGAACCCACCTCAAATCAATGAGGTGAAAGTGAATTGCGACATGTCATGGTCCCAAAAAGATCTTACTGCTGGCTTCGGCAAAATCGCTAGAAACTACCAAGGCCTAATTGTGAGAGGTCATAACAAGGCAATGATTGCCTCCTTGAATTAAAAGCTGAATTGAAAGCTATCCAGGTAGCAATTGATTTGGTCTCACGCAACTTCATCAACATGAAGAGCCAAATTTTTTCTGATTGCAAAATAGTCGTCGACTACATCAATGGAACTACAAATTTCATAGAATGACAACTTGAAAATTTACCTATGTTAGCTAGGTTATCTTTAAGCAAATTGTACTTATGCTTCATTAGCTATATTCCTCATTAGCCGAATGAAATTGTCAATTGGGTTGCATCAAAGTCGCGTACGAGATAATGAGCCTAATTAGATACTTTATCCACCTCCTGAGCTATCTATCCTTCTATGTAGATCTGACCATTGTTCAAATTCGAAGAAGTTCAAATTCATCAATAAAACTTTGACCTATATTCAATTCGTTCAAGGACGAATTCGAATACGAATTGTGAACCATCGAATTTGAATTAATTCTTCTAAGGGTAGGGTTAGTGTTACGATTATGGTTAGCCCTTAGAGTTAGGGATTATACTACGATAATATTTTAAGTAATGTTTGTGTTATTTTATTCCTCTTATTTAATAAGTTGTTAAATAAATCAACATCTTAAATCGAATTCAAAATGTTTGTGAATCCAAATTTCGTAGCACTTGAACCAATAGGAATTGATAATAATGTCGATATTTAACTCTCATTATAGAAATAATATGTTCTAGGGATAACAAAGAAACTTCCCCCTAGAGTTAGGGTTACCCCCTCCATATGCGAGTGTTCCCCCTAGCCTTAGGGTTAAGTCTAGCTTCCCCATATTTTCCTTCTTCCTGAGCAAATCTTTGGAGAAAATGGTGTAACATAAGTCTTGATCTCCTGGTTCAGGTTATTAGGTGGAGTTTTTTCTCGTGAGTCTCTTGGGTAGAGTCTTAGGGTGGGAGGATGGCGGAGGGTGAAAATATAGGGTTGGGTCGAGGGAGGCAGAGGGTCCTTAAGTCTCTGGGTTTAGGCACGGGTTCTGGGGTTAGGGATGCGAGTCAAAGGAGCCGAGATCTGGGAAAGGAGGCTGAGTGGGGATCAGAGGACGCTGAGGATGATCTTACTGAGCATATCGGACTTTTAGGCAGTTATGGTTTCCCTCCAATTACAGATCATGGGTCTCATGATGAAGAGGAGGAGGAGATAGTGGATCTACTATACAACCTACATCTAAATTCATCTTCGGAGGATTTCTTTGCCCTGGTTGGTTCAGTTTCGATGGGAAAATTGGTAAATTTCCACTTCTTTTATGACGGTAATGAAGAATGCTTGGCACCCAAGGCATGGTTTGGATGTCACAGAGTTGGGCCCCAACAGGTTCCTGTTCCAATTCAAGGCTTAGAAGGATATGGAGAGAGTCTTAGAAGAACAACCATGGAACTTTGATTGGAATGTGGTAGTACTAAGGCAGATCCGGGGTGATTAGCAGCCGTCATCTGTGGAACTCACGACCGTCCCCTTCTGGGTCCATGTTCATGACCTTCCACTTAGAGGGTACACAGAGGCTACTGCAAAGGCCATTGGTCAGTTGATAGGAGAATTCCTGGCATGGGACTCCTCTGATGTGTCGCGAGGTAAATACAAAAGAAACTCCAATCCTTTTGTTATGTGTGTTGTTACGTGGGGCACTTAGAAAAGGATTATGAGTTGGCTGGGGATGATGATCCACCTCCAGTACTCAAACAAAAGCTGGCTTAGGGCATCTCCACAGAAGCCCAAAAAGGTCTGCGAACAAGGTTGGGTATCGACTACTCCCCAACGGTGACATCCCTCTTATTCTATGGCGAGATGCCACTCAGCTGACTGGGATATTGATGACCCAATGGTACAGGAAGTGGACTTTGATCAAGGTGTATCAACCCAGAGAAAAATCCCACAAGAAGAAGGTGTTACTGCGTACTTACGTTCCAACCCAATGCCCACCACGACCCTACCTTCTCTCCCCACAAACCAAACCAATATGAACCCTACCTTCATATACCCCAATACATAGGACAATGCCCAGATTACACCAACCAACCTCCTATCCAAAAATACATCCCCCCAATCTCTGCCTCCCACAACCATCGACCAATATACCCACTACTCTCCCCGTCAATACCTCCCTCCCACTAGCCGATCATACCATATCAAACACTAAATCGAACCATATCAACTCCTCTACCGCTATGACCAATATTTCCCCATCCACTACCCCCCATACTACCCAAACCCAAAGCACAACAATAGATGCTACTTACCTTAGAGTCTGACCCTTCCTAACACTTTAATGGCTTCACTAAGAACTTGGAGGAGAATGGCAAGATCAGGTGGTGAGATAAGTGATACTGTTATGGTAACCGAGTAAGATTCTGTGTCAAAGAAGAGAAAAGAATCAACAGAGTCGGTGAAACACTCCTGAGTTAGCAAAAAGGCTACCTTGGCTTCTGGCACTATTTTTGATATCCTCTTTTTGGCGAAGGCTGAGGATCAGCCCCGCCGAGAATAATGAATCTTGTTTGGTGGAACTGCCATGGGCTGGGGAGTCCCGAGGCAATTTGTCAGCTTAGCAGGTTAGCCAAATCCTGGAATCCCCATATTTTGTTCTTATGTGAGACAAGGTTGAAAGAAAGTGAAGCTGAAAATTTAAAATGGAAAATTGGTTTTGAATGCGATATCTTCATTCCTTGCGAAGGGATGGGTAGGGCGAGAAGTGGAGGTCTTATGCTACTACGGAAATAAGCAGTTTTGGTTCACTTGTTGTCATATTCCCTTCATCAAATAGATGTTGAGGTATGCAAGGCCACTCTATGGCATTTCACAAGTTTCTATTGTTGGCCTAGAATGGAAGATAGACACCAGTCCTAGTCCCTACTGAGTTTGTTGAAGACACACTCGCCTCTCCATTGGATTTATGGAGGAGATTTCAATGAAATATTGTCATTGGGAGAAAAAAAGGGCGAACATGCTATACCTTATAGTCATATGGAAGCCTTTCATACGACTGTCCAGTTTTGCTCCTTTCATAAGATCCAGCAGACGGGCTTATTTTACACCTGGAGCAACGGCCAGAAAGATGAAGCACACATTGAATGCAAAATTGGTCGAGTATTGGCTATGCATAACTGGTTAGAACTCTTTTCGGCCAATTTTGTTGATGCTGGGGCTCGGTTGGGTTCCGATCATAGTCCATTATTATGCCAAGTTCGTAAGGAAGTTCCTCAGCCCTATGTATAAAGGTTTCAATTTGAGCAAATATGATTGAGACATGATGGAATTAATGATCAAGTAACTCGCATCTCAACGTGTGGGGCTTCACTTATGCAGTAGGACAAGGACATATTTGGTCATATGCACCGGCAACTCTGTGGCATGGAAGAGGAGATTCGTCGGCTCCAATCTAAGTGGTAGGATCCCAAAACTAGAGAGTAGTTACGCTCTTGCCTAAAAGCCCGAGATGAGATGATGGCGAGGGAGGAAGCGATGTGGGTCCAGGATTGAATGGCTTCGAGAAGGGGATAGAAATACTTGTTTCTTCCATCAGAAAGCAAGTCATAGGAGATCTAGGAATATGGTGTTGGGGATATAAAAAAAGGGCGTATAAGTGTCAGATGCACCCCTCTAAAGACTCGGGACTAGACGGTATGCTTCCTTTGTTCTACCAACGCTTCTGGAGCACAGTGGGAGACTTGGTGACAACGATGATTCTTGTAATTCTAAATGATGGGGCTGCTCCAAGGCCGATCAACCAGACTATATTGACACTTATTTCAAAGGTAAAACATCCATCGGCATGTGGTGAGTTTAGGCCCATCAGCCTATGTAATATGGTAACGAAGATTGCTACAAAAGCTATCACTAATAGGCTTAAATAGTTTCTTCTGGATATTATTCATGAGAATCAGGGAGCTTTTTTCCCCGGTCGGTTAATTACAGACAACTACCTAATAGCTTTTGAGGCTTTCACTATCTCAAGAAGAGAACGAAGGGTAGAAAGGGCTTTTGTGCAGTTAAACTTGATATGATGAAAGCTTATGACATGATTGCCTTTTTTGGAGCAGATGATGGTGTCTTTGGGCTTTCATATTCCTTTTGTTAATCTGATTATGAGATGTGTCAAGACGGTTCAATACCAGATTCAGGTTAATGGCTAGCTGGGTCGACCTTTCCATCCGAGTAAAGGCCTTTTCCAGGAGATTCTCTATCGCCCTACTTATTTCTCTTCTGTGAAAGGGTCTAGATTTCTTTGTTGATGATTCCTTACTCTTTGCTCGTGCTTCTGATGAGAAATTATAGACTATCGTAGCTATTCTAGCGAAGTATAAAAGGGCATCGGGTCAGAAAATCATTCTTCAAAAAAGCTCCATCATTTTTAGCAAGAACATTTTGGAGATGTACCTCTTTAGGTATGCGTATGTCTGACTCGCAAGAGAAATACTTGGGGCTCCCTATGGTTCTGGGTCGCTCGAAACATCTTATTTTCTCCTTCCTAGAAGATCGGATCTGAGATAAGGTGGGGAATAGGAAAGTTTGCTTCTTGTCACGTTTAGGGAGGGAGACTCTTATTAAGTCTCTGCTACAAGCAATTCCCACCTACATTATAAGTTGCAACCTACTTCCTCTGGACACATGTGACTGTATCAAAAAATAGTAGTGTGACTTCTTTTGGGGCAGCCTTGAGGGCGAGAAAAAGCTATTTTGGAGAAGTTGGGCCAAAATGAGTCGGTCGAAAAAAGATGGTTGTATGCCATTTCATCGCTTACACAACTTTAATCAGGAAATGCTAGCCAAGCAAGCCTGGCGCTTACGACATTACCCGAATTCTTTAACGGCTAGAGTTATAAAGTTCGGTACTACTCTTGGTCTAGCCTGCTTGACTCTACTGATGGACATCGGCCTAGTTACTCTTGGAGGATCATCCGAGCTGGCTTATCTTTGCTATCACCAGGTCAGGAGTGGCGGGTTGGTAGTGGCCACAAGATCAACCTATCGAGAGATCGTTGGCTACTAAACTCGAACTAAGGTTTCCCACTATATCACCATCCCAGATCTGACTTCTTCTAGTCTATGGCTGACTTAAGAATTTTGGGGACAGACAGATAGGACGAGTTGTTGGTGGAATCGCTATTTACAGAGGAAGCCGCTGTGCGTGTTAAAGCAATCCTACTAAGCCATCACTTCCACGAGGATGTTTAAAGATAGAGACTCGCGGACAATGGCTTAAACAGCATAAAGAGTGGCTATCACTGCGATTTCCAGCTTTGGTGGGACTCCTCAGTTTTGACCATAACTACTCTTCCAGATAGTGCGACCTGGTCTCATTGTTAGAGCTTAAGGTGTCCGCCTCGACTCAAGCTTTTCCTTTGGCAGGCACTGGATAATAATCTCCCAGTCCGTGAGAACCTAGTCAAGCGTGGTCTCTAGGTTGATTCGAGGTGTCCCTTATACAAAACCATGGCTGAGTCTATCCATCATCTGATATTGGCTTGCCCGAAATCTATTGACATCTTTATGCAGGTGGGCTCTTCTTTTGGGTCGCCCTCCCCGACATCTCTGGTTGAAGCTTCCAATAGAGATATCCTAGCACTTTCTGACATTCTGAAAGTCGATGGCTATCTTGTTTGTGGGGTATTTGAAAAGTTCAAAATCTGGTCGTCTTTGGTGAACAAGAGGGAGTGAATATACCACGGGAAATGGAGCGAGTTTTGAATTTTGATGAACACTTCGTGCTTGTTAATGAGAAAACGGTTAGTATAGATGTCCTAGAGACAATCGAATTAAGGACATTGTATTTGATCACATTCAGTCACCTCGGTATTACACTTATTGAATATAATGTTTGATTGTTTGCGTATATTCGTGTTAGTGTTCCCATGAACTAATGTTGTCATTGAGAATGTCAGATCTCAGATGACCATGAACATGGTTCTTAAATAGCCACAATCAATGATCATCGAGAATGTGATACCGATAATGCGATTGAGATTGGTGTGTGATCTGCATCATATCATTAGAGGATGTAGTGGTTCTCATGACTACGAGATACTAGGTATTTCATGATGGATGCACAGATACTTTGGAGAGTATTAGCATGCCCGACCAAGAAACTGTGGCGTGTATTCTATTTACGTGTCTACAAAAATATCGGTTTGTGGAGTAGTGTAATAGTCCTCCAACTTGAGGTCAATACACACGACATATAAAGAGTGATGGCTTTGACCTTGACCAATGCTTGCACTCCTGACGGGGTAGATACGGCATGTGTTGGGTACATCACGAAGTGCGTGCACATGGTAGTTTAGCCAAGAATAAGATTCATTCCTCAAATAGACTTGGAGAGAATACTTGTCTCCTCATAACTAATTGGATCGCTAGTCATTGGCCAATGCACCTCACTTTTGGAATGGTGTCTAAAAGTGACAATATGATCAATTAGTAGAATGAGATAATATGATTAAGTTGTTTGAATAGACACTTCATCATGTTCTAGACTTAATCGAGTATTCGCGAATGAAAGGACTATATCACTGTGTGCTTCACATTACAGGTAGGGGTGAGCTTAAAACCAAAATAAACCGCAAACCGCACCAAACCACACCAAAAAATTAAAACCGCAAAGAAAAAGTGGTGCCGTGATGCGGTTTCAAATCGCACCGCATGCTTGCGATACGGGGTCGGTTTGTATTTTATTCACCCTGCCAAACCGCACTGCACCGCATTTATAAAGTGACGTCATTTTAATATTATAATAAAATAGGAATCGATCTAATTGTATTACTTTGTACATGAGTTACAAGGCTATATATACACCTGAGGTCATTAATGATCTAATTAGCTGTTCACTTAGTTAAGGAATGTTGATGATCCAAGAAACTAAGAAGATCTACAGCAACGGAGGACACTACAATTATGCAGCAGAGATGAACTCTACACTTCTGCAATTGTGCAGCAGAGAAGAGCTGCAAATCTGCAGCACATTCAACATCTGCAATTCTGCAGATAACTTCCTTCCAATATTTCAATAAATATAGGTTTACTTAGAGCAAAAATGATGTCGTTTGTAGTTTCTATAAAAGACTAAAGAGTCCCAGCTTTCCCTTCCCCCATTTCTTTGTTACTGTTAGGAACTTTCGTGGATTATGAATTTGTGGTGTCAAACTGCAACCCGCACCGAACCACTCCGATACCGCAGTTTTCTATCAAACCGCAAATTGCACGGTGTGGATTTTATGTAAATAAAAATTGCGGTGCGGTGTCAATTTTCACACCGATACCGCAAAACCACACCGAACTCACCCCTAATTACAGGTAGTTGCAGTATCCTCGCAACGTACCTCATGTGTTGAGATTATCTGGTCTATTGTCTAGGGTTCGACTAAGACTATTAGTTCGACTAATCGCTTAACATGCGAAGGCCTATGTGTCACACAACAAGTAGTCTTAGTTTACAAATTGAAGTTGGTTAGATTAAATATTGATTTGATCATGAATATTTAATCTATAGAAAAATATCATAATTCTATTAAATAGAATTATAGTTATTTAATTAAATTAGATTTAATTATTATATAGTAAAACTAGTTAAGTATTGGACAAATTGATTAGATCAAAAAAAATTAATCGGACCTCAAGGCCCAAAGGCCAATTAACGTGGAAGTGTTAATTGGGCCACAAGGCCTAAAATGGTGATTAACGTGGAAGCCAAGCCAAGGGCTTACAGCTTGTAGTCCACTGAAATTACTCCTAATTAGCTAAGAAGTTATTTAATAGTTTTTCTATATATACATAAGGTTATAGGGATGCTATACGAAACCATCCTAGACACAAAATATATTTTTCTAGTTTCTTCGATAAAGATTTTTCCTAGCGAATTCTCGATGATATCAACTGTCAAGAGTTTGTAGACGAAGACTACGTGGATAACATAGTTGAGGATTTGATCTACAAGTCACTATAAGAATTCTCTAACGATATATGAGCAAATGCAATTGATCTTTCAATAGGAGTGATTGTTCCCTGGGATAAGTGATGGCCAAGGAATCTGATTTTTGTTTGAAATAAGATAATCTTGGTAGGTGATAACAGTAGGCCATTCTTTTTAACTATAGTGAAAAAAATGTTAAAATGTTTGAAATATTGTTCGATAGATTTGGAATAAATGAGAATATCATTAATATAGACGATACAAAATGTAGAGTAATCAAAAAAGATATCATTCATAATTTGCTGAAATTCACTCGGAGCATTTTTTAAGCCAAATGGCATAACTTTTCATTCATATTGTCCAAATGGGACAGTAGAAGCAGTTTTATATCTATCATCAGGATGTATCTGAACTTGCCAAAATCCTGATTTCATGTCAAATTTAGAGAATATGAAAGATGCATGTAATCGATTTAACAGATTTTTTTATATTTGGTATGGGATGTTGTATCCATTTTAGAACTTTATTTAATGGTTTATAATTGATGACGAGACGAGGAGCACCACGTTCTATTTCAGAATTTTTTACCATATAAAATGAGGCACAGCTCCACCAGGAGGACTTTGATTTTTGTATTAAACATTTTTGTTCTAGATCTTGTATTTCTGTTTTACAATATTCCATTGTGTCGTGATTCATCTGTGTTGGTTTGGCTCTTGTTGGAATTTGTCGTTCATTAAAATCTGGCTCATAAGGCAATACTACAACATGTTTTTTTCGATCCCAAAATGCTGTAGGTATGTCTGAGCACAATTCTTTTTGAAATTGAGTTTCAAGATTTTTAATTTGTAGTTTTATGGTAGGGTTTTCTAATTGCTGAGTTATTCGGTGGTGGTGGTCGTGGATGCTATCTTTAGTAGTTTGTAAATCATGAATTTTAGTTTGTATTAAAGAGTTGATGTGGTTCTTTTTAGCAGATAGACGTTTCACAAGATTTAATTTTCTCGTTGTGGGTTTTTGCAAGAAAGGAAAAAACAATGTTTTGGAAATTGGTTTTTTGATTTTGAAAGAAATTCCTTCGTGTACTACTTTGTAGGGTGTGATTAAATTAATGAATGGTGTACAGTGTGGTTAATGTTTGAGACTATTAAAAAACTTGTTTTGATATGAAATACAATATTTAGAACAGATGCGTCAGTTTTTTGGGTGATTATCATTTTAGAGTTATTTTCAGCAGATAGTTTTTCATGTGTTTCTTCGAGAAATTGTTTAGGGTCGAGGCCATCTTTTATGCAATTTAGATCAGCGCCGGTGTCAAATAAAACATTGGTATCCAGTTGGAAGTTATCAGAGAAAATAATTGTGATTTTTATCAAATATTTCTTGAAGTAACATGCTTTAAAACACTTAAGAATTCTCCCGATGGTTCATTATTATGGTTATTATGTTCTGGTTCAATAGGTGGTTTAAAGTTTTTTAGAAGATGACTGTTTCAAGTTTTTTGGTTTTTAGTTGTTTTAATTCAGATTTTATAGTTTTAATTTCTGATTTGAGCTCCTGGGTAGTCGTGAAAGGTGGTTGGTGTTTTCTTTGTTTGCTAAGGATATTTGTTAAATCATAAGCATTTTTCTGAGTGGCGGGGGCTGTAGTGGGGGGATTTTCTTCTATAGATGTGAGTAACTTTTCTAAATATTCTTTTCTTTTTTAGGGATTCTCAATATCATTAGCCATATCTAGGTAAAACTCTTGGTCTTTAGTTAGAACGCATAGGTAAATTTTAGAATCAGAACTAGATAAGTATGCAAGCTCATCTAATTGTTCTAATTCTTTAGATTCAGAATCAGAATGTGATGTTTCATTTTCTGAATTTTCATCGATCATGAGTGCCGTGATTTTTGTTAATAAATCTGGATCTATGTGTAATTCATTTAGTTTTGTACGAAGTTTGCAATAATTTTGTGTGTGTCCTTTTTGGCCACATTTGAAGCAAGTGATATTTTTGTGGAAATTATTTTTTTGAAATTTCTTTGTTTGTTGTGGGATGTAGATTTTTTGAAAGCGTTTGTTGGAATATGGCTGTCTATTTTTTGAGTAAGTTTTATGAGATTTATAAGATTGATTTTATTTTTAGGGTGCTGTGTGAGAATTTTTTGAAGATTTTTTATTAGTACAAGGACATTTTGAAGAGTGATTTAATGGGGTTGAAATTAAACTGTTGACAAAATGATCCAAGTTCTTGTTTTGTTTGTTTTAATTCTTTCTTGATATTTTTTTGAAGTTTTAAATCTTGGCAGATTTGCAAACCTTGATTTTGTGTAATACTAGTAATTTCTCCATAAGTTAGTAAATCATAACGTATTGGAGAACCATAAGTTTGTTTTAAATAGTTTCTTACCTTTTCTCCTAGCATAAACGGTAATCCATCAATAAATTTTTCTTTCCAAAAGGGCTGATTTGAGTCTTCTCTTAACATAACGCGAGTTAAGAATGTAGTTTTATAGTGTTGGAAATCAGTTAATTTGTGACATCGTAAATTTGATAATAGTTCAGTATTTTTATCTTTAAGATGCGAGGGATCACCAATAAAATATAATATTATGGTTAAAATTAACGAAGAAACGACATCTTGGACGGGTTCTCCTAAATCATTTAAAATTGTTTTATAAGTATTAGCTGCCATGGTTATTTGTTGTAATAAATTTAAAATATTATATTCAATCATAGTATCAATATTTCATTCATAAATTGAGTTGGAATTAAATTTTGCTTGTTGTAAAATATCAGATTTTTGTTCGAGAGTCATATCTGGTCCTGGAACGGGAGTGTTCTGATTAGCGGTTACAGGCCAATGCAGGCGCTGTATTTTTGGTGAAGATGTTGAAGAATCAATATCAGAATCAGATTCATTATTGATGGTATTAAGGGTGTTTGACTGAGGTGTGTCGAGAGCAATAAGTTGAGATGACGATGGTTCAATATTGGAAAGTTATTTCTTAATAGCATGGATAAAATCATGATTATGTTGTTGTATTTGTTTAGTACTTGTTTGTGACATTTGAAAAGGTTTAAAAATAGGATTTTTTGGAATTGTATAGGTTGTTGTATGAGTTTTGATAGGCTGTAGATATTCTTCAATACGGGATAATTGTGTTCTAATGGTATTAAGATGGATATTACTATAATTATTTTGATGTATTATATGTTTTGAGTTGGTCAAAATATCATCAGTAGGGGGTTTGTAAGGAGTAGTTTCAACAGTACTATTGGCATGCCAAGTTAATATTTAATAGGGAAAATTACTCTCAAGTCCCTGAAGTTTACATAAATATACTCAAAAGTCCCCCATGTTCACAAAATATATTTCAAAGTCCCTCTGGTTTGCTTTTATTATACTTTCGGGTTCCTAAATGAGTTTTTTTTCTTTTTTTGTGATTGAAATGACTAAAATACCCTTAGAACAAAAAATAAAAAAAAATACTGACATCATGTGTTCTTCTAAATCAAAACAAAATGCCTCATTCAAACCACTAATCCCAAAATCAAAAACCAAACAGTAAGCTCCATTCTCTCTGGGTTGGATTTCCCCTTTCCTGGAACGGCTCGAACTCCATTCTCTCTGGGTTGGATTTCCCCTTTCTTGGAATAGCTCGAACTCCAGTTTCTCTGGGTTTTTTTTTTAGTAGACAATGCCGGCTCGAACTCCGTTCCCTTTTCGATGTCGTCGCATTCCCAGAACGTGTGCAGCCCTGCGGCCACCAGTTAAGTGTAAAGTCGACTGGTGGACGAGAACGGCATTTCGTTGTCAACAAAGTCAAGACCTTCCACGACAGCATCCTTGCCGCCATCGTCGTCCCCGAGGGTGAGATTCCGACACGGCCATCCTTGCAGCCTTCGTCATCCCCGAAGTCGAGAAGAGAAGGTCGCAGAGGAGAACGTGAGTTGAGATTAGGATTAGATTTGCTAAAATTGGGGGTTTCCCTCCTGACCTATGCGCCCTCCAACAACATTTGGTAGGCCTCGTACTCGTTAACGGGTTATCGACGGGTTCGTGTTCGAGGACGACGACATCGTATTCTTCATGGATGTTGGGCACGGCTTGGGTCCCACGCAGGTGAAAAGATTGGAATCGAGGGTGATGGTGGTGCAGTAGTGGGCGACGATGGACTTCGCGCGGCCGGACGACGTTGAAAGGGAGGCGAAGGTCAAACCCAGCAAAGTTTTTTTTCTAAGGGTGAAAGAGATGAGATGATTCAATGGCTAGAGGTAGAAGAAGAGATGAAGTAAGCAATTTTTTTTCTAAGGGTATTCAATGACAAAAATGAGCTGCTAACGTGCACCAGGGACCCGAAAGTATAATAAAAATAAACTAGAAGGACGTAAGAATGTATTTTGTTAACATGAGGAACTTTTGAGTATATTTAAGCAAACTCGAAGAATTTGAGAGTAATTTTTCCTATTTAATAATAGGGACATAAAAATTAAATTATTTAAATAATATATCAGTTTGATTTATTATAGTATAATATATGAATTGATTTAAAGATAAAAAATCAAAAAAATGTGGGACCCGCGTCCCCTCCACTCTCTTCTCAGCCCCCCACGTGTCTCCCTTTTTGTCACTGTTTTGACTGATATAACCTTTCTCCGTTCCAAATGGGAAAAGTGTTCCCCGTGCCGAACGGGAAAATGGTTCCAAATGGGAAGGGTATATCAGTCAAAACAGGGACAAAAAGGGGGATGGGTAAGGGGCTGAGGAGAGAGTAGACGGGAAAAGGGTTCCCCTGTTTTGATTGATATACTCTTCTCCGTTCCAAACGGGAAAAGGGTTCCCCGTACCGAATCTGTCCCCGGGGAAAAGATATGGGCAGAAGGAAGGGGCAAAATGGGGATGGAAAGGGGTGTAACAGTAGGGATATTATTCCTAGGTACTAGGGTTTAGGGTTTTTATTCAATCGTAGCTTGGTGAAATTTCCGACTTCATCCTTATTTACTTACGAAAAATGTGAAGTTTCAATCTGTACCCTTTTTACCTTTATCCTTATTTATATTAAACCTCTAAATACTAGGTAGTTTTGGTTAAGTCAGTGACTTGGTATCAAGGTTGTCAAAATTGGAATCCCACTAAAAATCGTTTAGGTATAGAAAAATCGTAGATCGTAGGATCGTAACACGGATAGTAAGATCTTACCAAATAGACAAATACGAAAATAACTAAGAAAAATAAACTTAACATAAACTTTTTATAAATTTAATCATAAGTCACAAACACTCATTGTCTCAAACATCATTTTTTGTTTGAAAGAAAGAATTTTTGGGAGAATCATTTTTATATAGGTACGACATTGCTCAACTCAGACTATGAGAAATTAAAAAAATTTAGATAGCTTCAAAAACATTTGAAAATATATTTCAAAAAAATAAAAAAGTGTTTACAGTTCAAAATAAATTAAGACAAAGACGGTATTGGAAATACTATGGCTGTCCCTCCGTGCAACTTCAGCTTCTCGAAAATAGGGAAAAGAAAAATAGAAAATTAAAAATAAAACCCAATTTGAGCCATGGATTCTCCACCTTAGTCACTCCGGTTTTAGATTGAGCGGGGACAACATAAAAGTCGTCCCTACGGAGGGGATTTCGTTTGAACCAGATTTTATTAAAAATCGTGTCTAGAGATCTGACAATCATAAAAAATCGTGTCTATAAGTATAATTACTTGATCCATTTTAGTAGGGATAAGTCTTGTCCCCACTGAATCCAACCCCCACTCACTCCACCTCTCTCCGCCAACCCAATTTAAATTCATTTTATATTTTGTTTCTCTCTCTTCCGCCAACTCACTCTACACAATATTTTCAAAAGCTAATTACGCTTCACCAATTTAACTCGCAGATCTTACGATCTTACGAGTTAAAGCTGCGCTCCCACCGCTTCGCCTCACTTTCCGATCTTGCAGGCGATCCAACTCGGCTCGTAAAATCCCAAGATCAAGATCGTAAGAGTTAACTCCAGATCCTAATAACCTTGTTTGGTATAGACTTACTAATCCACAAGTGATATTTGGATTGGTAGGCTAATTTAGTGATATATGACTAGGATAGTTAATTATGGAAGGTTATATGATTATTGTGGAAAAAAAATATCATTATTGAATCATAGTTAAAAAAGAGCTATTTCCTAGACAATATATTATATTCCAAGAAAATAGAATTAAACTATTAATGAATAGAATATACTCATATCATGTTATGTTATGTTTTAATTTTCCTAAAATACAAAAGCAACTTCACCAAAGAAAATGAGAAATTGACTTTAGTCTCTGCATAGGATTCAATATCGAAACACAAAATTAATATTTTTATTTTAAATCAAAAAATAACAAGAAGTATGTGCCTTCTTTTTGCGAAAAAAAAAACTCATCGTCTGCAAAATGGACAAAAATGGTTAAAATCAAGTGTAAGACTTTTCGTTAATTTCTGATTTAAAATAAAAGTAACAATTGTGTTTCAAGACCAAAGCAGCCAATATCTCGTGTTTTTTTTTGTTTTTTTGAAAGGTATCTCGTTTTTTTATTGCATAGTTTCTTTTGTATTTTAGGATAATTAAAATATAATAAGACTTGAATGTATTCCATTCACTATTGGTTTAATTGTATTTTCTTTTGGAATAGAATATATCATTTAGGAAATAGTTCTTTTAATTTGATTTATTAACGATTTGATTTTATTTCCATATAATTACCTAACCTATTCATATATCATTCCATAATTAACTATCCTAGTAATATATATCTAAATTAGCCTATCAATCCACAAGTGACAAGTGGATTGGTAGGCTAGTTTAGTGATATATGACTAAGATAGTTAATCATAGAATGATATATGGTTATTGTTGAAATTAAATCAAGTCATTATTGAATCATAGTTAAAAAAGAACTATTTCCTAGACGACATATTCTATTCCAAGAAAATTGAATTAAACTATTAGTGAATAGAATATATTCATGTCTTGTTATGTTTTAATTTTCATAAAATACAACGGGGACTTGCCGTTTTCACAAAAACAAATGCCATTATCACATAACTACACTTGCCATTATCGCATACTGCGTTTGCCATTATCACATACCTGCGCTTGCCGCTGCGGTCGCTCTTCACTCCAAACCGTTCGGAATCAATTCCTTCACTCCGTACCCAATCCAAAGCCTTTTAAAATGGTTAAAATAAAGAATAAGACTTCTCGTTAATTTCTGCGTTAAAATAAAAGTAACAATTGTGTTTCAAGACCAAAGCAGACAATATCTCTCTTTTTTTATTGCATAGTTTCTTTTTTATTTTAAGATAATTAAAATATAATAAGACTTGAATGTATTCTATTCACTATTGGTTTAATCGTACTGGAATAGAATATATTATTTAGGAAATAGTTTTTTTTTAATTTGATTCATTAATGCTTTAATTTTATTTCCATAATTACATAACTTATTTATATATTATTCCATAATTAACTATCTTAGTAATATATTCCTAAATTAGCCTACCAATTCACAAGTGACAAGTTGATTGGCAGGTTAATTTAGTGATATACGACTAGGGGTGAGTATAATATCCGATATTCGATATTTGAGTTCGATATCTGAAAAAAAATTTAGATTCAGAATCGGAAAATTTTGTATTCGAATTCGGATACGGATTATCCAAAATTTTTAATTCAAATTCGGATTCGGATTCGGATAACAAAATCGTAAATTCGGATTATCCGAATTATCTGCATTATAGGGTCAAATTAAATTTAGATCAAACATGGTGGACTTGGGCTGGGTTTGCACGGCTCATTAGACAAAAGTTAAACAATTTCACACTCCTCGAACATAATGAAACCCTAATTTATTTTGCTCTTCCCTCGTTCCTCCTCGCCCCTGCCGGCTACCGCCCCCCAACCTGTCTCAATCTCAATCTTGGTTTTTGGTTCATAGCGTCTCCTTCTTCTATCTCGTCTCTTTCAATTAGGATAGGTTTTCCAAGTTCAATCTCCTAGTGTTTGTTAAACTAAGAATGTTTTACAAGCAAGGTTATTTTATGCGATTGTTTTGTGTTTCTGGTTCAATATGTAATTCTTTCCTCATTTGGATTTTAATAAGGCCGAAGGATACTTATAGGTGATTGAAGTAATTCGGATAATTCGGATTATCCGAGTCCGTATCCGAAAAAATTTTGGATTTTAAATTTCGGATAATTCACAATTCGGATTCGGATTCTGATAGTGAAATAGCTAATTCGGATAATGCCTAATTCGGATAATTCAGATTTGGATTATCCGATGCTCACACCTATATACGACTATAGGATAGTTAATTATGGAATGATATATGATTATTATGAAAATAAAATCAAGTCATTATTGAATCATAGTTAAAAAAACTACTTCCTAGTTAATATATTTTACTTCAAGAAAATAGAATTAAACTATTAGTGAATAGAGTGTAAAGTGAACAAAAAAGGTTAAAATAAAGTGTAAGACTTCTCGTTAATTTCCGCTTTAAAATAAAAGTAACAGTTGTTTTTCAAGACCAAAGCAGCCAATATCTCGTTTTTTATTGCATAGTTTCTTTTTTATTTTAAGATAATTAAAATATAATAAGATTTGAATGTATTATATTCACTATTGGTTTAATTGTATTTTCTTTTGGAATAGAATATATTATTTAGGAAATAGTTTTAAATTTTTTTCATTAATACCTTGATTTTATTTCCATAATTGCCTAACCTATTCATATATCATTCCATAATTAACTATCCTAGTAATATATTCCTAAATTAGTCTACCAATCCACTTGTGATAAGTGGATTGGTAGGTCCATGACAATTTACCAAGTGATTTGGTATAGATGGACTACCATAAAATTTCTCAGTATGATAGTATGATCGTGTCAACTAACCTAAATTTGAGAGGGTAAAATTTTTGAAAGACGACAAATCTTTCAACAAGTATTACTAGAACAACATCATCATCTTAAGTATTTGTTGGATCTAAATACTAGTTAATTTCCGTTTGAAATAAAACGTTAAGACTAATTAAAGTAAAATAGCAAAATATGGCAAGGTCTTTATTTTTCAAGATTCAATGTAAAGTATGAAGATTTCCATCAATCACCTTTATTTTTCAAGATTCAATGTAACATATGAAGATTTTCATAAATAATAATTAAATGCTTTTCCATATATATTATGTAACGGGGGCTTCGCATCACCTATAAAACAACATTAGTATGAGTGAAAAGAAGCAAACGTTAAAGGAATTTAGAGTTCAAAAAAAGAGAGGAGGGATTGAAATGGAGCATTTTGATGGTGTTGGTAGAACAAAAGTTCTATCCTTCGGAATATTTTGTATCTTCCTACTTCTTCTTTGCCCACGTAAGTGGTTTCTCTCCACTATTGTTTTACAATCTCTGTCCAATTCAAATTTAAATTAAATGATCTAATAAGTATCTTGATATTAGGTTTAAAATAAATAAATGTGCAATGAAAGTTGGATATATAGGAACTATTAAGGTTGGAAATTGTAATATGATGGGTAAAATCAACCCCGTTCCAACAATAAAATCAACCCCGTTCCAACAATAAAATCAACCCAAACCAGTGAATTTTTTATCCATCACAACTCCCAAAAACTTTTTCCCGAATTTTTGATCTATTGGTTAAAGATGTGAGTTCAGTTTGGAGACTTGTTATCTAGCAATCATTGTTTTATTTTATTGTTCGATGTTCGTGTTAGGGTTTACTTATTTAGGTTTTGTTTTTGGCATTCTTTGCTCGGGATTTCTTTCAAGTTCGTTTTACATAAATGCCCATGGTTGAACAAATCAGAAAAAAAATCCCCCACTCCACTGTAATGGTCCAATCTATTGGGATCCAAGCATAAAAAATGGGTTGTCAAACTAAGATTGATTGGGAGTAATTTTACCACTATCCTTTCATACCAAGTTGTGGTATTTAGATTATTAATTTCTCAATAAAACATTGGAGAAAGAGAATGAAACATCTAGTGTCCATCTTAAATTGAAAAAAAATAATGAAATTTTAAATATTGAATATATGAATTCCCGACTTCTAAGCATGCATCAGTAGTCCTATTTTTGATTCAATATTTTAAAAAGTATTTACTGTTTGGTATTTGGCAGATGAGAAAGCAATTGAGGCAGCAGCAGCAGCCCCTTCACCATACAAACTGGGGGTATGTTACCGGTATCCATGGCTTCCATGCGACGAGCGTTGCAAGGAACATCAGTTCCGATATGGATATTGCGCAATCAAGAAAGGAGTAGATTTTTGCTTTTGCGTAGACTTTTAAGCGAAATGGTCTCTCCATATTCAATAATGTCTCTACCAATCTACAAAGGGCCTTTGTCAAAGGCCACATGGATTGGTGGCAAATATTAATTAAATAATTATTGAAAAAAATATTAGTAAATTATGGTATGAGCATGTAAATATAAATCGTAAGCACGAGGCCACAGTTTAACCATGTGACCTTAAACTCTTATTACCTGCCTATATGCTTCAGGCCTCCGTAGGTAAGAGAGTTCCCAAGGTACAACGCCCAATCACGTATATGAGAGGAAGCACTTTCGTATACCTTTCAAATCTTTGGTGGTGTAAAACTCTGACTCTTATGAAAGTGAAGAATGCTACGATCTAGAGGGTGAGAAGTAGAGAGCTCAAGGAAGAGTGTGAGCTAGGGGTGTTTTGGAATGAGGAGGAGGCCACCTTTTATAGGAGGCCTAGGACCTCCAACATTCAAAACCAAATTTATTAGGGCCATTAACCCACCAATTGAATGAGATGTTACAAGACCCATAACACCTCAAATTAAATGGGTTGTTACCCTCATGAATTTAAATTTAAATTTAAATTCAAATGGCATGGAAGGGGAAGAAAGTTCTAGAGCATGGGCTTGTCCAAGAGGAAGCCCAATCAGATTTTGGCCAGAGAATCGCTTCAACAAGTCCGGCCCAGCTCTGAAAAGATAAGACCTTGGAACCTGGAACAATTCTCACAAACCCACAATCCAGTAACCCGCAGCCAAACCACCTTTAAACCAATTTCTCATTCATCCCGAGAATTAGATTTTTTTGCATGTGTTATATATATCGTTACGAAGATTTATCAATAAGCTTCGTATTGATCTCACAAACACCCAAATCTAATTGGTGTGACCTCTAATTAAATTATATTTAATTAGAATTCTCCCTCTAATTAAATATTTGGGCCCAAAGCCCAATACACTCAATTGTATTGGCCATCTCTTCCTTGGTTATTAAACTAATTCTCCAACAATCCCCCACATGAATTTAAAATAGCTTATATGACATGAGCCTACCAATGCTACATGCAACTTGGAGTTCTACGAGAATTTGTTGCATCAGAAAAGGTGGTTGAAAGCCTTGAACTTTCTTTAGTGAAATACCTTCGGATATATTTGCCAACTAGTGAACGCGATGTCTTGAACTGTTCGGCATTTTGTGTTTACCAAGACAAAGGTACTCACACAACTTATTCTCAAACCACTACTCGGTTCTTTCGATTGTGTCCATTTTGGCCCTGGACTGCCTTGGAAACTTCATCGAATGCTCTAGAGATTTAGCCCTTAACTCATCTCATAGAAGCGACCACTTTACATTCGACATAGGTGATCTCTTATAAGGAGTATCCTGCCATACCCCACTTATATTAAAAGCTAAAAGCTTAAAGCTTAACCTTCCCATGGACAGGTCTATCACTCTTTCTTTATAGGAATAGGTAGGAAACTCAATTTTTTGAGTACTTTATTCGACCCTAGCTTCACAATTCAGTTATCCCATTGAACTTGCAGATCGAGGTTTACGATCTAGGTTGGGTTGCCATCATGGGTTAAGGTCATTTCGTGGGCTTTAATCCCATTTCCCTCGATGATACCTACACTTGGTCTCTCATTAGACCTTTAGTTAATAGATCTGCGATGTTCTTTTTTTACTTTACATAGTATAAAGATATTTCACTCGTTCTCCACAATGTTCTCAGTGATTTATGTCTATGACGTATATGTCTAGACTTTCCATTATACACATTATTATGTGCTCTTCCAATAACTGACTGACTATTACAGTGCACGCTAATAGGAGGCACTGGTTCTGACCACATCGGGATTTCCTCCAAGAAACTTCAGAGCCAATCCGCCTCTTCAGCTGCTAGATCCAACGCTATAAATTTTGATTCCATAGTTGATCTAGCAATGCAAGTTTGTTTGTATGATCTCCACGAGACCGCTGCTACTTTAATTATAAATATGTATCCGCTCGTGGACTTTATATTTTTGGAGTCCAAAATCCAGTTCGCGTCTGAATACCCTTCCAGAATGGCTGGATGTCTCGTATAGTGTAATCCATAGTTAGCAGTGTACCTTAGGTATCTAAGGACTCTAACTATCACTTTCGAATGTTCATTATTGGGATTACTCATATATCTCGATAGTCTATTTACCGAGTTTACAATATATGGTCTCGTACAGTCCATGAGGTACAATAGACTGCTTATAACTCTAGAATAATCTAGTTATCACACACTCTCTCTGTGATTCTTGCAGAGGCTTGACCCCACTTCTATAGGAGTTCTCGCAATTACATTACTATCCTTATCGAATTTGTCAAGTATCTTTTCGACATAGTGAACTTGGGAAAGCGCGTGACCTTCTGAAAGCTTGGTAATTTTCATCCCAAGTGTTACATCAGCTTGTCCCAAGTCTTTCAAGTCAAAATTTTGCGATAACATTCTCTTGGTAATATTGATATTATCATTATTACCAACAATCAACATGTCATCTACGTAGAGACATACTATCACATAGTCTTTATTATCTCCTTTCACATAGACACATTTATCATATTGGTTTATCCGAAATCTGTTTGATAGCATTACACTATCAAACTTTTCGTTCCATTGGTTAGGTGCTTGTTTTAATCCATATAAGGATTTTACAAGTTTGCACACCTTGTGTTCTTTACCATCTCCTCTTCTAAATTTCCATTGAGGAAAGTCATCTTCACATCCATTTGATGGATCTGTAGGTCAAACAAAGCCGCCAAGGCTGTGACTAACCTTATAGAGATTTTCTTGGAGACAGGAGCATATGTGTCAAAATAATCAACACCCTCGATTTGCTTATAGCCTTTAACTACAAGTCTCGCCTTGTACTTATCTACAGTACCAACCGGCTTCATCTTCTTTTTGAAGATCCACTTATGGCCTAGTGGTTTGCTACCCAGAGGTAGATCTACTAGTTTTCAAGCGTGATTATGTAAGATAAACTCTATCTTACTATTCACCACTTCCTTCTAAAGAGCAGAGTCTGTAGAGGATATTGCTTCTTTTTAGGTTATTAGATCATTTTCTAACAGATAAGTTAGGAAGTCGGATCTAAAGGACTTTTCTTTCCTAGCCCTTTTACCACGTCTAGGTTCTTCAACTTCACCTTGAGGTTCCTCTCCCCCCACATTGCTCCCACTTTGGTCAACTTGACGGTTAACTTTAGTCCGAACTTTGTGAGGAAAGATTTTCTCGAAGAATAAAGCATCCCTAGCTTCAATGATAGTATTTACATGGACATCAGAGTTATCTGACTTGTGTACCAGAAATCGGTATGCAGCACTATCTTGTGCATAATCGATAAATACACAATCCACCGTCTTTGATCTTATCCTTATCTTTTTAGGAGGTGGGATCGAAACCTTAGCAAGACATCCCCAAACCCTTAGGAATTTGTAGTTGGGTGCATGACCTTTCCATAATTCATAAGGTATTTTATCCAATTTTTGTGCGGTACTCAATTGAGCATATAGAGAATGAATAACTTTATTGCTTCATCTTTACTTCTCATCAAGTAAACATAGCAATATCTTGTACAAATATCGATCAAGTCTCGCACTTGTATTTATGATCGATGTTGAACTTTGGTAAAAAGTTTAGTGACATAAGCCTTTATAAGGACTTGTAGTTCACATGACCTGATCTACCATTCCACAATTGTAATGACTCACGAGAAAATACAAAATTTGCATTCTCCTCCAGCATTCATTACAATGGTACTGGTGCGAACCTCACAGGTAGCACCTCCATTATCTAAGCATTAGACTTCGCTTTGGAGGCTAAAGTCATTACCCTCACTTGAAGAGGTTTTGGTCAAATAGCCCTTGCCAGCAAACATGACTTTGTCCAACTCAAACATGAGTCGAAAGTCTTTATTGTCTAGCACAACACTAGAGATGGAAATTCTTCCAGATTTTAGCCACTTCCAACACATCGGTTAGTTCTTGACCGAGGTCACCTCGAGCACAACCATCCCTTTACCTTTAACCTTGGATACCATCGAGTTTTACTTGTAGCAATTCTCATCATCCATCAGTTAATAGGTTTTAAACATCCATTTGTTTGCACAAATGTGGTGTGTGACCTCAATGTCCACCTACCGACAAGATTCACCTCGGATTCAAGATCCATGAGGAACATGCCATCAAGATCAAAGCTCAAGCTTGTCTCATCGTTTAGCATGAGTGGGCTTCTTATTCTTGCCTTTCAAAGTACCCACCGTCACTTTTCCCTTAGCGATAATGACGTTTGTAGTACCAATAAAATAGGTATCGATAAAGCTCTACTTATGAGCATCTCTTTTGGAACATTAAAGCATTTATGTCAATTCCTATAGGATCTCCCACCAACCTCGACCAAATTGATCTTGGCAACTATGCCATTTGGTTTCTTCTCAACCTTTCGGTTATCTTGCTCGATACACAACCTTCTTACCAGGTCCTCGAGACTCATCATCTTCCTCTTGTATTTAAGGTTCATCTTGACGTCCTTCCAAGATGGCGGCAATTTCTCAATCACCATTTCCACTTGGAGGGCATCACATGTAAGAGTCTTATGAAGATCTCTTACATCCTCCTCAGGTTTACTCTCTTTGAGATACCAGGTCAAGTTCAAGATAGTAAAAAGGAATAGCACCTTTTGTTGCAACCTCTTCATATTACCACCCTTGAATTTTTCTAGTTTCTCGAATTAATAAACAACATGGTTTCTTAGAACTGACATCACGATCTCAGCATCGCTAGCCCTCACAACCGGCATCACAACCTCAACATTGTTAACCCTCACAACCGGAACCTCGGCGTTCACGTTGTTGTTCATTTTCATTTCAACCATCAATATATCACAAGAATATATAACAATTAATAAATTGGGCTCAACATGCACAATTAATGAACTCGACATATAATGATCAATTTCTATTGGGTTCACGAACCCAATGGAATGTTATCCACAATTCTATTGATTTGCAAAATTCGTTTACAAATCGAGAAATATAAATAGCGGGGCGAATTTGCAAAACCCAACCCAAAGACCACAAACCATGCATTCATTTCATTAAAATGAGCAAGAGCCCACATACCATTTAAGGGCTTCAAGGTTTACCTGTTGAGCCATTTAAGAGCCCACAAACCATGCGATTCTTGTTTCCATCCAGCAGCTTCGGATTCTTTTTAAGTCCCTTCATTCCGTAACGCTCAACAATCAAGTTTGAACCCAACATGATTAAAGTATTTCCACTATTTAAGAAGAAACACAATAATTGTTTCAAGATAATATTTATTGCTCACACAATATCAGTAATCTCAACAGATATTTTTCGTGAGCACTTTCAACCAAAACTTGAAAGCTGGAGTCTATTATTTAAATGCAGGAACAGTAGTCAAATGACATAATATTATTTAAATACCAACCATTAAGTTACGCTCGTAACAGAAATACATCAGTGCTGTTATTTAATTTCACGAAACAGCAATCAACTGATAAAATGGTCAAAAAAAATTTATAACCGTTTTCATCTTCCCTTTAATTTTCCTTGCAGATAGTAATTAATTAAACACCACTGTATCACCTCACCAAATTTTTCCACAGTAAAAACGATGCTATTATTTCCCCTACTTAATCGCTTGCGGTTCCAATCTTCCTTGTAGTATAATATTTAATTTCAACGGAACCGTGGTATCATGAACCGGTTTAAATATTCGGCTAAAAAATGAAACGGTTTAAATATTCAATATCCCAAGTTCAATAGGCTGACGTTACAACGTCAAACAACTAAAGTTGAAACGTAAATTCTATCTTTTTAATTGCATGAATAGTTAACAGTAGCAAGTGGATATTCGCGAAGCAATATTGAATTATTTAACCTTTTCCCAATCATAGAACATAAGCAAACGAACTCAGACAATTTTTTTTCCCTTACTCAGATGATAATACTTCTAACAGTATAAATGAATTAGTAACAACGTCGAGGGCAGAATGTGGTTACAATATCCAACAGTTATACCATAGGAAGCACTTCTGGGTAGCAGCGATAATATATATACGTTTAACAAACCAATATACTAATATTTGAAAGCAGATAATAAGAGTTTAAGATTATTGGAACAATTATTAGTAAATTATGGTATGAGCATGTAAATATAAATCGTAAGCATAAAAAGAGAGGAGTTTAAAGAATGCTCACGATCACACTTGGAGCTAAATGTGTAAACCGTCGTCTTCAAGGTAGTGACTTTCGGATAGAATCCTGGACGAGGCCACAATTTAACCGTGTGCCATTAAACTCTTATTACCCGCCTATATGCTTCAGGCCTCCGTGTGTAAGAGAGTTCCCAAGGTACAACGCCCAATCATGTATACGAGAGGAAGCACTTTCGTACACCTTTCGAACCTTTGGTGGTGTAGAACTCCGACTCTTATGAAATTGAAGAATGCTATGATCTAGAGGGGGAGAAGTAGAGAGCTCAAGGAAGAGTGTGAGCTAGGGGTGATTTAGAATGAAGGAGGAGGCCTCCTTTTATAGAGGGCCTAGGACCTCCAACATTCAAAACCAAATTTATTAGGGCTATTAACCCACTAATTGAATGAGATGTTACAAGACCCATAACACCTCAAATTAAATGGGTTGTTACACTCATGAATTTAAATCTAAATTTAAATTCAAATGGCATGAAAGGGGAAGAAGGTTCTAGAGCGTGGGCTTGTCCAAGAGGAAGCCTAATCAGATTTTGGCCAGAGAATCGCTTCAACAAGTCTAGCCCAGCTCAGCTCTAAAAAAATAAGGTCTTGAAACCTTGAACAATTCTCTCAAACCCACAATCCAGTAACCCGCAGCCAAATCACCTTTAAGCCAATTTCTCATTCATCCCGAGAATTAGATTTTGGCAAGTGTTATATATATCGTTACGAAGCTTTATCAATAAGCTTCGTATTGATCTCACAAACACCCAAATTCAATTGGTGTGACCTCCAATTAAATTATATTTAATTAGAATTCTTCCTCTAATTAAATATTTGGGCCTAAAGCCCAATACACTCAATTGTATTGGGCCATCTCTTTCTTGGTTATTAAACCAATTCTCCAACAATAATTTCTCCCACCAAAAAAAAAGTTTTAATAATTTTAATGATTAATGGAATAAAATTTTATAATAATTGTATTGTGTCTAATAAAGAAGTTTTGTAATAAACAAGAAAATTCAAATCTTTGTGTCCAAGACTTTGTGTGAGGGTTAGTATGTTTGTTCCTATATACCAAGTCATTTGATAATATGTCTCCATCAATTTAAAAAGGCCATGTATATTTGTGGTGACAAGTCATTAATCAAATAACTGCAATGTATAATTATGGGATGAAATATGCAATAATGGAGAGTTAGGCTGATAAAGAAATTTCTTATTAGAAAAGGAAAATTATTGTCTATTTTTCGTGAAGGGAGAAGATTAACTAGTCTTTGATTAAAATCGAGAACTTTGCGAGGTTGCACATGTTTTCAATGATTTTTTTGTACTCAAGTCTCTTAAGCTCTAGGATGCTTCGGCTACAACTTGGTTATATGGATTATTGGTTAATAAGTTAATAAATTTTATTTGTTTACTCTAATACCTGATTAAACTAATAAAGCTTACTGGAGTTAATATTCACCTGTGATAGAGTAAAAAAAATAAAGGAACAAGTATACGATGTCGACATGAGTTTCTCTTTTTTGTTTTGAAGAATTTTTTTTAATCGGTCTCTCCACGCAAAAATAAAATGTAACAGTTAAGTTTCATTTGGTTCAAGAAAAAAATTCCTTTTGTAATTATTATTTTTTATTTGTTTAACCTACAATTATGTTAAGATTTTATTCTATAATAAGCATTGTGTAGTGACTTGTCCCTACCATTAGAAATGGCCCTTTTAGATTTTTTTTTTGAAAAATGGCCTTTTTAGATTAGTGGAGACATATCAAATCACCAAATAATTTGGTATGTAAGGACCAACATAAAATTTATCTTTTTTAAATTTGTGTAACTATGTACTTTGAGAGCTCCTTGTGCTCCAAGATGGTCATTTTAATGAAATAATTATACCTTTAGAAAAATGGTGTCCGATAGCATAATATCAAAGATCATTAGCAAATTGACTTTTAGTACAAAATCTTAAAAAACATTTGTGGATTGATTGGCCACGATTATTTGGTTCACAATTTTAATAAAGCTTACAAAAATGTTGTTATTCATGCGTCATAAAGTATAAAAAAAAGGATCATAAGTATATGATGCAGACGTATGTGTATTATGAATTATCTCTCTTGTTTTAGAGATTTTATTTGTTAAAAAAAATTTCTTTGCAGTAAAAAACAAAAGCTAAAAATTAAGTTATTATTTAGTGCAAGACTCGAACTTCTTTAGTACAAAATTTCATTGTTATCCCCAATCCAAGATTTTATTCCATAATTTATCATTAAATTCATTTAATTAATAACTAGTCTATTCTTTGTAGATTAGTGGAAATATATCAAGTCACATGACTTGATATAAAGAAACAAATATAAAGTTTTCCGACTTATAAGCCTCTCAATAAAATTTACATGGATTAGGGAATCGCATGAGTCACACTGGTCTGCTGATGTAATAAATTTTTCAAAAAAATTATATCCTACATCATTTTTTCTGTAATAACTTTCAATTATAATTAAAAAAAGAAGGTTGTTAACAGAATTCTAATTTTTTTTAATAAATCTATATTATTAAGAGTCAAATATATAAAAAAAATTTTAATACCCAATGACACAATGTGTTGTAAATATCTAAGAGATCCAAGGTTCAAAACCTGACATTCTCATTGTGTAAAATTTGGGATTGGATTTGGTCCTCAACGTGTAAAACCACGTGAAGACCATCCTGGAGGATAAAATGTTCTATCTAGTTATGATAAAATAGTCTATCCAATTATGATAAAATAGTTTTACACGGACCATTCCCTCAACTGTTAGACCCAAAAACCGGGTTAATAAAAATCTCTTAAACAAAATGCAGAAGAACAAAGCATCGATGAGCCCGATATAATACGAGAACAATGCATATCTCTAATTCTAGAACAAAGCACTGCATAAACCCTCATTCTGTAATTTAACCAGGTTATCTACATTAATTTAAATACTCACTGAATATTTCAAATTGTATAAGTTTTTTGGATAAAATTATTCTAACATATATATAATATATAAATTCAAAAAATATCTTAATTAAACTACTTAACAGAAATTCATTTGAGGCATTTCATTTACCATCCCATTCACTAACCACTCAATTTATCATAGTTTCTATACATATTTTCATGCACATAAACCTCGTCTCTCAAACACTTATCCCATTTTAAAAAAAATATTATTTTGCACACGAATGAGGTTTAAAAAAATAGTATTTTGCACATGAATGAGGTTTAAAAAAATAGTATTTTGCTCTGATACCATTTAAGTTATCACGTCCTAATAATGGACATGTTAACTATCACAGAGAGAAAGTTCTTTGTAAGGCTGAATTACTTTCAAAATATGTTATAAGACATATATATTCAAGGTTACATTCTCACTGGTAAATAGAAATTCTCGTTATAATTGACAAAAAAAATATATCGTGCCATGCAAGACATGAGTCTACTCCTAGTTCTTATTCCTGAATCGTCCCTTAATATCTGAAACATTTAAGTTATCACGTCCTAATAATGGACATGTTAACTATCACAGAGAGAAAGTTCTCTGTAAGGCTGAATTACTTTCAAAATATGTTATAAGACATATATATTCAAGGTTACATTCCCACTGGTAAATAGAAATTCTCGTTATAATTGACAAAAAAAAATATCGTGCCATGCAAGACATGAGTCTACTCCTAGTTCTCATTCCTGAATCATCCCTTAATATCTGAAACACATATCGCACATTAATGATGATATGCAACTTAGTAAGCCGGCGACACATATAACACACATTTAAGCACATAACAGTTCATACAGTAGATTATATCTCAAATGATATAACAATTCATATATCAAATATTCTCAACAATGACCATTCAAATCAAGACGCATTTGAAAGGAAGGATTTTCACCCCCTCTTGCAATAATGAGTAAGTAAGGGATTGTCGTCCCACAAGGACTAAGCTAGGCCGCAAACTCGACTCTACCACTAGTTTAGGACTATAAGAAATGGAGGTGTCAATTCCAAACACGATATGCTACTTGAAATAAAATTACAACTAAACAAGGCTCTAGTTTAAACACTTAAAACAAGAGTGAGCATGGTACCAATGACAACCTAAATAACCAAATGGCTTATGGGGGCTATTAAGTTCAAGATATGGTCCGGATGTTTCGAAGGCAACTAATCAACGCTCTCGCGACAAACTAGTCTAAATCGATTCTTAACTAGACTTAGATGAACTAACCACGCTCTCGCGATAAATTAGCCATCTAATCTAACTAATCACCAACTATAATCACCATCCTTTGGACAACTAGTCACCTAAGGGATCTCTCATCAATAGGTGTCTACTCAACTAGTTAAATGGTCTGTTAATCCTAACCCCTCTCGGCGATTAACATTAACTTAGTTCATAATCAATGTGATCAATCAAGATTAAGCATTAAATTCATTAACTAGTACACATTCCTAGGCATGTTAACCCCCTAAACCATTGGCTAAGTAGGCGCCATCAAGGCACCAAACTCACTAATCAACTACTCACACATATTCACCAAATAACATAACACATCCATTGAACAAAGCAAGCAAAGCATAAACATAAAAGAGAAAGATAAAGAAAGCTCAAGAAGATCTTCAAGCTCCCAAAATATCTCCTTCAAGTTCTCTACACAAGCTTTAACAATGGAGAGCTAAAGTTTTCTCCACCAAGATGGAAGATGAGAGTAGGTGAGTTGGTGAGTGTTTTTAGCAAAATATCTAAAGTCTAAGGTTCTAAGTTGGTTAGCTTCCAAAATAAGCTAAGGAAGCTATTTATACAAGTTTTTGGCTTAGGAAGTGCCAGCCACGAAATTTACTATTCATGCCCAAAAATGGGCCCAAAACAAATCCTAAAGTTTGGCCCACTCGTCAGATTTGTTGGTAGATTCAAAGGTCAATTTTGGACGTAATTTTCCTCCTACTTGGACTCCGAATTTGGAGAATCCCATGAAGACAAAGTTGTAGCTCCGGATGTCTTCTTTCCAGCGCCACCTTGCTTGTCTCCATTGGACTTCGGATGAGAAAGTTATAGGCATTTGAGTCGCAAGGGGTCAGTTTTGCTCCACGCTTTCTTGGGTCTCGTAAAACGCCAATCGTCCCGGCTGATCCGATCGCCTATGACACGCACCAAAGTGCACCAATATCCTCCTCGCATCACCACATAGTCTCCTAGTAATAAACATGAACAAAAAGTAATAAAAATCACAAGAACTACACTAAAATGTTCAAAGCACAATATATAACAATACAACGATACATAACACACAAAAACACTAGAAACAATGGAAAATCGACACTAAAACATACATAGATGATAGAGTGTTTTGACACTTATCACACCCCCACACTTGAATCATTGCTTGTCCTCAAGCAAAACTCAACCATGGTATATAAACACAAACACAAAACACATAAGAAAGAAAACATGATAAGGACAAGACTAGGCATGATTAATTCACGAATTGACTCCCCTCAAAATCTCAAACTCACATCAAAAGTCCACCACACTACCTAGCTAGTTCATCAACCCAAACACAAAGAGTAAGACCCGGTAGACACCTCACCACTCGGTAGTTTAATCAAGTGTTATCACTATATAAAAGACACTAGAAGGTTAACCACTCAGAGGTTCGGAAATTTTTAGCTCACGATTTGTAAGTAGCCAACTTCCTATCTCTCGCGTACATGACCGATGTCTTTCAAAATATCCTACGTCCTACTCAACAGTGTCTCAAAGTCGTGTGGTTGCTCGTGAACAGGGGGCTTTCAATCGGGTTGTAATGGGGCTAAGGTATTGGTGAGATAATATATATGGATAGTAGTTAAACCACCAAATCTGAGGACTTGTTGCCAAAGCATTCTAGTCTCTCGTCTATTCTAAACATCCTCACCATAAATAATTAAAGCACTCTCAAAATTCACCCATTTCCTAAGACCGCGTAGCACGAGTTATGCCAATAATTAATGCCTTATTCAACCTTCACTTTCCTTTCTTTCTTTCTTTTATTTTCTTTTCTTTTTCATCCCTTTTTTTCTTTTTCTTTTTCTTTTTTTTCTTTTCTTTTCTTTTTTTTTCAACAAACACAAACTTGGCATTTTCTAGGCAAAAACTCGGCTTCTTTGTATGGCCTCTCAACTACCCAAATTCCCAATAAATTAACCCACATGAACACTAAGCTACCAACTAAACCCAATACATAACATCCCCAAAAGGTGTAAACCAATGTGTCCTCGGATCGGATGACCAAAGGTCGGGAGGATGGTGGATATAAAGTTTAAAGTTGGTTTTACATATAATATGATCAAAGAATGGCTAGGCTCAATGGGTTAAAGCAATGGATATAAAGGTTCTTGGCTCTAAAGCTTTAGGCTCAATTTCAAAGGATTAGCCCCCGTCATTCACTAACGCCACACAACCAAGACCATGTCAAGTGCTAGTAGGATACCTCGATCAACCGAACTCATGTAGGCACCTCATGAATAAATGAAGACGGTTGTCTCCTCCTTCGGCTCAAAGTTCCTCACAAGGTCACTCATCAACCCTCTAGTCTAATCTACCACTAGTCTAAACAACCGAGGGTGAGATTTCTACAAGTTCTTAGGCCTTGTGCTCGAGTTCATTTCCTAACTAGGTGTGTGGTAAGCTTCTAATACAAGTTAAAGAATTTTGAAGGGAGTCAAATTTTTGAAAGAATCATGCCAAATCATTGCCTAAACAAGACATACTAGACCTAACACACAAAGGATTCCTAAGTGGAACCACACCCCCATACTTGAATAACACCTTGCCCTCAAGGTGTATGGAGCACATAGACATCTAAACAATTAAGCTAAACTAACAAATGCATTATGAACCAAGCATGAACATCAAACAAACAAATAAGAAGAACAAGACATCATAAAAACACATAGCAAACTCAAGAATTCACGAAGACAAGAAAATAACTCAAGAAAAACAAAGTGCTAGGAGACTTCCCTTAGCCTTGAGGTGGAGAGGGTTGTGGTGGCCTTGATGTCGAAGTTCCCGCTCCATTCGTTTGGTTTGGGCATTTGTGGTGTGCATTACCTCAAGGATCTCGCTCCATCGGTCAGGTGTGGAATCGTGAGGATTTAGGAGGTAGGGTTCTAATAGGTTTAGTTGGAAAGGATTTGAGACCCCTTCCACCCTGAACTAGAAGAAGTCATCAACTACAAAGTTGTCGGCCTATCTCTTAGCTTTCCATAGCAATAAGAATCACCTCAATCCGAGTCTCGAGCACCAAGATATGGCCTATCGTCCATGATGTACACTGACAAACTTTTCAGAACAAAAACAGAGGTCACTTAGCCATCTAACTTAACCATCTAACAGAATGGGACTCCGGAGTTTACAAAAATTATGACGGAAATCTCGTGGGGCACAGATAAATACTCTGTTGTTCCTGCGTTGCGGGCCCAAAAGACTAAAGAGCATCCCCTCCACGAGCCCAGAAAGTTCCTACGCTCCCCGTCCATTTGAATACACACACCTAAGGTTATCCGATAGCCCTTTATACAATGTGTGCATACCATGGGGCCCAGAAAGGCGTAGGAATATGCCTGCATGCCAGAACAGAGACAGACGCAGAACAGAACCAATGCCACAACTTCACCAAACCGATAGAATACTTAATGAAATCAGAAGCTGAACAGAACATAGCCCGCAATACAAAATACTAGTATGAATCCAAACTTATCAAGTCAAACGAATATCATTCAAAGGACTAGGTTAGAACAAATATCATTCAAATTCCAACGAAACCGGAACAATCAAAACCGATTAAAAAATATTTTTTCCCTTTTACGAGTTGCTTTCTTGTACAACCTATTATAATACTAAAATATACATGTAACTTTTCTACGGCTCCTATATGTCATAATATATTTACTTAATTACTTGTACAATTCAATGAAAGGGGAGATTACCCCCAGTACATGAGCTTCGCCTAGGAAGCTATCATCTGACCATCGATGATCAAAAACAATACCACGAAAAGTAGCCAGACGTACTCGCCTCTATAATGCAAAACATATTCTATTCAATTTTTGTGAGTCATGCGAATTACAACCCCTTATCAAATCATGTGATTTCCAGCAGTTACTAATATCACAAAGGCGAAAACCACATCACTAAATCTTTAATCTATATAAATAGTAGTATAACAAAAAGTAAGACTAAGCCGTCATCACCTCCTCCTTGGTTGCTTGCTAGCCAAATCGCATGTTCTAGGCTTCGAGAGAAAATGGACAAATTTAGGTTTAGGTTTTACGGCTAGATAATTGGCAAATCCCTACATTATATAGGCATGGCATGACCTAGGCTCTAAGTGAGTGGTAAATTGCAGATCACTACCTGGCAATTTATCTAATACTACCCACAATTGTCATTAATACCTTATCGGTTCAGTGGTTCTTACATTGGATAAAATGGTCTACCCGTATATGATAAAATAGTCTATCCGGTTATGATAAAATGGTCTACCAAATGAGTCATCCAGGACCGTCCTAGAAACTGGCTTCCAAGACCAAATCTTGTCCCGTAAAATTTACCTTTACAAAAATGATATTTCATATAGAGGCTCTTCTGGAATGGCATTCCTACAGCCACAAATCTATACAGAAGAAGCCTCTCTAATTTTTTTCTTTGTCAAGTTTGCTTTTCTGAAGATGAGACTACATTACATATGATGTTAACATGTCCACTTGCTACTCGGTCTCTATCTCCCACCTTGGTAGGCGGCCTCTCTTCACGTCTCACTCAGGGCAGGCGCGAGTAATTGGAGAAGAACAAGATGATGGAGAAAAGAGGAAATGGTAGAAAGGAAGAGTTGGTTACTAGAGAGTACACCAGGAAATGGTAGAAAGGAAGAGTAGGTTACCAGAGAGTACACCATCAATCTCCACAAATTCTTTCATGGGTGGACCTTCAAGAAGAAGGCTCCCAAGGCCATTAAGGAGATTAGGAAGTTTGCTCAGACGGCTATGGGAACAAAGGATGTGATGATCAACGTGAAGTTGAATTGACCAAGCACGGTTGGATTTGTGAATAAGTCCAAAGTGGAAAGGCCCAAAGTGGGAGGCCCAAAAAGGAAATAGAAAGTGCAATCCCACATTGGAAAGTGGCACCAACATTTCTTAGTTTATAAGGATAAACTCCTTGTTGACTAAGAAATAAGTTGACCACCTGGAAGGAAAGCCAACTCGGACCGCGACGAGGATGGTGCTACGCACCATCCGAGGACGAGCACGCGCACGTGGCGCACTTGGCACTTCGCGAGGAGCTGGAGCAGCCTTAAGTATTTTGCCTGAGTCCGGAGAGAGCTGCGTAGCTACCGAAGTGACGAGGGGCTGCGAGCGCCTTCCAGGATGGCCACCGAAGAGGCACGAAGGGCTGGAACATCCCAGAAATTTCCAGACATACGAAGGGGTGCGACGAGACTGGATAAGGCTGACTTCCGAAGGGACACGAAGGGCCCTACAGACAGGCAGCAAGGATTATCCAGAAAGGCCTCCGAAGAAACACGACCGTTCAGACAGCCAACGCCAACGGACGCATCCCTTCGGGTGGCTGCTTCCCTGCCTCCTCCAGCCTATAAATAGGCCTGCCCCCTTGCCATTTAATCCATCCCAGCAGCAAGTGCATTCCATAAGCATTGTTGTCTTCTCCTCTCCCCCCGTTCTTCACTTACAAATAGTCCGTCCGAAAGTTCTGGGTATATAAGAGTTCACCCAAAAATTTCGAGATACGTGTACAACGTTCTTGGAAATGCCCGAACAGTCATTGTATCTTGGGGACGATTGCCGTAGCCCGTACCGCACTAAAATATACGGGGCAATCTCGTCTTACGGAGAAAGTGTCCAACACTTGCCTCGACTGCCGTAGATCCTAATCAAGTACACCGAACCCTCCGACCACAACAATCGTAAGACGAGATTCGTATACTTGAAGATGGCATCGTCAAGCACCGCAGCACTGACAACGGTACCAGGAACTGTCCATGCAGAAAGGCCAGCGAAGTTCAATGGTACCGAGTTCAAGAGGTGGCAATAGAAGATGACGTTCTATCTGACCACGCTCAACCTAGTTCGGTTCCTGAAAGAGGAAGCACCGAAGATAGCGGAAAATGAGACGGATCAACAGAAGATCAACGCTCTCGAAGCGTGGAGTCACAGCAACTTCCTGTGCCAAAACTACGTCCTGAATGGACTAGATGACACGCTCTACAACGTCTATGCGGTAACCAAGACCGCTAAGGAGCTGTGGAGTTCACTCGAGAAGAAGTACAAAATGGAGGATGCCGGGATGAAGAAATTCGTCGTCGGATGATTCCTCGACTTCAAGATGGTGGACTCCAAGAAGGTCATCGACCAAGTGCAGGAGTTGCAGCTGATCCTTCACGAGATCCAAGCCGAAGGGATACAACTCAGCGAGTCCTTCCTAGTAGCTACGATGATCGAGAAGCTCCCCCCGCTTTGGAAGGACTTCAAGAGCTACCTCAAGCACAAGAGGAAGGACATGGGCCTAGAAGACCTGATAGTGAGACTTAGGATCGAGGAAGACAACCGAAAGTCTGAAGTCAAGCAAGGCAAAGCCAACTCTGAGACCACCGTGCACCTCGCCGAGGGAAAAGGTGGCAAGAAGAGGAAGAAGTCCGGGGATAAGCAGGAGAAGTAAGAGCCCAAGAAGAAAAAGAATAAAAAGATCAAGGGCGACTGCTACAGCTGCGGCAAACCCGGCCACATGGCTAAGGACTGTCGCCAGCCGAAGAAGGACGACCAAGGAAAGGCTAACCTGGCTGAAGACTTGTCCGAAATGGATCTGTCAGCCATGGTGTTTGAAGCCAACCTGGTGGACAATCCGAGAGAGTGGTTCGTGGACACAGGAGCTACCCGTCACGTCTGCTCGGACAAAGAGATGTTCTCGAACTATATCCCGATCACCGGCCGAAAGTACTTCATGGGAAACTCTGCAACGTCCAAGATTGTCGGTCTGAGTAAGGTGGTCCTAAAGCTGACCTCGGGAAAGGAGCTGACCCTCAAGGATGTGCTGCATGTCTCGGACATCCGCAAGAACTTAGTTTCCGGCTCACTGTTAAGCAAAGCCGATCTTAAGCTTGTATTTGAGACTGATAAGTTTGTACTGACCAAAGCGGGTCAATTCATAGGAAAGGGTTATCTAGAAAAGGGGCTATTTAAGATGAATATAACTGTACATCGCACCTTTAACGGTAAAAATAAAGTTAACGCTTCTTCTTACTTGGCCGAGTGTTCTAATTTATGGCATGGTAGATTAGGATACGTAAATTTAAACTCGCTAAGAAAGTTAGTAAGTTTAAATTTATTGCCGAATATAGAGTTCAACCCATCTGATTAAACAGTGGTTATATCCCCAATTTAAATTTTAGGCTTCCGAGATGGAGAATCTGAGGCTGAAATTGATCGAAGAAAAGGATGGCCTTGAAATTCAATGCCAAAAGTTGGCAGAAGAAGCTTCTTACGCCAAAGAATTGGCTCCAGCTGCTGCAGCTGTGCTTCGAAACTTGGCTAAAAAAGTAACCAAAGTCTCTTATGAAAATGCAAAGCTTACTGGTGAACGGGTTGCAAAAGAGAGATTTGCTTCACACGACTCCAGGCAGGGTAACCTCAATTCTGCTAGACTTTATTAAAACTTCAGGTGATGGTTTATTGGTTGAGGAACTGCGCAAAGAATTAAATGCCAGATATCAAAGAGAAGCTGTGTTGGAAGCTGCACTATCCGAGAGAGATAAAGGTGAAGATGAGCTACATGGTAGACTTGAAGAAGCAAAGCGATATGAAGTAGATCTAGAAAATGAGCTAGCTAATATGTGGGTTCTTGTTTCAAAGATCAGGAAATGTGGTGTTAATCCTGAATCTATGCCATCACAAGGGGTTCATTCTTCCAACTCTACTTTACCAGGAAAGAGGAATGAATTTTCTCTATCAAGAGTACGCGCAGGTAGGATCTGTGAGCAAGACGAGGAATTGACTGCGTTTGAAGAAGTGCAAGAAAACTATCAAAAAGAGAGAACAAGATGCAAAGAGCTAGAGAACCTTGTTTGCACATTGAAGGTATGCAATTTATTGATCTGGTTTTCTAGTTGGGATAACTAATCTGTCTTCCACGAGTACCCTTAATAAACTGTGACTCATGTGTCTTTTCATGATGTGCTGTCACGATCCTGTATGCAGCCTGTATCTTCATCAATTACGTACTCAATCTAATCCAGATTGCTTCGCACCATTATATTTGTGCTTAACACTTAAGGTTCTACCAATAAGTGAAGGAATGACATGAAGCTGTTAAATATTCCATTAATTAAATATGGTTTCCTCACCGGGGTGTACTTTCACCATCTTCAGAAGTGATCTGGTGTGATGTTTAGTGGAATTTAGCATTGTTGCAGCAGTCACGAAGTCCTCTGGGAACAATTATGAAATAAATAAATGTTCTTTTTCATCTGCTTAGTGGATTTCATCTGGAATGAAACAGACTCACTCTAATTCATATGGTTCATCACTCATTGGTTACATGCGATATCCAATCATCGATTGGCTGGCTTTTTTTTTGTTCTTGGTGATTGTGCTCGTTCTCTTGGTTATTGTGCTCATTGCTGCACATCTCTTGCTACTTGAGTGTGGTCTCAAGGGTGGTTGTGCTATTATGCACCTGATGCGATGCATTCAACCAATTCATTTCAACCTCTTCGATCAACGGCTTCATTTATTATTTTCAATCTTTGATTGTCATACATGCACTTCATTTATGTTGGCTGCATGAATCTAGTTATTTGTAATTATAACCCCTCCTATTCTAAATCCTATATAAGGGGAGGATCATCACAGTTTGTAGGAATCAAATCAAATCAATAAACAAAGAAGTTCAGTTATCTATCTTGTTCTTCTTCTTCGTTATCTTAGGATAACTTAGGAGATAACTACGGCGCGAGGAAGACGAGGTTCAAAGCCTCGAAATCCCATCGCGCACAGTTACGACTTGCTGAGCTAGGCAGGTTCTTATCATCTGGTATCAGAGCCGTCCGAGCTCCCGCTGCCCAATATGGCTAGCTCCGGTGACGATCCCATGGCCCGAATGTTGTAGATAATGGAGGCGATGATCCAGCGATTGGACAACATGATTCAGCTGCTCGAAGGGGTGGAGGAGGTCCGTCCCCAACTAGGTGATGTGTCCCGCCAGGCGGTCGAGAAACAACCCGGCGATGGGTCCAACATCACAAATCCACTGCCGCCCCTCATACCGATGCCACCAGCCGCTTCGTTACCGCGACTAATATCGCAGGCCATCCCCTTCGCTGTTTCCATCTTCACTCTTGCCGAGGAAAAGGTGGAGCACGAAGACTACCAGTTGTCCAAGGCAACCCAAGTTGTTGCTAGCCCGCTACCTGCGACCCAAGTCCTTCAGTACGAAACCAACTTGTTTCCCTACTTTGAATAGTTCACACCAGAAGGGGCCATCGTTCCTGACTATAATAAGATGGAATTCCCAATCCTCGAAGGCAAAAAGGATCTGCTTCCCTGGCTGGATAGATGCGAACATCTCTTTCGAGGCTATGGCATACCGGCGAGGGACAAAGCAGGGTTGGCGTCCTACATGGAGCCAGATTCGGAGATCCCTTCTTGGCGGCCACCGTGGAGATGGAAGTCTCACCGTCGGCGAAACTTCGTCGTTCCTATCTGGACTTACAGCTCGAGGACGAGCTGTCTCGTGAGGAGGGGAGTAATGTTATCCACCTGATGCGATGCATTCAACCAATTCATTTCAACCTCTTCGATCAACGGCTTCATTTATTATTTTCAACCTTTGATTGTCATACATGTACTTCATTTATGTTGGCTGCATGAATCTAGTTATTTGCAATTGTAACCCCTCCTATTCTAAATTCTATATAAGGGGAGGATCATCACAGTTTGTAGGAATCAAATCAAATCAATAAACAAAGAAGTTCCGTTATCTATCTTGTTCTTCTTCTTCGTTATCTTAGGATAACATAGGAGATAACTACGGTGGGAGGAAGACGAGGTTCAAAGCCTCAAAATCCCACCGCACACAGTTACGACTTGCTTAGTCAGGCAGGTTCTTATCAGTGCTCTCAGTCAAGTCCATTTGTAAGTTTTGATTTTATTTTTTTGTTGAATAAAGTGTTGTATCATGATTTTGATATACATAATATTTCTGAGCTGTCACTACTCAAAACTTGTCATAACCTGTACAAGATCGACTTAACAATGCTATCCAAACCTTGTTCCAGGGTGAAGACGTCACCCACCTAGACATCAAATCTTTGGAGGAACTGTAGAATTTTCATATTGAGGCTATAACCAAAATTTGTCAAGCAAAGGTAATCTCCGTATTCTCAAGATATGATAATTTTGAAATATCCCCTGGGTAGAGTGTTTACAGTGCTCATCAATGGTTGCCATGGACAATCTCTACTCCTTCTGAGTGCTTTATGATTGAACATCTCATTCTTGTTTCTATTTTACATTTACAGAGGTCAAATCAAGGCTTGTAGCATGCCAGGTCAACCTAGTACGTACAGTCTTAACAGTAAGATGTATTCTGGCATATAGAGGTTAGTCTTGCTATATGCCCTCCTGGCATATCTGGAAGGCTTCAAATTCTATTACCCCGGTACAAACAATTTTAGCCGAGTAGCAGTGAAGCTGTGGGACAGTCCCCCGGTAGCCTCTACCAACAATAGTGTGTTCGAAACTTGGTGCAAAACGGATTTAAGGAACTGAAGATCATATGAAGCTTTCTTTTTGGATTGGGAACATTTGAAGCTGTGGGACAATCTTGCCTGTGTCGTGACCAAACAATCAACTTGGTGATTGGGCTGGTGGAGAAGCAATGACCTTAATCATGATCAGCTTGTACCGGTATCTTTCATCGTAGTAGTAGTTGTTTTTTTTAAATAAAAAAAAACTCCATCTAGCTTTTCAACCAGCCCTATTGTAATGAAGTCGATTGATGCTGCTTTAGGGTGAGGATTACGTAACAGTTGTGTACCCACCCAATTAGAGAATCAACTTGTTCCTGTTTCTACTTGGTATTATTATTGAATGCAATGTCAAGGTTGAGAAGCTCACAATTTAAAATTATAATACTTTTAAGGCTCTTAACTGCGTGGAAAATGAGCAGACAGACATTCAAGTAACTGTCAAAAAAAAACCTATAGTAATAGATTTCATCAGACAATTGACAGCAAAAGAATCTAGCAGGGAAATAAAATCAGGTGAATCTTGTGAGGCAAATAAACTGATTGGAACAAGCAGAGTCCCATAATAATTCTGCAGTTGCCGATAGAGCAACACCAACCATATCAGTGAATTCCGCTTAAATCAATCAATCAATCATACAGTTAAAAAAAAAGAAAAGAAAAAGAGAGTAATAACATACAGTTCCAAGAGCAGACAGAGATTTACATGGATCATTCATTAAGCCAGTCATTCAAGCTGACACGGGACAGAGAGATCATCAATCAATGTAAATAAATCTTCACCTCTCTTGAAAGAAAACATTCACTTTCTGCAAATCTAACAACTTCAACCATCTCACTCAGGGTGGGTGGTGTCCTGTTGACAGCAGCAATGCAGATTCAAATAATTTGAAGAGATGGGACCTTCTTCAACACACCACACAACCTTATACACAACATTCCTCCACAAATATCCAAAGTTCCGTCTGGGAAGCAACTGAATTCACAACTCGAAAGGGAACATCCTAATACATCAGCAACATCCTAATACAACAGCAGCCAAGCTAATCTAGTAACCTAGTACATGAAGTGCAAGAACCTGAGACTCTTGGCATCGCCGATGATAGCGAAGATGGAGCCAACAGCAGCCCCTATCGTGATAAACAAGCAGAACATGCTCAGCGTTTGGAGCCCCAGCCACTTCCTGCTCCACTTGGCTATCCTCTTCTTGGCGATGTACATCTCCACGGGGAAGTACACCGTGAGAGACCAGAACCCGAGCGCCCTGAGCAGTCCTATCCTCCTGAGGAGAAGTTTGGTTTCAAACCCCGGTCGAACAGGAGAAGTACGCCATGCTAATGTGCCTTGGATGATCCACATCTCAGGGTCAGGCGCTGATGAGCACATTGAACTATCCATGTGGCTAAGAGCCCTCACAGCCCAGGCATGTTGTGATTAAAACAAAGAACAAGTTGATTTGAACAAAACTTGCTTGATACTTTTATTAAAAACTTGCATCCTTTTATACAGCAAGGATTATAACAAGAAAATGATAAGAGCTTATCCTCTAATAAGAGCTTATCCTAGAGAAACAAACTAATGCTTGTGCTCATCAAGTCGCAACAAGCTAAAACATCTCCTACAATCCAGCTACCAACATGATAAGGATTGGAATTAAACTGAAACTAAACAAACTAAGATAATATACAGCTTCAGTTTTCAATCTGTAGTAGGGCTCGACTTCAGCTTCAGCTCGAGCTACATGCAGTTACAATGATGATGATCTGAGCTGCAGAGTTTGATCACCACCATCAACACTCCTCCTTGATCAATTGCTGCAGACACCTAATGCCTTCCTCAACTCTTCAAATCTGTTTCTAGGAAGTGGCTTAGTAAAAATATCTGCAATCTGATCATTAGTGCAGCAGTAAACTAGAGACACATCTCCATTCCTCTGCACTTCTCTGAGATAATAAAGTTTAATGCTAAAATGCTTGGTCTTGCCATGAAAGACCGAGTTGTTACTGATCGCAATTGCAGCTTTATTATCCACGAACACCTTAGTGCTCTTATCCTGTTCCAAGTTGAGATCGAATAGCAGCTTCCTCAACCAAAGAACTTGATTCACAGCTGCAGCAGCTGAGATGAACTCAGCTTCAGCTGTAGATTGAGCAACAATCTCTTGCTTCTTTGAGCTCCAAGAAAACATTCCTGAGCCAAGTGTGAAACAATAACCAGATGTGCTCTTCATGTCATCCAGTGATCCTGCCCAATCACTGTCAGAGAAACCATGGAAATTGAACTCATGATTAGATTCAAATTGAACACCATAATCAAGAGTTCCCTTCACATATCTCAACACCCTTTTAGCTGCTTTCATGTGTTCTTCACTAGGATTGTGAAGAAACCTTGACAAAACACTCACAGCTTGTAGGATATCAGGCCTTGTAGCTGTCAAATATATCAAGCAGCCAATGATGCTTCTATATGCTTGTTCATCAGCTCTCTCTGCTCCATCTTCTTTGCGAAGTTTCTCCTTCTGATTCATAGGAGTGCTCATTTCTTTGCAATTTTCCATGCTGAACTTCTTCAGAATCTCCTTAGCATACTTCTTTTGACAAATGAATATGCCTTTTTGATCCTGTTTGACTTCCATACCAAGAAAGAAAGCCATTGTTCCCAGATCAGTCATTTGAAAGACTTGCAGCATCTCCTCCTTGAATTGATTAACCAGATTCTCATTGCTTCCAGTGACCAACAAATCATCCACATAGACTGAGACAATTAAAATCTCAGAATTGGACAGCTTGACATACAGAGTTGGCTCACTTGGACTTCTTGCAAAACCAAGACTTGTTAGATGATTATCAATTCTAGAATACCATGCTCTTGGAGCCTGTTTCAGTCCATACAAAGCCTTCTTTAGCAAGTATACTTTATCTTCTCCTCCTGGCACTGAGAATCCTTCTGGTTGATCAATAAAAATCTCCTCTTGAAGATAACCATTCAAGAAGGCAGATTTTACATCCAGTTGTGACACTTTCCAGCCTCTTTGAGCTGCTAAAGCCAAAAGAAATCTGATTGTGTCCAGTCTTGCAACTGGAGAAAATGTCTCTTCAAAATCAACTCCATACACTTGAGCATAACCTTTCACAACCAGTCTGGCTTTATGCTTGTTGATGGAGCCATCAGCATTTAACTTGGTTTTGTAAACCCATTTCACACCAATCACTCTTCTGTGGCTTGGTCTTGGAACCAGCTTCCAGGTCTGATTTTCTTCAATCATTTTGAGCTCCTCCTGCATTGCTGCAACCCATTTTGGATCTTTCTTCGCATCATAAAAGCCAGCAGGCTCAAGCACAGCAACATTGCACTTCTCATAGATCTCAGATAGCAATCGTGTTCCTCTTATAGGTTGATCATCGATGTGATCATCATCCACAGCTTCAGGAACTCGACTCGGTTCAGACTCATTCCAGTTCCACTTCTGATCTTCAACAAACTTGACATCTCTGCTTATCAGAATCTTATCAGTTTCAGGCTGATATATTCTATAAGCCTTTGAGACCATGCTATATCCAACCAAGATACCAGCTTCAGCCTTCTTGTCCAGCTTGTCTCTCTTCACACTAGGCACATAGGTGTAGCATACACAACCAAACACTTTTAAATTCTGTAAAGAAGGTTTGTAATCATGCCAAGCTTGAAAGGGAGTCTTGCCTTCAAGTGCTCTAGTTGGTAACCTATTCAGCAGAAACACCGCTGTGTTGGCAGCTTCTGCCCAGAATTTCTTTGGCATTTCTTTATCATGAAGCATACAACGAACCATCTCCATCACTGTCCTGTTCTTCCTTTCACTAACTCCATTTTGTTGTGGAGTGTAAGGGGTTGTGAGTTGATGCTCGATTCCTGCCTCTGTACAGAACTGATCAAACTTGCAGGAGGTGTACTCCTTCCCATTGTCAGTTCTTATGACCTGAATTTTGCAACCACTTTGATTCTCTATCCAAGCTTTGAACTTCCAAAAGACTGCAGCTACATCTGACTTGAACTTTAGAAAGTAAATCCAGCACATTCTACTGAAATCATCAATAAAGAGAACATAATTCCGACTTCCCTTTAATGATGGTTCAGGAAGTGGTCCTCCAATGTCAGAGTGAATCAATTGCAGCTTCAAAGTTGACCTGCTTGCAGCATGAGGAAAGGACAATCTGCTTTGCTTTCCAAATTGGCAGGAACTGCAGCTCGACATTTCTTCTTCAAGAGAAGGAATCCCAATTGCCAAGTTCTTCAATTGCAGCATAGCTGCATGATTGACATGCCCCAATCTCTTATGCCAGAGCTCGGTTTCTGCCATTGAGCTCATAGCTGCAGCTTGCTCAGGCTCCATCAGATCAAGTGAAAAGCTCTTCCCTTTCATTTCTATCTTGAACAAATCAGATCCCTTTTCATCCTTGATCAGACACATCTTGTCTTCAAACACAACTTTGAAGTTCTTTTCAAGCAACTGGCCCACACTAAGCAAATTTTGATTAATGTCAGGAACGTAAAGAACATCATGGATCAGTTTTGTACCTCTGCTACTTTCAATGGCTATAGTTCCTTTTCCTTTGACAGGGATGAAGGAACCATTTCCAATCCTGACTTGAGATACTACTGATTGATTAAGGCCTTTAAAAAGCTCTTTATCATATGTCATGTGGTTGGTACAGCCACTGTCAATCAGCCAGCCTTCATTCGCATTGCTAGCTGCAAAGCAGGTGACAGCAAATAGTTGATCTTCATCTTGCTCAGCCACTTCAGCTTTGTCTTGAACTTGCACCTTCGATCTGCAGATTTTTGCAATATGACCCATCTTATTGCACTTATTGCACTTGACATCAGGCCTTCTCCAACATTTGTGAGCCAGATGACTCCTCCTCGAACAATGCTGGCACGGAGGATAATCTGGTTTATCAGATTTATCAGCCTCTTCAGTTCTGCTGGTTTCTACAGATTTCTTTCCACTCTTCTTCTTCCCCTTATTGAGATTGATTGACTGCACTTTGGCTTGTAATGCTCCTTCAACAGCACCTTCCATCCTCATGAGCCTTCTTTGCTCTTGAGCTTGTAGAGCACTTAGCAATTCAGCCAAGGTAATGGTAGTTAAATCTTTGGAATTTTCCAGAGAAGAGATGGTCGATTCAAATCTTTCTGGAATTGTAACCAGAATCTTTTGAATGATTCTTGAATCTGGAAAACTTTCACCATACAATCTCACTTGATTCACAATGCCAAGAAGCTTATCAGAGTATTCTTTGATTGTCTCTGATTCCTTCATTCTTTGCATTCCAAATTCTCTGACTAAATTCAGCACCTTCATCCCTTTGATCTTTTTATCTCCTTCATATTCAGTTTTAAGAAAATCCCAGATCTCTTTTGCTGAAGTAAGAGACATAATCCTTGTGAAGATTGCAGCTGATACAGCACTAAACAAGCTCGCCTTAGCCTTCGACTTTCTTTGCTTCCTCTCTGAATGATACTTGAGCTGAGCCATCGTAGGGTTATCTGGTAGTGGAGCTACAACGTAGTCTGACTCAACAGCATCCCATAGATCACTTGCTTCAAGACATGACTGCATTCGGATCGACCAAACTTGGTAATTTTCACCATCAAACACTGGAGGTGACATAGCAGAGAAGGAGAAGTCTGATTGCATCGTGATTTTCAGTTGAATAACCACAGATCCACTAAGAATTCAGCTCTGATACCAATTTGTTGTGATTAAAACAAAGAACAAGTTGATTTGAACAAAACTTGCTTGATACTTTTATTAAAAACTTGCATCCTTTTATACAGCAAGGATTATAACAAGAAAATGATAAGAGCTTATCCTCTAATAAGAGCTTATCCTAGAGAAACAAACTAATGCTTGTGCTCATCAAGTCGCAACAAGCTAAAACATCTCCTACAATCCAGCTACCAACATGATAAGGATTGGAATTAAACTGAAACTAAACAAACTAAGATAATATACAGCTTCAGTTTTCAATCTGTAGTAGGGCTCGACTTCAGCTTCAGCTCGAGCTACATGCAGTTACAATGATGATGATCTGAGCTGCAGAGTTTGATCACCACCATCAACAAGGCACAACGACGCAATTATCAGGGGCGCGCTCTACTACAATGTTGTTGAAGAACGGCAGTAGGACGGAGACGAAGGTGATGAAGAACACAAACACCGTCCTCCAGACTAATCGGAAAAGGTTCAGCCTATAAGCACCACCTCCCGGGATAGGGATGTTGATCTCCTCGTTGATGAATGGGCTGTCTGGGAACCACGTCACAGCCAGTCTCTCGACGATTCGCCGCAGTATACTTGATATGCCCCAACGTGGTGGACTATGGTAGCCACATTGGCTATGTCGAGTAGCCAAGGTTGATCGTGGAAGCCGAAGTCAGTGAGGAGGTTGGGAGGGACCTCGTCTCCAAGAGCGCCATAGCCAAAGCACCCACACATGAGGTAGAAAATGGAGGTGACACAGATGCTGACCATCGAGGCTTTGTTCATAGTCTGTGACTCGGCAGGTGGAGATCTGATCGTGTCCTGTAATCACCAATTAAAAACTAATCAGTCCAATTGTATTTACAGCAGCTACAATTAAATTACACAAGGCAATGATGATTCTAGAATGTAATCGAGGCTAAGCAAGGAAGGTGGATTGCTATCAATTGACGTGATTCAAGGACTGAGATGAGATCAAGGGATTTGACAGCAGGGCATTGATCACGAGCAGGTCAGATAAGGCAATCAATCTCCATTAATATCAGAGAAAAATCTGGTCACCTTCACTACAGAGAACTTGCACAGAAGGACAGTAATCGCATATTACCTGAATCTCAATGAGTATCACTGAGAAGGAATACGCAAATGCAATGTCTCCTAGAGCTTGGAGGCTACTCCAAATCTTTTTTGGCTCTGTCAGCCCTCGTCCAATGCGTACCCCGCCAAGGCTCCCAAGAATAGTCCTGTTCTTCACCACTTGGACAAACCCATAGCCGAGGCCTATGAAAGAGTAGGTGAAGGACATGGCTGCGGCAACTAGTGACACCCACCGCAGCTGGGTGAAGTCCGGGATCTGGGAAAAGATAGCCTCTACAACCCCAAACAACATCACGTAGCGGATGCCATTGATGCGGGGACAAGTCTTCTCCACTCCGTTCGAGTGGATGCAAATGTTCCTTTGTATAGCCCTGTTACATAAACGAACAACAACAAACAAGTTAGTTAGTCGACATAGTGAATACAGCAGGCACAAACAAAAATAAATAAACTCACATCATGCTGATGGAGGAGGATATGGTGAAGCTAATAGCTACACCAAGAAGTTCCAAGTACTGCATGCAGCCGCATGCTACAGCATAGGCACCCCCTGTAAGTACCAGCACCAAACCAAGAATAACGATCAATTTAGTTGAAAGAACCAAACACAAATCAACAAGATCCATCAGTCCACAACATGCAGCAAGCTTCATCACAAGCCAACCATTTGTTGATACCCAGGTTAAACAGAAACAACAAAAGAGAGCAGTTTCAACTCATAATACAAACACGTAGAAGAAAATGTACACTAGCCATGTGAACGAGACATATAGTAGAGTTCATATGTTAATACTTAAATGACAGCTTATATGACAGAGGCTTGGCACACAAGAAACTGGGTGTCCCAGTGTTGTAGCACACATGATGCACTTCTCGGATGCATTGCACCTATTTACTAGTTCCTTTGGATTCAAGTCTACACATTCATTCCCTTGATATTCCTACATGTATCTAGATTAAGAATCTAGACGTTGTCTTTCCATTTCTAGTATTCTAAGCCTTTCGGATTCCTCTACTATATAAAGGGGATCATCGTATCACCCTTGTAAGGCATCAAATCAATAAACAATAAGAAGTTATTTATCTGTTCTTCTTCTTCTTCTTCTTCTTCTTCTTCTTCTTCTTCTTCTTCTTCTTCTTCTTTATCTTAGGATAACTTAGGAGATCACTACGGCGCGAGAAAGACGAGGTTCGAAGCCTCAAATTCCACCGCGCACAGTTATGACTTGCGTAGCTAGGCAGGTTCTACCACCCCGCAAAATGATAACTGGGTACAAACACCCAACATAGAGACCATATTTCTATTTTCAGTTAAAAGTAATGCAAACAGATGATGGGTGGGAGCTCTCTGCCAACTGCTGCTATCTTCTTCCCATCGGATTTGACTCGAGTCATCCGAGATAAAATATATATATATATATATAACTAAAGCCTAAATGTATAGCTTCGAATTACTGACATGCGAATGTTGGGCTCTTTCCTTTCTGAAACAAGCTTAAAAGGAATAAGACTACTTATTTTTCAAGATCTATTACTAATTATGAGATTCTACTAATATTGAAGATAAAAGGAAGTTCTGGAGGAAATCATGCTGCACTATTGCTAACCAATGAAGTTCATGATGATCATCCTAGATCATCATCATGTTGCCTAGCTATGGTTTTTCTCCAAATGTATCCGTTGAGATTGGAGTTCAAACCAGTCAATACTCAAGACAATTAGCTCACAGCTGTAATTTGATTAATGTAAATACACTAGCCGTTGCACTGATAAGATGTAATTTCCTAGAGTTGGATCATTTATTAAGGTGTAAATATCACCTGTATATAAACCTACTGCAGATCATCAATAAAGATCAGACTATTTCATTCCAATATTCTAAGTTTCTACATGGTATCAGAGCCTAGTAATGACAGGTCCATTGGTTCCCACCGTTGTTGAGTCTACTGCAACAACGAATCACACCACAAATCCTCTCATCTCTAGCATAACTGAAACTCAAGAAAATGATTCCAACATAAACCTTAAAATTACCCCGATTCAGCTAAATGGCCACAACTATCTATCGTGATCAAGAGCAGCCTACATGAACCTGAATATCAAAGGCATGATAGGCTACATTACTTTACTGGAAAAATCCCAGCCCCTGATCCTGAAAGCGAGGAGTTCAGTGCTTGGTAGGTTAATGATCATCTAGTCATATCCTGGATTCTCAACTCAGTTGATCTATGACATCTTTGCTACATCAAGCACCTCCAAAGAGCTATGGGAATCAATCAAGGGGATGTACGGGCAACAAAAGAACCTGTTCAGGGTCTATAAGTCAAAGAAAAAACTCTCAGAGATCTCTCCTTTGGTGAGCACCTTGGCAAGATGAAAGGTATGTGGGATGAGCTCTCTCTATACGGGCCTCCCACTGCTGACATCAATATCATCCAACAATGGGCAGAGCAGGACAAATTATTTGACCTCTTGGTCTCCTTAAAGCCAGAGTTCATTGATCGAATCTTCAGCGGAGCTGATTTGCCATCCTCGAGTGATGTATGCTCAAGGATTCATCAAGAAGAAACAAGAAAGAAAGTAATGCATGGACACAAAGAAAGAGATGAAGCGAATGAAACAAGCGCCTACTTCACCAAAGGAAATCAAAGAGGAGGATACTCTCAAAGAGGAGGTGCCAGAGGAAGAGGAGGAAGATTCAATTCCAGCAGGTCACAATTATACTGTGAACATTGCAAAAAATAAGGCCACGCTCATGACCTCGATGAATCCTGATGGACCTCGATGACAGAGGTAGTAACTCTTTCTCATTCCTTAGCTATCCTTGAACCACATAGAGGGTTTTGCCCGTTGCACCTTGGTTAACAACAAAAAACTTTGCTTCCTACTATCGAAATCGGACTAAATACCATAACCATGTACAACCACCGAATGAAGAAGTCACAAAATTCGATTCTCAAGCATAAACTATAAAAGTGTATCCTCACTGTAATCAAATCAAATCAGAGAAGCATGATTCGTTTAGTACCTCAATGCTTGGAGACCAACTATCTAGACAAATACTTGAAAACGACATCCAAAAACACACAGTTGGCCTTACCGAGGGTGTTTCTCACGGCCTCCGTGTAATCGTGGTTCCTATTGCCGTTGACACGATAACAGGCCGAGAGGAGCGTCGACGTGTAATATGTCACCGACGCAAACAGGAGCATTGCCGCTGGCCCGGCGATCCATCCCAGCTGAGCTACAGCCCAAGCCAATGATAGCACGCCAGAGCCAATCACGGCCGTAATGATATGTGCCGTCGCTGTCCAAAAAGTCCCTAAAACAACACACATATAACGTGATCAGACAAACAAAACTACCTGCATTGAAAAGAAGACTAGCTCTGGTATCAGAACAACCAACATCAAGGAACCCTCCTCTCCTAAGCATACAGCCACCAAGAAATATCGTGGATAGTTACACACATCATGCATTTTTTTTCGTCAAGTTGAATACTAAGACCAAAAACCTTCTCATCTTTTGAGTTTGCTCATCCTAAAGTCTTGAACTACTAATCATCGACTGTGAGCTTACCGGTTCTCCTGCGGCGGCCGTCATCGTCCACATCAGCCACAGCGATCTCCTCCATTGGAGAAGCAACCACCTCCATCTCCACCTCCGAAGCAACCACAGCGATCTCCTCCATTGGAGAAGCAACCACCTCCATCTCCACCTCCGAAGCAACCACAGCGATCTCCTCCATTGGAGAAGCAACCACCTCCATCTCCACCTCCGAAGCAACCACAGCGATCTCCTCCATTGGAGAAGCAACCACCTCCATCTCCACCTCCGAAGCAACCACAGCGATCACCTCCTCCATTGGAGAAGCAACCATAGCGATCTCCTTTACTGGAGAAGCCCCAACCACCTCCATCTCCACCTCTCGAGAAGCCATCACCTCTGGTTTTTAGAATAAGGCGAAAGCAGTAAAAAAGACTAATTAATATGGACCAAAAGAAGAAAAAGAAACTTCTGCAAAAAATTTTGATTTTTAAAAATTTTTTGGCCAAATTTGGAAACTTCTCTACAACTAAAAAAGGAAATAGCAGTTGGGATTTGGATGTTTCTTTAATAAAGTGATTGATAGGGCTGGACCATCTTTCCCCATGCAAAGTCTCTTTTCCATAAAAATTCACGACCTGCATTGACCACAGTAGGACTCTTTACTCTTTCTTTTTCTTTTTTTGTGTCAAGACTTTTACTCTTTCTTCCCTTCATTACATGGTTCAGAGGTGAGAACCCACAGTTGATCAGAAATTATCTTTAATGAATTAAATCCGTTTTTGGAATTTGAAAACAAACTAGTAGGATCAAATTGGTCATTGGACGGGGTGGATCCAAAAACTATAACTTAAGCCCCAAAATTTAGGGAAAATGTGTCCAGAGTAACTCATAACTATCAATGAAATTATCCAATTAAATACTAAGGTCCACCCTGATCTAATTAGAGTAATTTTATCTTAATGTCTACATAATAAGAAGCAAATATTTGGACTACTAATTTTTCAATAAAATAAAGGAGAGAAATAGTAATTTGGTAAAGTCCGAAAAAGGACAGTCATTTGCCATTTTCTGATCTAGTTGATATCTATTTTTTTTTAGAATCAAGTTAATAGTTAATATCTAATATAACCATGTGTAGAATTGCAAATAAGATCCTATATTTGGGTCCGAGGAAGAGCTGTAGTAATTACCTTAAAAAATTTGAGAAGGACCACATGGCCCACCTCAATATTTGGCCAAACTTTAACTTAATTTCTTGTAATTGATTAGATGCGCCACAAATTTATTTATCATGAAAGCTATACATGAAATTTATTTATCGTAATGGCACTCCCCGCCTGCTTCCCAGGGCTAATCTGCATCACGAATTTCGCCTACTTTCAGACTCTATTACAACACTAATTAGCTTAATTAGTTAAGTAGAATCTAAAAACCCAAATTTAGATCGAAACACTTGGAAAACAGGAAAAGGAGAGGGAGGTAGAGCTTGGAAGACGGATCAAGCTTGAGACGGTTCCGCACGGTCAAGATCGACCTCGCCACGGAAAAAACCGATGCGGCCATGGGCCTCGATCCGTCCAGGATCGCCACCGTATCGGTGATAATAGTGGTGGAACTGATGCGTAGAGTTGATTAAAATTAATAAAACCTTAAGTGTAGGAAATTATTTGTAAAAATAAAAATTCTCTCCCTTGATATAATTCATATTGGAGTAGTAGTAGTCACTTAGAAGAATGAGTTATGAATTGAATATTTATTTATGACGTTTTCTTCTATAGTTGCTCGGGGCAATATGTCAACATTCACAAGTCTTAAGTTCCTGGTCTCTCGGAATGTCAGCTCTGAGCTAGTGAGCCAGCTCAGCAACGTGATTGACATTTCTTTGACCACGAACTTAGGACAGTCAAGCTATGGTTAAGGCTAGACCTGACTATGGTTCGAATTCGAACAAATTCGAATCAAATTGGTTCGAATTTGAATTTCTCAAAACTTTAAACCGTATTTTATTCAAATTATAAATTTTCAAATTCGAATCGAATTTGAATTAAATTTGAATTAATTCTTTAATTTTTAGTATTTAATACCTTGTTTAATTGAACACGATTTTTCTTGAACCTTTACCTAGGCAATAATAACAGCTCGAGTAACTATTTACTAGTATTTAGATCAACTGAAATCAAAAATTTTTAAATTGGAGTTATTGAGAATATACTCGTGTTAAATATTTATTAAGAGAGTTTTCTCATCTTTTTAAAAAATTATTCTATTTGAATCTATATCTATGTGTTTTTTCGAAAGGTAAAATCTATAAATATATGTTATAATTCGATCCAATAAATATTTGAGTATCACGTGTTAGGGTTGGTGTTAGTGTTAGATTTAGGGTTAGAGTTAGGGTTAAGATTTAAGAGTTAGGGTTAGGGTTTAAGGGTTAGGGTTAGTGTTTAGTTGAAATTATATTTTTCTTCTCAAGATTTTTTTAAAATACTTAATAAAAAGATATGATATTAATGCTCTATTTTATGACATAATTAGATAGTAATATGAGTGATAATTAAATAATATGATTAATATAGTTAATAAGTAAACTTTGAGATAATATATAAATCAAATTATCAATAAGAGAAGTAAATAATTGGATATTTTGCGAGTTCATGAGCGCATTTATATATTTGGATATTTTGTCATTGCAAGTTTATAGCAAATGCAGAGCGAGCAGGTAGACACTTGACGGAGGATGATACATGTCCGAGGTGGAATACTAATTCTAAGTCTCTGATGCATATATCTCGTGACTGCAGGTACTCTAAGGAGGTGTGGGCCTCCCTCCTCCCACAACCTCCGCGAGACTTCTACACCGAGATGGATCCCCGCCGATGGTTCTGGGCCAACATTTCAGCCATCTCTACCTCCACAGATGACCAGCCGATGGCATTGGCTGCAAATGATCACTGCGCAAAAGAAGCCACAACCAACGAGAAATGCGCGAACCAGTGATACCTGTTGGATGATGGTGGGATACATGAAGCGCAAATATGTCTTCCACCTCCTCCAATGCTTCATCCTCTTATCATTCTTTTTGTTTCGTTCCATGATTCCTCTGCCCAGGGGTGGAGCTACATTTAATATTGATCCCACTAAAATTAGAAATTGATCCCACTAAAAAACTAATCAACCTAAAAATTGAAACCAGAATGGCCCATTACCGACTTATCATATGCTAGTCGGGCCCAAGAAAGTATGTATTCTAAATGTCAAACAAGTTATCGAGTTCGAATAGAATTTGACCATATGCAAAAGAGTTCTATTCCCTTTCTGAATAGAATCACCAGTTTTATATTTTGAATTGCAGTTCCTCCTCATATAAGAAACCATATCTCATGTCTTTTGAAATTCTAATTCACCTCTCCCAATCTTCTTCTTCTTTAGTTCTCGTTCTCCTTCTTTTCTTATGATTCTTTTGAGGAACGCTGTTGGGACTTGATGCGAGGTTCTTTGAGAGGCGAGGTTTTCTTATTTCGGATAATTTTATGACTAGGTTTAGGGTTCCTACTTTGGATGAGCGACCTTTCTTGAACTTATCTTTTGTGTTGTGCAGTATTTCATGTAGTTTGTCATTCCTTTTCTCATAAGAGACCATACCGTCTGCAAAGGGTGCATGTCATAACAGTCCATGCCAAATATGTCACTAAGCCAAATTAATTTAGTTAACCAACTTGGTCGAAATAAAAGATATGATAGAGAGGGAGCTAGTTACTCATTTGGGATGGACGTTTCTCTAAACCGGAAAGAGCCTTTTTTCTCTCAATGCACAATTTCCTTTGATGAAGTAAGAAGTAGGAATTATTGGAAGTTGTCGGACATTTTAACAGTGACTTTTTTATTCATAAGGTCTGAATTATCTCTTTATAAAAATTTAACTCTTCTTAATTATGGCGGGAAGGTACTTTTGTAATTACTACTATGATCTTTTAATGAGTACAATGTATTTTTAACCAAAAAAAAATCTCATTACTTGAACTAGTTCTGGTAAAATAAGGATAAACTTGGTTGGTATACAGAATAATAATATCGCATTAGCTTCAAATCTTGTCTTTTCTCTGGAATTGGTTTTCGGACAGGTGCTTAATCGCCAAGCTAGACATTCGACTTAATTACCTCGATTGTGGAAAGTCAAGATTTTGTCTATGGCGATCAATTAATCCAATTTCCATCTAGCAAGAATAAGAATCAAACAACAATAATTATCTCAACTCATCTTCATCAATCATCAATTGAGATATTGAACTCTTGAAAGTGCAAATTTCTCTTTTAAGTTTATCTTTATGTAAGCTATCTTTTGTTCTTAGGAATATACCAAGTAGTAAATTGGTTGGCAAAAATTTCTAGACTAGGAATTGACTTGGCCAATATTGCCTCTAAAGTCTAATCCTTCATATGAACTTGGGGTCCCACTTTTGTATGATCCTCAAGATAAACGAACTTAAGCTTTAAAACCTTAAAAAAGAACTTGTTTTGTTCCATTTTTTTGGTAAATGGATTAATTTGTATTGATATAACAATATTTACAAGCGTGAGGGATTATCACAAACAACTAATCCCTCGAACGTAAGGAAGCCAAATACAACAAGAGGTCTTGATGCCCTAAGTCGGATATGGAATTAGACCAACGAAGCTACTCGTGAATCATAATCAAAGTAGTATGAATAAGAAGCTCATGATTGCATCTCTCACCTTAGAAGATTGCACGATTTTTCGTCAACCAAATCCTCTAAAGAATTGCGCCAAACAAGACAAACTATACCTTTTTGTTCATGCGGATAAGACTCATCCATTGCCCCAAATGTGAGTTCAAGCAATCATCGAGACACCAACTTGCACCAATATATCTCACAAAATAATTCCAAATTGCCCAAGCAAAATAACGAAAAAAGGTTGTTAATTAATTAAGCAATGTTTTGTTCCATTATGCAATAGCACTCAACAAGTAAAGACTAGGAATAAGCAAAGTCTCGTAATCGACGACATCCGTCCTAATTATTATTACATATTATATATTGGCATTAGAACGGATGACTTAAATTTAATTGGTCCTTAGGTGTGATATTAGTAACGGCATTGCTCATCCTTCCATCCGATCATCCCACAGTCGTTGTCATAGACGACCAATTTATCCAACATTGAGATATCTGCAAATTATGGTTAAAAAAGAAAATATCTTAAAAGAGATTGGGCTCAAATTAATTAATATTATATGAGAATACAACAGCAATACCTTCAATGATGTTCATGTCTTCCAATCCCTCCTGGCTGCCGTCCAAGATTCCCAAGCACACACTCTTAAATTTCTATTATAGAAAAAATTGTTGAATTAAGCTATTCATTTTGTTTGAGCGCAAAATTTGCGTATCGTATAAATATGTGCGACATATATATATATTGGAAAGGTAGGCCACTGGTATCCCTCTAGCAAAGTCGGGATTGCCGTACGTATGTTGCGGCTTATCTTTTTCTTCAAACGGTTAATTTTTATTGATGTTATAGGTGGAATGAGAGTTTGCTCTCTCCCGATTATTGATCTCTTCAAAATTTAGATCTGGTAAAACCATTTGAAAGAAAACTCCACCTGGAAAAAAAGTTGTCGAATTAGATCTGGTAAAAAGCATGTTGCGACTTATCTGATACAAATTAACATTTCGAGAGTGATTTGGTACACTAATTGGGAATTAATATATTTCACTTGAAGCATAAACAAGATTAATTTCCGGAACAAGATCAATTACCCGATTGGCAGCTCGTGTACTGACATCATTTACACCCTCCTTTACCTATTTTTGAACAACATTTCAACTTCATTTTACTTGCTACCAACAATAACTGATTGCCCTGTATAATCATAGGATCGAAGTAATCTTTCAATTTTGAATTAATCTATTTGTTATACAAAATTAGCTTCACGATAGAAAAAGGAAAGAAGTAGCCAAACTAGGGGATAGCTAGATGTTAATGGTGTAAAACTATTTTAGCGATAACAACGTCAAGGTGGGCTTCACTCTACCGAATTATTTTTTCCCTATTGATTTTTTTTTCTATTAAGTTTTATTGAAATAGTATTTTACTAAGGCATGCGACCGTAAGCTCGAAAGAGGGATCATCTAGGTACTTTAATTAATAAAAATTTATTTAGCAAAAAAATGAAAGGGGATAGCTATGATAGAGTTACAGTACGCGAGTTGCATGTGGCATAAAGCATACAATAACGCATGACTTAAATACCAGTCAAAAATTCGAATCCGTAAAATTTAAATGTAAATTTTTTTTATGAATTCAAAATTGTTATTATTTGGACCAAATATTAATTTTTTTTTTGCTTAATCACTTTAGCCCGAAACTTGCAAGTGGCAGATTAGTGGTAGTGTACGCAATTGGTGGTCCAGACTAAAAGTGACATGAAATCAGTACTGGATGTTATTGCCTTTTTAGGCTAATCCGAGCAAAACCTTGGGTATTGTGTTTTTGTTCTCCTTAGCCTTAGGCTATGACATGAATTGGCACGTGGAGCTATAAATTCTACATCAATTGAAATTTGTGCAACTCAGGGCTCCACCTTAAGTTCTTAGTAGTTAGTAGCATTTTGGATTGGATGCTATTTTATCTACTTCTGAAATGGAGAACCACAGAGAAAATAAGATACATACGAATTAGCAATTAACATCATCTTTCTTTGCTCACCTCGACTCGATTATGGTGTATTTTGTATTGGTAAAGATCAAACCCAACAATTTTTTATGAGAATCCATCGTATGTGATAACTAACTTATCGTATTTGCAATAATAAACAAATTGTATATCCTATTTCCCCTAAATTTTATTTAAAAATCAATAATTCAGATACTATTTATTAAATAATTTTTATAAATAATATCTGGTTCGTAGGTGATGTATTAGTAACGGCATTGCTCGTCCTTCCATCCGATCATCCCACGGTCGTTGTCATAGACGACCAATTTATCCAACATAGAGACATATACAATTATGGTTAAAAAATTAAATATCTTAAAACAGATTGGGCTCTAATTAATTAATATTATATGAGAATACAACATCAATACCTCCAATGATGTTCATGTCTTCCTAATCCTTCCTGGCTGCCGTCCAAGATTCCCAAACACACACTCTTAAATTTCTATTATAGAAAAAATTTGTCGAATTAACGATTTTCATTTTGTTTGAGTGCAAAATGTTCGTATGGTATAAGTATGAAAAAGGTTGTTCGTGTATATATATAAATATGCGTCATATATAATGAGATATTGTTTGGAAAGGTGGGCCACTGGTATCCCGCAGAAAAGTGGGAGATTGCCGTCTGCCACACGCATCAAAAAGAAATGTCCTTGCCGTATGTCGCGGCTTATGTTTTTCTTGAAACGTTTTAAATTTTAGAAAAAACTTTATTACATTGTCGCAGAAAATTAATTGAGTACCTGGTTTAAATTCTATCAATTGAATTAAATTTATTTTAATTAAAGTTAATTAGAGGTTCGATAATTGATCAAATCTTGCCTATTCAAACAACATCATTTTATGCACGACGTGACACGCCACATCCGCAATTCTAATATGACGTCGCATAGGATTAAAATACAAGACAATTCCTAGTTTATTTATAATTGTTCAAAAAACTTCAATTTAGTAAAAACAAAATGACGGGGGAAAGCATTTGCTCGGACGGAGGAGCGGGTGGTGGACGCATCGGCTCGGACGGAGGAGCGGGGAGGGGAGAGGAGGAGGAGGCAGGTGGCGGTTAAAGACGAGGAGGAAAGGAAGAGGGGGGATCAGGTGGTAAGGAGAGGGGACGAGATCGAGGAGGTGTCTCCTCCGCCGTCGGATTCGAGCCCCCAGACCTTAGAGTCGTTGATGAAGGCAGATGGACGGCTGGTCTTCACCGATGCTCTGAATGAAGGTTTAAAACTTTGACTTTTATTAACCAACTTTTTCAGGTCACCTGGTTAATTCAAGCACGCGTGGGTTTACTTCCGAGGAGGAGAAAGAGATCAGGAAAACGAAGAAGAATATGAGGGGAAAGAGGGAGCAGAGGCTTTGCCTTGTCATTTTCTTTTTCTTTTTTGGAACTTTTTGAATATTAAATTGAAGTTTTGAACAATTATAAATAAATCAAGAATTGTTAAGTATTTTAGCCATATGCTAAGTCATACTAGAGCTGCAGATGTGGCGTGCTATGTTATACATAAAACAATATCGTTTAATCAGTACGGTTTGAGCAACTGTTGATGGGTCTTCTAATTGATTTTAATTGGAATAAATTTGATTTTATTAATGAATTTTATACTACATGATATTAAACTAATTTTTCGCGATAGTATAGGGCATTAAATTGAACTTTTTCCTAAATTTTATTAATACTATAGCTGAAATGACAAACTTGCACTCTCCTGACTACTAATATCTTCAAAAGTTTGATGCAGGAAAATAATTTGAAAAAAAAACTACATCAAGGAAAAGAGTATCGTCAAATGGGACAAAGCATGTTGCGACTTATCTGATACAAAATAACATTTAGAGAGTGATTTGGTACATTAATTGGGAATTAATATGTTTCACTTGAAGCATAAACAAGATTAATATCGGTACAAGAGAAATTACCCGATTGGCAACTCGTGTAGTGACATCAATAACACCCTCCTTTACATATTTTTGAACGACATTTCAACTTCATTTTACTTGCTACCAATTATGGGGGTAGATTTGGTGGGAACTGGGGTAGTCTCCAACTATGTGGACTAACTCAAACCAATATCACTACACATGCAAACCAATATCACTTCATATGTAAACCAGCGTCTTCTAAACCAATATTACTTCACATACAAACCAATATCACTTCACATGCAAACCAATAACACCTGATAGGTTATTGACTATCAGATTTAAAGATAATCAAATCTGACGGTCTAAAATGTAGTCCCCACCTATGGACAAATTTTCTTTAGTCCCCACTCAATCCGGTCTCACCAAGTATAACCAATAGGATGGAAGTAACTTCACCATGTCTCATGCAAAATGTATGTCAAAAAACTTTCCACTTTGACTTAATCTATTGGGCAAATTATCCTCACGTCCTTGAGGTTTGGTCACCCTCTTCTTAGGGTCCCTGACTTTTGAAAAAAGATTATCCCGTTCCTAAGTTTTGATGATAATAGACTATCGGGTCCCTAGAGCCGGAATATTCCATATTCTCCGATGATATCCCACTTGAAAAGACTAAAATGTCCTCCCACTTAAAAAAATAAAAAATTAATTTATTTTTTCCTTCTTCCTCCTCCCATTTCATCTTCAACCTCCCACCTTAAAATAAAACTAATAACAAAAAATACAAACCTAGAACACTTGAAATCAAAACTCAATGAAATCCAAGATCCACTAGATCCAGAAAAATCTTTGATTGATTCCAACAAACATCCAACGAATATCTACAATTAGAACTTTAATTAAATCCAACGGTCGCCGGATTAACCCTAAATCCCAACGACGAGGACGAAGAAATCCTAGCTTTTCCCCATGTTCATCCCCCACCGACCACTTCAGTTCTCGAGACCGACCGCTTCACTTCTTCAAGTCCAACCCCTCACCTTCGTTGTTCAACTCCAAACCCCCACCTTCAAGTCCAAACCCTCACTTTCATTGTTCTCTGCTTCTCCTTCCCCTCCAAATTTTCTTCCTTTTCCTCTTCAACTTTAAAAGCTACGTTCTTCTATTCTATTTTTAGGGTTTATTGAATTGAGTTGGCTTGCAACCATCGAAAGATTGGAACTTGACTTGGGGTTTTTGCTCTTCAGGTCATTTTACCTGGGGTTTTTACTTTTCAATTGGGTTTTTGCTTTTCAATTAGAACTTGACTTGGAACTTGACCTGGGGTTTCTGGTTTGATTGTTTCAATGGTTTCGAGGCTCAAGTTCCTGTATGTAATTAGTTTTGATTCTAACTAAAAAATTTTGGATTTAGATTTTAGGTTTTGATTGAAGGTAGGAGGAAGAAGGAAGAAGGAGGAAAGAGAGAAGTTTTTCATTTTTTTAAGTGGGAGGGCATTTTAGTTTTTTCAAGTGGGGTATCGCCGGGGAATATGGAATATTCCGGATTCAGGGACCCGATAGTCTATTATCATCAAAACTTAGGGACGAGATAATCTTTTTCCAAAAGTCAGAGACCTTAGAGGGAGGGTGACCAAAGATCAAAGACGTAAAGGTAATTTACCCTAATCTATTTAATAGGTTTCCAAATACCATGTGTTAAAAGAAAATAGTTCCACTACGAAAAAAAGAAAGCAGTAGCCATGCCAAGGGATAGCTAGATGCTAATGGTGTAAAATTATTTTGGCGATAGGTAGGGTTCACCAAATGA